>CAXKVI010000004.1:73362331-73505771 GCA_964058755.1 Campiglossa producta
AAGCCAAATGCAAATTTGCCAGTGTAAACAGGTTCGAAATTACACATTCAAATTCGCCAAATTTGGTGCAGTATAAATGTACCATTAGGTAGTATGAGGCCGAAAATACCTTTCATTTGCTATCCATATTGTCTTAACTTGCTCACTATTTGGAAAAAATTAGAAATGTAGATGGCAACCCTGTAAGCAATGGTACAATCTTTTACAAGAGCGTGCAATCGCTGGCGTATGCCGATGAATTGATATCATTGGCCTTAACAACCGCGCCGTAAGTACTGCCTTCTCTGGACTGGATAAGGAAGCGAAAAAAGTGGGTCTTGCGGTCAACGAGAACAAGACGAAGTATCTGCTATCATCAAAGAAAGAATCGGCGCACCTGCGCCTTGACAGCCAAGTTACCGTTGATAGATACAAATTTGAAACGGTGAGAGACTTCTTCTATTTGGGAACCAGCATTAACACCGGAAACAATATCAGTCTAGAAATCCAACGGAGAATCACTCTTGCCAACAAGTGTTACTTTGGACTAAGTAGGCAATTGAAAATTAAAGTCCTATCTCGAAGAACAAGTCTCTCATCATACCAGTCCTGATGTACAGCTCGGAATCATGGACAGTGTCAAGAGAAGATGAGATGGCCCTTGTAGTATTTGAGAGAAAAGTTCTCCGGAAGATTAATGGTTCTTCCCGCGATGCCAACGGCGAGTATCGAAGGAAATTTAACGATGAGCTGAGTGAGCTTTACGCAGACCTGACCATAGTTCAGCGAATTAAAGCCCAAGGGCTCCGCTGGCTGGGTCATGTTATGCGAATGGACAAAGAAGCTCCAGCACAGAAGGTTTTTTTTATCGACACCCGAATTTGGCAGCAGAGGAAGGGGGAGGCCTCGACTGAGATGAAAAACAAGTGGAAGATGACTTGAACTTCCTTGGGGTTTCCAATTGTCGTCAGTTATCACTAAAACGGAATGCCTGGCGTGCCTTGATACGAAACGGCCAAAATCGCCTAGGCGGTTAAGCGTCAATAAATGACGCAAGCCAAGATTAGAACCCTGTAAGCCGCACCAAGTATCAACACCCGAATAGAAAATCTTAGAATGAAGCATACATATATGCCAAATTTTATCCGAATAGTGGTCGATATGCGAAGGAATAAATGAAATGGGTTTAGGTAGCAACTCTGCTTATTAATATCTTTCTTTTAATATCCATACTGCCATATCTTTCTGAATATTATTGGATGTAATCGATTTGACCAATAGCGGGAAAATAGATAAACCTGGGGTGCTTGGAAAATTTGTATACCCAGAACTTGGGAAAAACAGGCACAATCGTATTTTTTAGAAAGAAAGCCGTACTTCGAAAAAAGTGGCCCACTTTTAAATTTGTAGTCAATAGTATCTTACCTCAACCTTACGGCCTCTAAAGGGTCGAATACATAAAGCTTTGTTAACCTCGCCTGACATTTGCTACCTCAAAACTTTGCGTCCAACCTCAGAGGTATGCTACAATGAACGCCTTGACGCTTCTCTTTTATACATTTGTTTCCGTTATTTATTTCTTTGCATTCAGAGTGTTTTGGTTAATTTATTAATTTAATAGAGAAAAAATAAATTAATTATTATTTCCTCCAACATTTTATTCTTTAATTAATGCAAAGTCATCAACATCTGATTGTCAAAGTAAGTAAAGCAAGCAAAATTTGAGAGTTTGCCAAATTTTAACCTTGCTTCAACTTTGAGGTCTCCAATTTGCCATGCTTCGTTGAAATACGTATACTGAACTTTACTGTCAAAGTCAAAGTTTGAGGTAAAGTCAAAATAAAGCTTTATGTAACTAACCCTTAACTCACTTGGAGTAATACTACGTTCAAATAGTACCTCGTGTGGTTTGCTAGGTAGTGGGTAAAACCATGGACATATTAATATTAACAAGCTATGGCCATTACGTTTATTCCATCCTCCTCACATACTACTGTAATTCGGAACCAGGGGGGTCACTCTGTATTGCGATGCGAAAGAAAATTGTTTCGCATTTGCCTTAGCGACACTGTAACTCAACTATCGCAACGGAAATTGACATTTTCGGATTTGTTTTTCCCTTTTCGCATTCATTTTTTCCCTCTCGAATCGCGTACACTCTGTATCGCGAAAGTGAAATGTCAATTGCTTTGTACATTCGGATTTGTCTTCCTACAACAAAACACAGTCGAACCGCTATCGCACCGCTAAACAATTTTGAATAAAATTAAATTTTTAAACATATTCTTGTAAATTATTGTAGAGCTATTAGTATACTTACCTTTCTTATCGAAAAACATGTTTATTTTGGCGCTTATTTCGCAAAATTAATAAAAAAAAATATTTTTTTTTTGAAAAATATTTTGTTTAACTTTTAAATTTACAAAATAATTACCAAATATTTGTAAGAAAACTTCATTTAAACTAATAAAATTATGTTTATACGGACGTGATTTTGCATATGCACACGAATGAACACATATTTCAATACACATAAAAGGTGTATATGTACATATATAGGTACAAATACATATCTTTTGCAATGTTGTTGTTGTTGTTAACAATGCATTGCCCTGTCTAGAGTGTATGATCATTCCGAAGATCTTCATCAAGCTCTTCTAAGGGGAGTCCAAGGAAACGTGCAGTTTCAACAGGGTTTGTCCAGAGGGACAGAGGGGTTAGAAGAGTAGGTTCAAATGAACAATTGAAGAGATGTAGAGTATCATGGGGGGTCCTACCACATGCAGGGCATGTGTTTGAGATTGTGTCATTAAGTCTGGACAAGTAGGAGTTTAACCTTACACTATATCCAGACCTAAGCTGTGCCAGGGTAACTCTTGTCTCCCTTGGTAAGGTGCGTTCTTCTTCAGCAATATCCGGTGGAGGACTGTTTAGAACGGGGTTCACAGGTAGAGATCCGACAAAAGTATCTACCGACTCGGTGTGGATGTCGGTTAGAGCCCGCTTATGATTCTGCAGATCAAACGGCAAGGTAATATGATGCCGGATCTCATCATAATGTTTACGGAGATGTTTCCTTATGTCTCTCGGGGGCGGATCTATGTCCAAAAGATGACGGTTTGGATGTGCTGGCTTGTGGCAGTTCAGAAGGAATTGCTTGCTCAGCATTTCCGCATGCTCTTTTACATTGAGCAGTTTTGCCTCCTGATGGAGGTGAGACTCGGAAGACATGAGGAGACATCCCGTAGCAGTTCTGATGGCAGTATTTTGGCAGACTTGTAACTTCGTCCAGTTGGTGTTATGTACATTAGGCGACCATATGGGTGCAGCATAGTCAAAGACTGGTCGGCCAATGTCTTTGTCTTTTCCCCAAGTACTGCCGGCAAGTGACTTGAGGATCTTGTTGCGACCACGTACCTTTGAGACCATTGCAGACACATGACCAGCAAATGAGAAAGTATTATCCAATGTCATCCCTAATAACTTTGGGTGGCTGACAGTTGGTAGCTTAGTGCCGTCAACGAAAATGTCTAATTCATTTCTCACCTGGTGCGTCCACGTCGTAAAAAGCGTCGCCGTTGATTTAGTCGGAGATATCGTCAGATCTCGCTCTGTGAAAAACCTGGAAAGGTCGCAGAGGTAACCGTTGATTTTATTACAGAGTTCATCAGTATAGGGGCCCTTCCCCGTCGCCATTATTGTACAGTCGTCAGCGTAAGAAACGACGGAGACACCCTCTGGTGGTGGGGGCATCTTCGATAGATAGAAATTAAACAGTGTCGGGGATAGGACACCACCCTGTGGCACCCCCTGTCTAATTCGTCTTGGTTTTGATGTTGCGTTTCTAAAGTTGACCGACGCCTGCCGCCCATTCAAGTAATTAGCGGTCCATCTCTTTAACCCATCAGGTATTTGTGTTTCTAATAGATCTTGTATGAGAGTGGCATGGTTGACTGTGTCAAAAGCTTTCGACAAGTCAAGTGCCACTAACACAGTCCTGTGATTTGGTTGGTTTTGATTTAGACCGCTATTTATTTGCGTTGTAATGGCATTGAGTGCGGTGGTGGTGCTGTGCAGCTTACGGAAGCCATGTTGATGATTAGCCAGGTGCAGATTTGCGGTGTAATACGGGAGCAAAATGGACTCTAGCGTCTTCACTACCGGCGACAAAAGTGATATAGGGCGATATGAATCGCCTATGTTTGCCGGCTTTCTAGGTTTTAATAATGGAACCACTCTCGCCTTTTTCCATATTTCAGGAATGACGAAAGTGTTCAGTGAAAGATTGAATAAAGCCGCTAAGTATTTGTGTCCCTCCTGGCCTAGATGTTTCAGCATCTTCATGGCAATGCCGTCGGGGCCGATGGATTTTGAGGGCTTAGCCTGTCTGATGGCTTCCTTGACCTCTGAGGCAGTGATGACAATGGGCGTGTTTTGGTTTTTGTATTTACGCGCCTGTCGCATGGTTCTACGTTTAGCTCTATCGGGTGGGGAATGTAGTACAAATTGTCTACAGAAGGAGTTCGCACATCCCCTAGGGTCCTTCTTCACCCTGTCACCGAAAGTAATATCTACTTTATCCTTGTGTTGTGTTGGATTAGATAGAGCTTTGACCGTAGTCCATAATTTGCCAACACCGTCAGAGAGGTTGCATTGCTCTAGGTGTTGTTTCCATTTGGCCAGTTTGTGTTTATCGACCAACCTACGAATTTCCGCGTTGAGATCCCTTATACGGGGGTCTGCGGGATTGAGACTTCGCACTTCATCTCTTTCTCTAGCCATGGCCGCTGCCTCCGCGGGGAAATTTGGTCTTATTCGAGATATTCGACCCGCAGGAATGAAGCGTCTAGAGGCCAAGTCAATGATGTTGCGGAAGTCTCGTTCGCCTTTGCGTACGTCCGTAGGAATGGATAGAGCAGCCAAGGATTCGTCCGTATATGTCTGAAAACTGTCCCAGTCCGCCTTGGTAAAGTTGATGTATGTACCATGCTCAGGTGTTATAAAGTCCGTCGGTCGTTCGATGGTAATGACTATTGGGAGATGGTCAGACGCCAACGTGAGTATGGATCGCCAATTGGTGTTGTTCAATAGTCCTGCACTTACGATAGAAATATCTGGCGAACTATAGCAGTTACCCGATACTCTCGTTGGGGCGTCTCCGTTCAATGTACAGAAAGCCGTATCATCTATTTGTTCTGCGAGTACATGCCCCCTACTGTCTGCTGGCAAGTTTGAGTGCCACATATCGTGGTGCGCATTGAAGTCGCCCAGGATCACGCGGTTATCTCCTCGTAATAGCAAGCTAATGTCGGGGTGATAACCGGTGGGGCAACTTGAGACAGGGGGTATGTAGATGTTTATGATTTGCAGATCGACATCTCCTGTACGGATGGTAATACCTTGGCTTTCTAAGATATCATCCGTTCCTTCGATGTCGGTATCAAATAGATGATACTGTACAGAGTTGTGCGTTATGAACGCTAGACCACCTCCCAGACCTCCTGTTACTCTATGACGGTCCTTCCGGTGAATGTTATATCCACCATAGGTAATGAGGTCTGACCTTGGACTGAGCTTGGTTTCTTGGATTGCGGCAAGTTTTATGTCATATTGCGTCATCAAATTGGTTATCTCTGCGATCTTACCAGTTAATCCGTTACAGTTGTGCTGTAAGATTTGGAAGTGCGCCGGTGGGGTCGATGTCGAGTTAACCATAGGCGTGAGAGACGGATGTGTTCGCCCAGGTGTTGGTAGGCTAAGACCAAGGCTGTGCCTCAGCCTAGTTAGCTGTGGACCCGGTGTAACCGGGTTGGCTGGCCTCGTAGGTTGAGGTCTGTTACAGCATGGTGCGATGAACGCATCCGTCAAGAGGTTCCTGTTAGCGAGCCCAGAGCATAGATGTACGTGGCATTGGCCTAAGCAGTTATTGCATTTCACCGATGACGCGAGCGTGTATAATCTTTGCCGACAAACAGTACACGTAGAGACAGGTGCGAGAAGATGTTGATCCTGACTCACGTGAGAATTTAAACGGGAGGGGGGTGTGTGATATAGAAACAGAGAGAGACTGGTGCTCGGAGTTGCTCATGTCTAAACTGCTCCTGTGGGAGCGAGAGTGTTGAGCTGCTGCGCGTGATGTTGACGCCATAAGACACGAGCAACAGTCTGGAGTTTGTGTGGCGGGTATAGCAGAAGTGCTGCTAGTCGTTAAGACATTATTATTATTACTATTAGTATTGCTACTAGAAAGTGGCGGCAGGGGTGCCGTGGGCGCAAAGAACAAGGGGCCACGAAAGTACTAAAGAAAGTACGGGGTCTGTGGATGTTAAGGTTAAGCCCTGAACATCCAGATTTATGGAGCCATCTCTTACACGAGAAGCATTGCACAGAATGCGACCGTTTAATATATATCTTTTTGCAACAGATACTGCATATCCATTCTTTTGGTCCGGGGTTCGGCTCAACGCCCGCCCGTAACAATAGAATATCTTGCAGCCCTGCTGCAAGGGGGGAGGATGATAGTTTCGGAATGGGACAAAACATACTAAACAGGGTTACATTGAAAGTGACAGTCCTTGGCCGAGGTAAAACCCCGGGTGGTTCCACTGCGCAGAGATCCATGGCGATGTCCTGGGTTTTCTGCTCTGAGAAGTGACTGTACATAGGGAACCTATTCACGACGTGGACAGCGCAGGTTGGCATGGAACTAGAAATTTATGTAGGTGATCATAAAATACCTACTGTCGCTCACCCAAAAATCTTAGGAGTGACTTTCGACACCATGCACACTTTCGCTGCCCATTCAGCTGCAATTGTCTCAAAATTACAGAGCCGTAACAAAATCCTCAAATCACTAGCCGGCAGTACTTGGGGTAAAGACAAAGAAACGTTGTTGGTAATGTACAAGGCAATTGGTCGGCCGATCCTGAACTATGCGTCGCCGATATGGTCGCCGATCTCGTAGGTGTTTTTGATAAAATAAATATATTTACTGTAATTGGAGTTTTTGTTTTTGGACCTTTTTTTGACTTAACGCATAAATACATATATGTATATTGGATTTTTACCTTATTTTTTCTCGTTTTTATGAATAAAATTGAATAAGACAAAATTTCATTGTAGTTTTTCAATGCATATTGACTTAAATTTTAAGGTTTTATTGAAATAAAAAAACGTCCAGGAATTAGAATTTTTCAGAAATTAGAATCACCCTAAAAACAAAGTGATTCTAATTTGTGAGCGTCTACTGTATTTTGGTTTTCTATACATATATTCAATAAGAAAAATATAAACAATATAATATAATAGTAATCCTTTGTATGCCTCATCGGACCACCTTCAGTCAATCATTGCTTGTGCCTTATCGACGAAAATCACGACACTGTCGCTCTAGCAGTATATACTCCAAGGAGTAACAACATTGGAGTACATTGCAAAGTACTCTGACTGTAGGTACTCCATGGAGTAGCAGAAACGAAGCGAAGGTTGTAGTAGGTGGTCCAGTCCTAGGACATCGCAATGTAAATTGGAGCACAATTTGTATATGAAAAAGGATTACATTTGAAGTACTCTGATGCTCCAATTGGACTACTCTTTGGATAGGAAATAGAGTACTCTCGATTTTTGCAGGGACAGTGTGATTTCTTTGACAAAAGTATTATTGCCCTGCTAGACAGTGCTATGACATTCAGTCAGGTTTGTAATGTTGCTTTTGAAATCGTGATAGAAAATCGTGATGTAAATATCAGCTGCTTTATATTTACATCACGATTTTCTATCACGTTTTCAAAGGCAACATTACAAAGCTGACTATATGTCGAAGCACTGTCTAGCAGGGTGACTTTAATTCTTAGGTAAATAGGACCCACTGGGATATTGCGAAGAAAAAGGGCCATGTGAAGCTTGGTTTTCCACACAGGAATACAATTTTTTTACATTGGCTCCAAAATTTATACGCGATTTATCTTATCGTAATGCAACCGCTTTGGACCAGACTGGAAAAAATTGTACATTTCGTTCATTTGCTGCAACATCGTCATAACTCAAAAAATTTGATATTACAGTAAACCTATTTTTATAGTACATTTACACCGCACCAAATTTGGCGAGAAATTGCAAATTTGACCTTTTTTCTATACAAATCTCATTTTCCCAAATTCAGTAGGTCGATTCCCTAACTATTTTATCGCCAAGTGTTACCGTTAATTCTGTTTAACGCCATTTTTATCGCTTTTCCATATTCTCTAAGTGTTAACCACAATAAAAGTCGATAAGCTCGATCAGCTGTTTTCGCTAACACTTTTATTGTAGCTAGTTATCATTGTGTATCAGTACCAAGTGTAAACTCTTCTGCATAGACGTCAAAATTCCAAAATGAGTTTAACACCTGTTTGAGATTGTGGTTAATAACAAGTGTGATATCATAGACATAGTCGTGAAAACTTCAAAGTGAGTTTAGTCACCTGTTTTTAATTTCCTTTTTTGTCTCACTTCTTTCCATCTTCCCATCTCTTTCTACCATTAGGTAAAAGATAGGAGACCGCCATGTTGATATGTGCAGGATGTTAAACAACGCCATTTCGTCCCGTTTCTGCCTTAACCTCGTATCTACACTTTTTGAGAAAACTCGTTTTTTATGTCGAAATGCCCCTAAGCCATCGAGAAACCCGAATCGAAAATCTGCTCGGTAAAATATATAAACCTTCGTGGGTTTTTGTACGATCCATTACCTCGTATCTACATTTTTAGTATACAAAACTTGGGAATTTCAGTTGGTTTTCTTCGTTTTCTGAAATATTCTTTTTATGTAGATACGAGGTTAAGGCAGAAACGGGACTTTTTGCTTTTCTGTTATTCTGTGCTGGCGACATTTTAATATGTGCAGGATGTAAAGAAACCGACATTTTAATGTGTGTTGTCAAAAGAAGAGTTCACACTTGGTATTGATACACAATGCTAGTTATCGCGGATTAATTTGATGGTGTTTAAAAGTGTTTAAGAGAAAATAATAAATTTAAGTTGAAATAAAAATTTATTTGGTGCGAAATATTGAAAATATGGAAATGCGTTAAAGGCAAGTTAGAGAATCACAGTTTCGTTAAGAGCAAACGCCAAACCCTGGCGAAAACCTAAACGCTTGGCGAGTGGTTAAAAGTTAGGGAATCGGGCTACAGAATTCCATCACATTTGACCTCATTTGTCGAACAATACAGTCCACAGTTCCTCAAAATAGCAACCCTGCCTGTTTTCCACATTTGGATTTGCCCAGCAAGAACCTTAATGGGTAATTAACGTGTGATAACTTTTGCACTATGCACAGCTGTAAATAACAATTTCAACTAATTTTTTTTTTAAGAAATTGGGTGAATTCTACCAGGAAGACAGAAACCTTCTTGGTCCTTCTTTTATTTTTACTCTACAGGTGTGTAAATTATCACGGTAATGAATTTTCTTTCGGTGGCTTTTTGTTGTTGTTGTTGTTGTTGTTGTTGTAGCGAGGTGTAGCCCTGCCTAAATGTCAGGCAGGGTCGCCTCTGCTCTATTGCTCTTGGCCGGGTCGATATAAGAAAACGGCCCGGGTCGTTTCGGCACGATGGGTACAGCACAAGTACTGGTACCGATCTCGTAGAACCGGCAATACAAGAAACTAGCCGTGTAGGCTTTTTGTCCTGGTAGATGATTCTTGCAGGGAAGGTGAAGCCAAATGCAAATTTGTCGAACTGGCTCATTTGAATTTACCAAATTTGGTACGGTGTAAATGTACTATTAGTTTTTGAATTGCTGTATTTTTATATGGGATAAGTAGTTAATTCTATCGCATTGTGTATAACACTGATATACTGATACACAATGTTCTATCGCGATGCTGCCTGAAATGTTAAAACCTCGGATATAACACTTTGCCAATTGATCAAACATATTGTGGCGAATGTTCTCAAGAATCGCTCATCTCCCAACTCTAGCGTATTTCCATCATTAGCGTCACTACCACAACTATAGCTGTGAGCGCGAGAGGCAGGTTTACGAATGTGGCACAAAGAGGAGATGACGATAGATAAACGTTTCGAGAACACGGTTGCGCGATTAAACCAGAAATGTGTAGACATTTCTAGGTTGTGAAGCTGCTGTCTGCTAGGGTATATAAACCGCGCAAAGACAACGCAAATCAATCAGTTTATTTTGAAGTGTTGTACAGTGAAGTACTGAACAGTAAATTAACCCGCGATATTGTACTACGGTTTTTAGTACTGAATAAAGCGTACTACTTATTAAACAGAATCGGAGTGTTTTATTTAACGTACAGTGATCGAACTCAGGGAAAATAATCAAGGAATAATCGAATTCGTCACAATTGGTGTCAGAAGCGGTATTGTTAAATAAATACAAGGACATTGAAAAGGATAACAAGGACATTGAAAAGGATAACAAGGACATTGAAAAGGATAACACGGACATTGAAAAGGATAACAAGGACATTTTAAAGGTAACAAGGATATGGCAAAGTTTAATGAATTGAAGATCCAGCAACTCAAAAACGAGTTGGAGAAACGTGGATTGGTAACAACAGGCAATAAGCCAGAGCTACAATCACGTCTACGCGAGGCTATGGAAGCGGAAAGAATCAACGTTGACAATCATGTTTTTCAACTTTCGGAAGAGGGAGCGACGAAAATAGAAGAGCAAAATGACTCTACGGATTCAGTGGTAAATGTGGACACAAACTCTTTATTGGCTGCCTTGGCTCAGATGTCAAACAACATAACATCAAGCATGTCATCTCAGTTGGAAGAACAGAAGACACACATGGCATCAAAGTTGGAGGAACAGAAGACACACATGGCATCTCAGTTGGAAGAACAGAAAACTTGCATGACAACTAGACTGGAACAGGTGTCATCACAGATATCCGCTCAAATGGAGGAACAGCGGTCATTTATCACTTCGCAGTTGGAAGCCCAAGATGCAAAGATTGCAGAGCTCCAAGATAAAATGGACGCTGAAGTCAATGCGCTGAGAGGACGCATCCAAGAGTTGCAGCTGAATCGTCCATCTGTTTCAACAACCACACCCAAGGTAAAAACCCCATCCTTTGACGGTTCTGTTCCTTTCCAGGTATTTAAGCTACAATTTGAGAAGACAGCAGCTGTGAACAACTGGGGCGCTGAGGACAAAGTCGCTGCTTTATTTGTGGCATTGAAAGGACCTGCAGCCGAAATCTTACAGACTATTCCGGACGCTGAAAGAAATAACTATGAAGCGTTGATGGGAGCCGTTGAAAGACGTTACGGCAGCGAGCATAGAAGGCAGATACATCAAATAGAGCTACAGAATCGCTTCCAGAAGGCTAACGAAACATTACAGGAGTTTGCATCGGACATCGAGAGGTTGGCTCATCTAGCAAACGCAGACGCACCAGTGGAATACATCGAGAGGGTGAAAATCCAAAGTTTCATAAATGGAATACGTGACGTGGAGACGAAGCGGGCCACCTATGCAAATCCAAAGAGATCATTTGCGGAGACGATATCACATGCTCTAACTCAAGAAACAGCATCACTTTTGTCCAAACCAGCGTACAAAGCTCATCGTGTGGAAGTAGAACGACCAGAATGGGTGGACGCAATCCTAGAAGCAATAAACGGAAAGCAACAGAAAAATGAAGCGGCCATTAAATGCTTCAAATGCGGAAAATCTGGTCATATTGCACGTTATTGTGGATCTGGATCTAGCTCCAATAATTCCAGTAATGCAAGCGGACGTAAGCGCAAGGCTGAAGGAGATGAGCAAGTCTCCCAATCCAACCAACCGTTAAACTAAAGAGAGTCAGCCGCAAGGGGCGTAGGCTGGCTCCCGCAATTGGATGCCCCATAATCTCTGTCTCACAGATCGGAAGGAAGTCAAGTAATGTTACTGTTGGAGGACTCGTGGACGGAAAAGAGCGCTTACTGACTATTGATACGGGCGCATCCCATTCCATCATTCGATCTGATTTAGTCAACAAAGAAGTGAGGCCATTACATGGAGCAAAATTGCGTACGGCGACTGGCGAGGACACTCAAGTCCAAGGAGAAATAACATGTGAAATCGGAATTGGAAATGTCACCGTACTGCACAATTTTATAGTGGCAGATATTGTTGATGAGATCATAGTTGGTGTGGATTTCTTAAGCAACCAAGGCATCAAGATCGACATGCAAAACAAGACCATGAGCTATAAGAACATGGATGTGCCAATCAAATTTGGTTACGAGAACAAGTACATCAGTAAGCGGGTACTCGTGGAAGATAGCCAACAAATTCCACCGAAGTCGGAGGCAGTCGTTTGGGCAAGGATTGATGGAGATTATGGGACAAACAAATTGTGGGTTGTCGAGGCAGCAAACAATTCAAAGACGGATATACTAGTAGGAAAAACACTGGCTATGACAAAACAAGATGGACGTATACCGGTAAGAGTACTAAATGAGTTTCGATCGCCGATCAAGCTTTCCAAAGGAGCTATATTGGGACAATGTCAGGAGGTGGAGGTGATTATAAACTGTGAACAGCTCCATGGAAATGTCTCTACCAGCAACATTAATCTATCAGATAATATCACGGCGTGGACGCAAGAGCTCGAAGAAGACCACCAGAATAAGGCAAACCAACTTCTACTAAAGTACTCTGCCATATTTGACAAGGATGGCTCCAAACCAGGACGGACCAATGTAGTGAAGCATCACATTGATACCGGTGACGCGAGACCAATTCGCCAAGCTCCTCGAAGTGTTCCATTGGCCAAACGCCAAGTGGTGGGAGAAATTATACAAGAAATGAGTGACAGCGGCGTGATCGAACCATCAGCTAGTCCATGGAGCTCACCGGTAGTGCTAGTGAAGAAAAAGGATGGAAAAATGCGGTTCTGTGTGGATTACCGGAAGCTGAACGACGTAACGAAAAAGGACAGCTATCCACTACCAAGAATTGACGATACTCTGGATTCACTATCTGGTACGAAATGGTTCTCTACACTGGACTTAAAAAGCGGCTATTGGCAAGTGGAGGTTAAAGATGAGGATAAGGAAAAGACAGCCTTCAGCATTGGAGAGGGGCTGTGGCAATTTACGGTAATGCCCTTTGGACTATGTAACGCTCCAGCTACTTTTGAGAGACTCATGGATCAAGTATTGAAAGGAATGCATTGGAAAACATGTTTGGTGTACCTGGATGACATCATCGTGCTGGGAAAAAGCTTTGAGAAACACCTTAAGAACTTGGAGGAAGTTTTCCAAAGGATAGCTGGCGCCGGTCTGAAATTAAGTCCCAAAAAGTGTGCATTGTTCAAGAAGGAAGTAAGTTACTTAGGTCACAAGGTTACTACGGAGGGAATTTGCACTGCTAAAGAGAAGATCGAAGCAGTAAAGGATTGGCAAAGACCGAAAAATTTACATGAGCTACGAAGTTTCCTCGGACTGTGCACGTATTATCGTCGATTTG
Source organism: Campiglossa producta (assembly GCA_964058755.1). Classification (NCBI taxonomy): domain Eukaryota; kingdom Metazoa; phylum Arthropoda; class Insecta; order Diptera; family Tephritidae; genus Campiglossa; species Campiglossa producta. The sequence goes on from CAXKVI010000004.1 coordinate 73,375,787, forward strand.
TACCGAATTTCGCCAGCGTAGCCAGTAGCCTTCATGAGTTGACCAGGAAGAATATGTCATTTGATTGGAAGAAGGAACATGAAGTGGCTTTCCAAACCTTGAAGGAACGGCTGTGCACTGCCCCAATGTTAGCGTATCCAATCCCAGGCTCAACATTTATTTTGGATACAGACGCGAGCGGTTACGCGATTGGAGGGGTTTTGTCACAGATTGTCGATGGGCAGGAGAAGGTAGTGGCGTACTATAGCCGCACAATTGGGAAGCCCGAAAGGAACTATTGTGGAGAGAACTACTGGCATTGGTGGAGTGCATCAAGCATTTCCACAAGTATCTCTATGGACATCGATTTCACGTCAGGACAGACCATGCAGCCTTGAAATGGCTCTTGCAGTTCCGTAATCCAGAAGGTCAATTGGCACGGTGGATAGAGCGACTACAAAGTTATGACTTTTCCATAGAGCATCGCAAAGGCAGCAACCACGGCAATGCTGATGCAATGTCCCGGCGACCATGTAACCTAGAATGCAAGCATTGCTCGAAAGCCGAGGCCAAGGAAGATGTTATAGATGTGCGGCTAATGACTATAACATCTACGGACGAATGGAACATGGATCAACTAAGGAAGCATCAGCTAGAGGACCCAGATCTGGTACGTGTGATGCAAGGAATCGAGCAAAACGAACGACCAACAAGAGAGGAGATGTCAGCAGAGAGTCCTGTTGCCAAGTCATATTGTATTGGGCACAGTGGAACAGTCTGAAATTGGTATCCGGTTGCTTACATAGAGTATGGGAAAGCGAAGATGGTCAATGCGCTCGGAAGCTGGTAGTTGTCCCAAGGAAGAAAATCTCTGATGTTTTGAATGAGCTACATAATGGCCCAAGTGGAGGTCATCTCGGAGTCACGAAAACGTTGGAGAAAGTCAAGCAGAGATTCTATTGGGTTGGTTGCCGGCAGTCGATCGCGGAGTGGATTGCCAACTGTGAGGTGTGCATCAAAGCAAAGGGTCCGAAGTCGAGAAGTCATGGACAGATGAAGCAGTACAACACAGGTGCACCGTTTGAGAGGATTGCCATGGATGTAGCTGGCCCATTTCCTACTAGCAAACTCGGGAACAAGTACGTATTAGTTGTTATGGACTATTTCAGCAAATGGCCAGAAGTTTACCCGATTCCAAATCAAGAGGCAGAAACCATTGCAGAGGTGTTCACTAACAATTGGAGCGAGGTTTGGTGTACCGATGGAGTTACATTCTGACCAAGGCAGGAATTTCGAATCAGTCGTATTCCAAGAAATGTGCAAGATATTGGGTATTCGGAAAACTCGAACAACTGCATTGCATCCTCAGTCAGATGGCATGGTGGAACGTTTCAATCGAACCCTGGAAGAGCACATGAGGAAAGTAGTGGATAAGTTCCAGAAAGATTGGGATACGCACATCTCCTTGTTCCTGATGGCATATCGCTCGGCAATACATGAAACAACGGGCCAGACTCCGGCAAAAGTAATTTTTGGGAATGATCTGCGGTTGCCAGCTGACTTGAAGTTTGGGATAAATGCTGATGAAGGAATAAATGCCAGGAAATCCACTAGCATCTTGGAAGAAGAAATGAGAGAAATACACGATCTTGTAAGACAAGGGACGAAGATCATGAGTGATAAGATGAAAGCCAGATACGACAAAGCCATCAACTCGGAAGGTTTTAAAGAAGGGGATTTAGTGCTGTTATACAACCCACAACGAAAGAAAGGTTTGTCCCCAAAACTGCAATGTAACTGGGAAGGCCCATATAAAGTAATAAAGCGGATAAATGATGTTGTCTACCGCATACAAACTGTTGGAAGACCACGAAACAAAATGAAGGTGGTTCATCTGGAGAGGCTAGCAACGTTTGGATCGGGAAATGTGTCTGATCCGGACGATCAGACTTAGGTGGAGGGCAGTGTGGCGAATGTTCTCAAGAATCGCTCATCTCCCAACTCTAGCGTATTTCCATCATTAGCGTCACTACCACAACTATAGCTGTGAGCGCGAGAGGCAGGTTTACGAATGTGGCACAAAGAGGAGATGACGATAGATAAACGTTTCGAGAACACGGTTGCGCGATTAAACCAGAAATGTGTAGACATTTCTAGGTTGTGAAGCTGCTGTCTGCTAGGGTATATAAACCGCGCAAAGACAACGCAAATCAATCAGTTTATTTTGAAGTGTTGTACAGTGAAGTACTGAACAGTAAATTAACCCGCGATATTGTACTACGGTTTTTAGTACTGAATAAAGCGTACTACTTATTAAACAGAATCGGAGTGTTTTATTTAACGTACAGTGATCGAACTCAGGGAAAATATTCAAGGAATAATCGAATTCGTCACAATATTATTTCCGATATACATATTAGTGATGTTAACTCAAAATTTAGGTTTTTTAGTTATGACGATGTTGCAGCAAATGAGCGATTCATTGTGTACATAGTACAACTGTACAAGTAAGATATGAATCAGCTGTTCGACTTACAGCTGTGCTCACCTGATCGGGTTCCCATTATTGGAAGACACTCAACGAAGGGTGTCATTCGTTAGGACCGAAATAAAAATAGTAGTAGCTTGTGACAAATGTTTAATAACTTCATAAATAATAGAAACTATTTGCCGAAAATTATTTATTATAGCAACTAATTTGATCTGGAAATGTTTGTACAAAGATTTTACTTGTTTAGCGAAAATTTTTTCATATTTTCTAAAACTTTCTAAAACTTTTAGCACTACGCAGAAAAGCAATCCTGTGGTTGATATTTCCATGACAACTCTCTTGTTCTTCTTTGTTTACATAAAACGCAACTTGCTAATTGTATAAATTTCTGTGAATATTTTTAATAAACAAGCATTTTTCTTACTTACAGCATATATTAGTAAAGTGCCCCACCATTTAAATGTGTTTTTTCATAGATGCCTGTGCTTATTTTCTTTTTGTACTTTGTGTGTGCGTGGCGTGCATATAAGGGAGTGTTCACATGCTGCTACAAAGTTGCTTATATGGCGTTTCCACATACATACACAGCATCCTTTGGGTTTGGAATAATTTTCAACTGTTTCTGATGCGTGTTCCTCCACGTTGCTCGGGCGTGATAGATCGCGTAGCTTTGTTATGAATAATCATAGCAATTAAATAATTATTATTACCTTGCATTAAACTCGAGGAAAAGCGACAACAAAGACGACGTCTTGCACCCTCGCTGTTAATGTTGAGATTTATCACCAAATTTTCCATTAAATAATGAATAAACTGACATATTTGTATAAAAAATCATTGTTTATTTAAATAAATAAATAAAGAAAATAAGTGAGTCCCATAACTCAAACATAAAAAAGTTACTATAATTGGACACAGTGTACTAAATCATTATTCTCACACATTCTTAATAGTAATATATTAAAAATTTAAGATTAGTGAGCTTTTTCACAAAGGGTTTCTTTAAAAAACAAAGCAGCTTGTTTAGTTCACTGATATATACATACATTCTTTGTGTGGGAATATAACAATATGCAACAACAGCTAAAATGGACATAACCCTGTAAAACTGTCATTGATGGTTGGAGCAGGTCAAGCAGCTATGCTAACTACCTGCTCGCGTTCTTGTAGGAAAATAACGAAAATATCTGTTGAAACAAGCGATTACCGCATAAGTGGTTATTGCTGTAATGACAGTTTTGGTTTTTTAGGTAGAGTTAAAGTGTTGTTGGCATGAAACATAATCGAAAACCGAAACCATTGTGTATCAATACCAAGTGTAAACTCTTCTGCATAGACGTCAAAATTCCAAAATGAGTTTAACACCTGTTTGAGATTGTTATTAATAACAAGTGTGATATCATAGACATAGTCGTGAAAACTTCAAAGTGAGTTTACTCACCTGTTTTTAATTTCCTTTTTTGTCTCACTTCTTTCCATCTTCCTAATAAAATTACAACAACCACATGAAAACATGCAACTTTGATTGCAAATATCTCTTCAAAGAAGCAAAATATTTAAAAAAAAAAAAAAACGCTTGGGGATTCGTGATCCTGAGGCCAAACTCCGTCTTTTGAGCTATCTCCCATAATTTTAGCTAATTTATTAGCAGTTGACCCCTAAAGTAAACAAATACCAAACTGTCAAAAGTCACAACCTTCGGAGCATCCAAAGGTTCAAACCCCCCCTATAGAAAATTTCTACGCCCCGTTGCGACTTAAAATTATTGGGAACTGCTCCTTTGGAAAAGCCTTTTGTAAGCGCAGGATTTTGTTTTAGTTCTAAAACAAGCTGCGCAAATTGGTTGTTGCTTGTTATTTAAATTTTTTTTTTCATTTTCCTAAATTAAATAAAAACTAAACAAATAAAGTGTGTAAAAAGGTATAATTCTGAATTATTTTACCAAATTTTTACAGCAGAATATTTAATTGCGCGCTTGTCGTCACCAAAAACTGTGTTGACAATTTTTATGTTGACAACTGTCAATAGAATATCACTATTGTTGTCGTCAATACCAAAATAGTATCAAGAGCTGCCAAAAGTTATCGACATTGACGACGGCAATACCAATTCGGACGCATCGACACTATTTTTGACAATGTTGACATCCGTAATAGGGGTGATTGAAATGTATAAAAACTGCAAAATATATTGATATTCAAATAGTTATAGTTCATATAATTGAAATGACATTATTTTTCAAAAAAAAACAATAAATTTTATCCAAATCACAAAATTTGTTTAGTTAATAGGCATACATTTTGTTCTACATTTCCATACTAAATTGCTTTAAAAATATACCTACACAGCAACCCTGTATGGAGATTTCACTCCATTTCTTCTTGGAAATTTCAACCCTGGGCCTCGGGTTGCTGTGTTAGTTAAGCTAGTTTGACACTGTCTACAGTGTCAAAATTGGGTGTATTAGAAAGAGAGAGAAATAAGGATAACTTACTTGTAGACCTGTACTATGATTGTGTATCAATAACAAGTGTGAACTCTTCTTTTGACAACACACATTAAAATGTCGGTTTGTTTACATCCTGCACATATTAAAATGTCGCCAGCACCGAATAACAGAAAAGCAATGGCGTGTTGTTTAACATCCTGCACACATCAACATGGCGGTTTCCTATCTTTTACCTAATGGTAGAAAGAGATGGGAAGAAGTGAGACAAAAAAGGAAATTTAAAACAGGTGACTAAACTCACTTTGAAGTTTTCACGACTATGTCTATGATATCACACTTGTTATTAACCACAATCTCAAACAGGTGTTAAACTCATTTTGGAATTTTGACGTTTATCGTCAAGTAAATTCACTTGGTATTTATGCACAATGGAGCGATTTGATTATAAGGAGCAACCTAGAATGTACGGTATATGTTGGTATCCTGTAAAAATTGAAACAAATTGTTGGGAACGAATAATAAAATAGAAAAAATAATATGCATTGGATATTTTGCTTACACGGAATAGTACTGCAATACGCAACGGCATTCACATCTTCCATGCTATCTAAATAGTCCCATACTAGGTTTAGCAATAAATTGTGCATAGAGTTTACCAATACATTTTGAGACTTCCAGTATGTAATGTTTGCACTGTAAAAAAAAGAGTTAGAAGACGTAGCAATAAACGCTTATATATAAATACAAACTTTAATCGAAGAAACGTGCAACATTTTTGAACGGCTTCCAATATAAAGCAAAGAAATAAACACAATCCAGATAAATTTACTTTGTTGGCGCTACCTTGAACGGCGTAAAGGAAATCATAAGACGCTTTAAGGTCGCCTCCCAGTTGGTGCACCCTGGGTAACGCTAAATGACCTACATAGCCTGCACGGCTAGTTTAGTTTCTTGTATTGCCGGATCTACGAGAACGGTACCAGTACTTGTGCTGTACCCATCGTGCCGAAACGACCCGGGCCGTTTTCTTATATCGACCCGGCCAAGAGCAATACACTCGAGGGGACCCTGTCTGACATTTAGGCAGGGCTACACCTCGTTACAACAACAACAACGCTTTTAACCAGCAGACCAATTCGCGTTTTACTCCATCAATATCCGCATATTCTTCATCTTGGGCCTTCAATATGAAAGTAGGTTCATAGTAATTAGTTTAAGAGTCGAGCACAATTAAGCAATTACACATTACTCACAATTTTTTCAAAGTATTTCTGACAACACAAGGTCAAGTGCATCCAGTCAACTTCACTAAAATCCTTAAAACTGAAAACAATACTCAATTTATCCATCCAAATCCGAAGTACTTTCGTAGCAGTCACTTGCCCGCGGTCCACAGTGTAAGCACATATGCTAAGAGCAAGTTCTTTGGAAATATTTGAGGAAATATATTCCTGGGTTGCATTTTCAAGTAATACCAAACTCATATTTTTATTTTTTGCATCTTCCATTTCTGTGTTATACTGGGACTTTAGTTTTTTTTTTTGGGTTTGATTTCTGTGGCTAGGATTAGCTCCTCATATGCCAGGTTATATTCCAAAAAGTACGATCAGTCCCAATTATATTATCAATTGGTATTAGTTTCCTTTAGGGGTCAACTGCTAATAAATTAGCTAAAATTATGGGCCGAAGGCCGCCAACTCACGTATACGTTTCACGTATTGCCGGTTCTGCGAGAACGGTATTTGTACCTGTACAATACCCTTCGTACCGAAACGACCCGGGTTGTTTTTTTTATAATGACTCGGCCAAGAGCAATACATTTCGAAGTGACCCTGTCTAACGCGTCACTATTCCCTCACCTATTGTCATCCCCGGAACAGCCCCTTGCAGCACGACTGTTCCTTATTCTCTTGATCCGGGCTGGCATTGAGCCAAATCCTGGCCCAAGAGAATTGGTTGCACAAATCTAGTTGCTCCGGACTAGATCCGAAAACACATCGGCCCATTAGTTTCTATAAAAATTTTGTGGCGCCCTGCTGTTCACGTCGTAGGACGTCCCGAGGCAAGCGACGCTCATATGTTGCTTTATCGCCCTCTAATAATAATCAAGTCTCCACGACCTGCAATAATTATATTGCCCAGCAGAATATATGTGTTCCCGGCTGTAGCTTACTTCCTAGTGCATCAACAGCACAAGCACCCACTCATGGCTACTTTCTTCGTAGCACATCAGTTGATGCTTGTAGCACTACTGAGCTTCAGCCCCCGTCTCTAAACTCTTTAATAACTTCTTCCGGCACTAGCACGAATGAAAGTCAAGTCCATCAACTTCTGGTCCCTCACTCTTCGTGCACTGTATGTCGGCACAGGATATATGCGTCTGTGGCATCGGTCTAGTGCAACTCCTGCCTAGGCCTGTGTCACCTACGCATATGTTCTGGGCTCGCAAACAGAAATCTCTGGACTGATGTGTTTGTCGCGCCTTGCTGTCGAGTTGTGCAGCCCTCAACGCCGACGGATGTACACTCATCTAATAGTGAACGAATTCCGCCGACTTCAGGACTGCAACGGAGATCAATATCGCGACATAACCTACCACCATCTAGGCGAACACATCAGTCTTTAACTCCCAGAGTGGCCATTGCCTCTCCTTCGCAATTTAAATTGTTGCAATTTAACTGCAACCGCTTGACCGGCAAGATAGCGGAGATAACCACATTTATGCAGCTACATAAAATCAAAATTGCTGCAATCCAGGAGACAAAACTTGGCCCCCACTCGAATCTCCGAGCGAGTGGAGGCTACCACGTACTCCGGCATGATCGTACAGACGGCCGAGGTGGTCTCGCATTCCTTGTACACCATACGGTGCAGTATAGGGAATTTGATATCAACACTGACCAAAGTGACTTACCTTTAGAGTGTCAAGGTATAGTTATACAAGCTGGTGGCGTTGATCTCGAGCTAACCAATATATACATTCCTCCCGTCACCTGCTGCCCCAGAAGTTATCGTCCTGACCTTAGGGCGTTTCTTTGTGGCGATAACCGTATCATCATGGGCGATTTTAATGCCCATCATGATATGTGGCATTCACACCTTTCGGTGGACGGCAGAGGGCGGGAATTAGCCGAGCAAATTGATAACTCCTCTTTCTGTACTGTGAACGGAGACTCCTCAACTAGGATGGCTGTTAACTGCAGTAGCTCCCCGGACCTAACTATTGTTAGCCCGGGGTTAATTAACAGCATCAACTGGCAACCTATGGTGGCCCTGTCATCCGACCACCTGCCTATCATCCTGTCTGTCGATCGTGCCACGGATTTTATCACGTCGGAGAAACGAACTTACGTGAATTTCAAAAAGGCCAATTGGGTCGGCTTTTTGGAATTCACGGAGAGCTCCTTTGGTGATCTTCCCATTCCCACTGACGTACACGTTGGCGAGCGTAACATACGTGAGGTCATGAAAAAGGCTACAGCCCGTTTCATACCAGCTGGTAGGATAAAAGATATTAGGCCTAACTTCCCAGCTGAGGCCGCAGCCTTGGCCAACGAACGTGACCTCATACGCAACATCGATCCATCTGACCCACAGATCGGTGATCTCAACGTGGAAATCAGAAGGCTGGTTAACGAACACAAACAAACCAAATGGGAGGAGCACCTCAGGTCTTGTAACCTCTCTACCGGTGTTGGGAAATTATGGTCCACCGTCAAGTCCTTGTCGAATCCTTCGGGTCCACCAAAAAATGTCGACATCACCTTTGGTGACAAGACAATAAATGACCCCAGGAAATGCGCACAGGCTTTTTGTCGACAATATGTCCCACACCCTGCGCAAGACAGGGCTAGACGTGGAATCTTCAGGCGTGCGCATAAACACAAAAACTATGCCCCCGTTCCCATCACCGCTACAGAGGTTCAAGAGGCCATCCGGAAGGCCAAAAACTCCAAAGCCATCGGCCCTGATGGCATAGCCATGGTGCATCTAAAACACATCGGCCTAGCGGGAGTCAAATATTTAACGGCCGTCTTCAATTTGTCTCTGATCACAGCTGTCATACCCGACAAATGGAAGCAGGCAACTGTGATCCCACTACTAAAGCCTGGCAAGCCAGCTAACGTTGGGGAGTCATATCGCCCGATATCACTCCTCTCGCCAGTAGTAAAGACACTTGAGGCGGTCCTACTCCCGCTCTACACATCACACTTGATGTTAACCGAGCACCAACATGGTTTCAGGAAAGATAGGAGCACAACATCTGCTCTAAATGTCATAAACACTCAGATAACTGACGGTCTTAATCAAAATAGGCCTAATGACAGGACGGTTCTAGTTGCACTTGATTTGAGTCAAGCTTTTGACACAGTAAATCATGGGCAACTTGTAGCTGATTTGGAAGACTCGTCACTCCCCCCCTGTCTAAAGCGTTGGACCGCCAATTATCTCAGTGGTCGTCGGTCGTCTGTTGTATTTAGAAACAAAAAATCTAAAGCCAGGAAGATAAAACAAGGGGTACCACAGGGTGGTGTCCTCTCCCCGTTATTGTTTAACTTCTATATTTCGAAGCTTCCTCCTCCACCAGAAGAAGTTACGATTGTTTCTTACGCAGACGATTGCACGATATTGGCAACTGGTACTTCCGTTGATGAGCTGTGCTCCAAAATAAATGGTTATCTCCCCTCTCTAGTCGAGTTCTTCACTGCCCGAACCTTGACATTGTCGCCAACAAAGTCTTCGGCGACCTTATTCACGACGTGGACGGCGCAGGTTGGCATGGAATTAGAAATCTATGTAGGTAGGTAGGTTCAAGTGGCTGCCGCAGAGGCACACTTAGGCCAGTTTTGAAGGCCCGTTGTGATACCACCAACACAAGGAAAGTCAGCCCCGGGACCCAGCCATATGGAAAATCCCTGAGTTGTTGGGATTTTCCACATAGCAGAATCCCGGGACTGACACTCCTAAACCGACACCGTTACTCCTCCTCGAACCACTTAGATGACTTTATGAAGCCCATCAAGTCCTTTATGTCCAGTTCCGCGATCTGGCTTAGACTATCTAGGAACGGAACTCCCAAAAAGCGCGTTCTCACGCCGCTTAAAGCCGGACGGTTGCAGATGAGGTGCTCCACCGTTTCCTCCTCCTCATCATCTTTGCAACTCCTGCAGCATCGTCGGTAGGGCACACTTAGCCTTTCTGCATGCCTACCAATGAGGCAGTGACCGGTTAATACCCCTATCAATATGCAGATTTCCCTCCTAGTTAGGGCATAAATGCGTCTAGACCTTTTAAGATCCCATTTTGGCCAGGTTTGTTTCGATATCCGACACCCTGGGGATTGCAGCCATCTTTCGTTGGCTTGACGGAGTGTGTGCTCCTTCAGCATTAGTTTGCATGTGGCAAACGGCATACCTAAGCGCTCTTTATCCCGAAGAACCTGCTTGGTCGTGCCCTGCCTGGCAAGCTCGTCTGCCTTACAGTTTCCCTCAATGTCCCTATGTCCCGGGACCCATATGAGGTTTACGCGGTTCTGTTGGGCCATCTCCTGAAGAGATCGACGACAGCTGAGCGTCAGTTCAGAGTTGAACGTGTATGAGCCAAGGGATTTGATTGCCGCCTGGCTATCGCTGAAAATAGTGATATCTCCTCCGATAACACGTTTGCTTAACCAGGCCGCGGCGTCCCGGATTGCCGAGACTTCCGCCTGGAAGACGCTACAATGATCAGGTAGTCTGAAGGAGAGTTCAAGGTCCAAATCCCTTGAATAAACCCCTCCTCCAACTCTGCCGTCCAACTTCGAGCCGTCGGTGTATATGGAAGTGCCACCATTTGTTTCGGGACACCAATCCGTCCTCTCCCAGTCTTCTCTGCTGGGAATGTTTATTTTGAAGCAGCTATCCCCGACTGTAGTGGTCGCACAACGATCTGTGCTTAGAGGGAGAAAGCTGTAAGATTCCAGAATACTGGAGTGTCCAATAGTACCCGCACCCCAACTGGAGGTTTCTCTTAGGCGCAGAGCTGATGCCTCCGCTGACCGAAACCCTTCCAGATCAAGTGGCAAAATGCCCAGAATGGCCTGGAGGGCTTCGTTGGGCGTTGTCCTTAGCGCACCGCTTATACAGATCATATTGGATCTATGGACTTTCCGCAACAGATTCAGGTATGTTGTCTTGCTCAGTGCCGGCCACCATACGACGACTCCATACAGCATGATTGGGCGAATGATGGCCGTGTAGATCCAACTGCATACTCTAGGGCTGAGCCCCCATTTTTTGCCAATGGCTCTTTTGCATGTGTAAAGAGCGATGCAAGCTTTCTTCTGGCGCTGAAGAACATTCTCCTTCCAATTCAGTTTCCTGTCCAGAACTATGCCTAGAAACTTGGCCTTATCCGACAAGCCCAGGCGCGTGCCATCTAGTTCTGGTAGGCTTAGTGGCGGTATTTTGTACCGGTTGGTGAAGAGGACAAGTTCCACTTTCCCCGGGTTGATACTAAGTCCGCAGCGAGAGGACCACCTCGAAACCTCTCGCAGTGCTACTTGCATCAGGTCACACAGAGTTTGTGGGAACTTGCCTCTGAATGCAATAGCTAAATCGTCTGCGTATGCCACTATCTTCCCGCCCCCCCAGCTTGTGCCACGTAGCAACGAGTTGACTGTGAGGTTCCATAAAAGCGGGGAAAGAACACCACCCTGGGGCGTTCCCCTTGTGACATAGCGTGATAACTCGACCGTACCAAGTGAAGAAGCTATTTTCCTTCCTCTTAGAAGTTGGTCAATTAAACCAGTTAGAGGTCTATCTACGCCCAGATTAGTTAGAGCGGAGTTGATCGCCTCCGGGCTTATATTGTTGAAAGCCCCCTCAATGTCTAAGAAGGCCACGAGACAGTAGTCCTTTTCACACAGCGATTTCTCAATGACAGATACTAGGCTGTGCAGAGCAGTTTCTGTTGATTTACTCTTGGTGTATGCATGCTGATAGCTAGAGATAAGGTTGCTATCAATAGTCGTTGAAAGGTAGTCGCTTAGAATCCTCTCAAAGGTTTTGAGTACAAAGGACGAGAGACTGATCGGTCTGTAATCTTTTGGCTCGTAGTGGGATGCCTTCCCAGCCTTAGGGATAAACACTACCGTGGCGCTTCTCCAGGAGCCCGGAATGTGGTTGAGAGCCAGGCAGGCTGTGAAGAGAAATACCAGCCATTTAGCTGATGTCTCCAACGTGTTTATAAGTTGCGCGGGGATAATCCCGTCCGGCCCGGCAGCCTTATACGGTTCAAAGCTCTTAACTGCCCACCTTACCCTTTCCTCAGTGATGGGTATATTTACTGCCAGGTTTGTTGCAGATGCTAGGTGATCATATGTAGGTGATCATAAAATACCTACTGTCGCTCACCCAAAAATTTTAGGAGTGACTTTTGACACCATGCACACTTTCGCTGCCCATTCAGCTGCAATTGTCTCAAAATTACAGAGCCGCAACAAAATCCTCAAGTCACTAGCCGGCAGTACTTGGGGTAAAGACAAAGAAACGTTGTTGGTAACGTACAAGGCAATTGGTCGGCCGATCCTGAACTATGCGTCGCCGATATGGTCGCCGGGGCTTGCAGACGTTCACTGGAATCAGCTTCAGGCCTGTCAAAACACCGCGCTCAGAACCGCTACGGGGTGCGTCCTTATGTCACCTATATCTCATATACATAATGAGGTGGAAATGCTTCCAGTTAGGGAGCATAATGAAATGCTAAACAAGCAGTACCTACTGAACTGCTGTAAACCACAGCATCCCGGTAGACAACTGCTTGAACTCATTCCGCCTCCTAGGACCATAAGGTCGCATCTGCGTAAACATTTTGATGAGATCCGTCACTATATAACAACGCCGTTTGATCTACAGGTGCACAAACAGGCTTTGGGGCATATCCATACAACGTCTGTTGGCCATTACTCTGCGCTCTGTCCGCTAAACAATGTCTTACATGCCGCAACACCTGGCATTTCTGAAGAGGAGCGTCATCTTCCTCGAGAGACAAGGGTCACTCTGGCTCAATTACGCTCTGGATATTGTAGTAGGTTAAACTCCTACATATCTAGACTGAACCCTGATGTGCCGAATGTATGTCCGGCATGCGGCTCGTCCCCCCACAATACCAATCACTTATTTTCTTGCTCATTTGAGCCCACTCTTCTAACACCCATCTCTCTTTGGTCCAATCCTATTGAAACTGCTAGTTTCCTTGGACTCCCGTTAGAAGATATTGATGACAATTAGGTTAAGGAAAAATACGCGTTGGGCAGGACTACACATCGTTACAACAACAACAACAACAACTCAGAAAGGTGTTTCGCACATAAATATCATAACTTTTCACTAAAGCAAAAAATTAAAAAAGCGCTTCCGGATTCGTGATCCTGAGGCCAAAACCCGTCTTTTGAGCTATCTCCGATAATTTTAGCTAATTTATTACCATTTGACCCCTAAAGGAAACTAATACCAAGGAAACAAATACCATAGTATACCTTAAGTAAGGATAAACAATGCAAATACCATAGATTCGGCTAACTCGACGCGACGACGTCAAAACCAAAGTACAGGTCTACAACATAGTATAGACCTGTACTAAGTAAGTTATCCTTATTTCTCTCTCTTTCTAATACACCCAATTTTGACACTGTAGACAGTGTCAAACTAGCTTAACTAACACAGCAACCCGAGGCCCAGGGTTGAAATTTCCAAGGAGAAATGGAGTGAAATCTCCATACAGGGTTGCCGTGTAGGTATATTTTTAAAGCAATTTAGTATGGAAATGTAGAGCAAAATGTATGCCTATGAACTAAACAAATTTTGTGATTTGGATAAAATTTATTGTTTTTTTATGAAAAATAATGTCATTTCAATTATATGAACTATAACTATTTTAATATCAATATATTTTGCAGTTTTTATACATTTCAATATTTATTTTGATGATAAATGAAATGATTTCAATATATTTACATATTTTATGAATAAGAATATTTTGAAATACATTGCAGACGTGAAATGCAATCCTGCGCGTAAATAGCTTTGTTTCTTTTCTGCTAATTATGAATAATTATTCCTAGAAAAGTGTTTTGTGAAAAAATTAGCAGCGAATCCAGCAGCTTTTTGACATTTAATTGAGAGAAAGAGCGCCAATTCGCTGCAAGTTCGCTGCAAGTTGCTGCTGGAGATTTTTCGTCCAGCAAAAACTAGCAAGTAACAAACAGCTGATTGTGACATATGGCAAAATAAAAATTGATTGCATATTTTTATGAAATTTAAAATTTATTACGAATATTTTGAAAACTATGAGTTATTTACCAGCAAATGAAGTAAGTACATACAATAAATACCAAATCTTCAATAATTCCGTATATTTGAATAGCAAAGCGCCGAAGCCCAATGTCCATTGGACCAACGTAATTTGGCTCGTTTAGGAGACCAATATAACCCTGCAGGCGCAGTTACAGGAATGGGAAATACTGAAGGTATATAAGGCATTCAATTTTCTTAATATTTTGTAAGGTTTAATCCGATATATACGCAGTAATTGTCCAAAGGCTGAAAAATTCGCAATTTAATGTGCTGCGAAAAAAATTTATTTTCATTTGTCAATTGTCAGAACAGCTGTTCTGCTGGAGAATTTCTGCTGGCTCCTGTTCGGCGAAAAACTAGCAGAAGAGAGATGAAACTAGCAAAAATGAGATTTTGACAGCTTTTTACAAGACTCTCTTCTGCTGACACTTCTTTGCTGGAGATTTCAAGAAACAAATCTAATATGTACGTACATATGTGTGTGTATACACAACTCATAGTTCATACGAAGCAGTTGATGAAGTGAGTCGTTTCAAAAAAAGTTTATTTTAATATTTAATTTTATAAAACAATTTCGGCTAATAATTTAATTTATTTACAAAGAACAACATTTTTCCGTCTTTCAGATATTTTTGCCGAGTTAAAGTGGAAAAAAATAGTGTGTGGTAATAAGAATTTTAGCAAATAAGACATGCATACATGTATCTAATAAAGTTGTTCGTTTCCAGAAATGCCCGACCATTGCTGTATTTTAGGATGCGGATTAGGAGTCCCGCGATACGCTTTTCCTGCAGAAACAGAAATGCCAAGGTGAGTGTATAAAGTGACTAAGTTTTAAATATGAGAAAATATTCTTTCAATAATTCTTGTTAAGTTCTTTATGGGCAATTATTGTGCATAAATTCAGATATTGGATATTATGCCATTCATAATTTTCTTAGCTTTATACAGTTTGAGTTTAGTAAAAAAATATATATGTATACATATAAACCCATTTATTTTTAAGTATTGTTATTTAACCATTTAAGTTTATATGGTGTAAATTAAAGCAAAAAGCTATTTAAGAAATGTTCTACATGTATACTTAATATTTTTTAAATATTTGTTTCCAGAAAAAATTGTATCCCTAACGGACCAAAACGGGTATTATAAAAAATGTGTGTTTATTGGTAAAGATTCCTGCTTTTTATTTTTGATCTTTTATACATTTTATTTTACAACGCAATGTTTTTTGTTTAATTTACAACGCCGTTTTCCTTTTATTTTAAAATGCTTTTTTATTATATAAAAAAAAAAAATCATTTTAGTTTACCAAACACTTTTGGTTTTTTTTTTTTTACTTTTTTATAATTTATATTTTTGTTTTCGATTATGTTTATTTAGATTAGATAGATATAGATATTTTTTTAAAGGCCACAATCTTCTTTCCAATACTCTTATTCGTCAGCCGAAATTTTTTTTTAATAAGGTTTCACTATGGGTGTTTTTTTAAAAATTGTTAATAGTTTTATTTGAACTGAATATACTTTTTTATTTCCCCTAAGTAGTTTTGTTTAGATTTTTTATATTTATTTTTAGTTATTGTACCTGAATTTTTAAAATGTGCAATTTTATTTTTAATTTTATTAATAAGTTTGATTTTTGTTTTTTACGTTTTTATGTAATTACTACGTATATTGGTGAAAATAGGCCTCTAGGGGAACCGAACACCTAAAAAAATCGGTAACGCGCCTACATTGCTGCCTCCTGGGTGGTGTGGAAAAGCAATGACAACTTTCATAAATGGATACAGCTCACTAATCTTAAATTTTTAATATACTACTATTAAGAATGTGTGAGAATAATGATTTAGTGCACTGTGTCCAATTATAGTAACTTTTTTATGTTTGAGTTATGGGACTCACTTATTTTCTTTATTTATTTATTTAAATAAACAATGATTTTTTATACAAATATGTCTGTTTATTCATTATTTAATGGAAAATGTGGTGATAAATCTCAATATTAACAGCGAGGGTGCAATACGTCGTCTTTGTTGTCGCTTTTCCTCGAGTTTAATGCAAGGTAATAATAATAATAATAAAATTCAGTCTCCACGATATAACATCCCCCAACGGCACTAGGTTGATTGACTTCGCCGCTGCTCGCAATATGGTCATCAGTAGTACCAGGTTCCAGCATAAGCGAATACACCAAGCCACATGGCTGTCCCCTGATCAAAGAACTAGAAACCAGATTGATCATGTCTTGATTGACGGCAGACATAGCTCCACCGTTCTGGACGTGCGTACACTGCGTGGTCCCAATATTGACTCTGACCATTATCTTGTCGCAGCCAAGATACGCACACGCCTCTGTGCAACGAAGAAAGTGCGCACAGTAACGGAAGGAAAGTTTGACGTCGAGAAGCTGCGCATGACACAGACAGCTGATAATTTCACAACTCGACTCTCACACCTGCTAGCAGAGGGCAATCCTCGACCTAACGATGTAACCGAGCAATGGAAGCATATCTCTCACTCATTGCGTACCGCCGCTGAGGCCACTATAGGGTTCCAGCGAGCCCGCAAGAACAACTGGTACGATGAGGAATGCAAAACTGCCTCGAAAAAAAAGGACGCTGCCTACAAGGAGACGTTGCGAACGGGCGCAACCCGCAGTGTATGGCAACAATATCGTGAGGCAAAGAAGGAAGAGAGACGCCTTTTCAGAAAAAAGAAAAGTGAGGCCGAAAGGCGTGAGTGTGAGGAGCTTGAGATGCTGGCTGACAGGAATGATGCCCGAAAATTCTATGAAAAGATCCGGCGGATGACGGAAGGTTTTAAGACCGGGGCAAGCTCCTGTAAGGACAATAATGGCGACCTGGTAACCGACGTACAAAGTGTACTTAAATTATGGAGGGAGCACTTCTCCTCACTGCTAAATTGCGAGGGAGACGTCGAACCCGATACCCCAATCCCTGACGATGGAAAAGTCGTCCCACCACCTGACTATGATGAAGTGAGGATAGCTATATCCCGGCTCAAAAACAACAAAGCGCCTGGAAAAGACGGACTACCCGCCGAGCTGTTCAAACGCGGGGCGAAGAGCTGGTAAAAAGCATGCATCAGCTCTTATGCAGAATATGGTCAGACGAATGCATGCGTCCGGATTGGAATTTAAGTGTGCTTTGCCCAATCCACAAGAAAGGCGATCCCGCTAACCGCACCAACTACCGCGGAATTAGTCTTCTTAATATCGCATATAAGGTTCTTTCTAGCGTGTTGTGTGAAAGGCTGAAGCCCATCGTAGACAAACTGATTGGACCTTATCAGTGTGGCTTTAGACCTGGTAAGTCTACCATCGACCAGATTTTCACGATACGCCAAATCCTGGAGAAGACCCATGATAAGAGAATCGACACTCACCATCTCTTTGTCGATTTTAAAGCCGCTTTTGACAGCGTAAAAAGGAGTTGCCTGTATGCCGCCATGTCTGAATTTGACTTCCCTGCAAAGCTTATACGGCTTTGCCAAATGACGTTGAGCAATACCAACAGCTCCGTTAGAATCGGGAAGGACCTCTCTGAGCCATTTGAAACCAAACGAGGCTTCAGACAGGGCGACTCCCTTTCGTGCGATTTCTTCAATCTGATGCTGGAGAAGATAATTCGAGCAGCAGAGCTAAACCGCAATGGTACAATCTTTTACAAGAGCGTGCAATTGCTGGCGTATGCCGATGATATTGATATCATTGGCCTTAACAACCGCGCCGTAAGCGCTGCCTTCTCTGGACTGGATAAGGAAGCGAAAAAAGTGGGTCTTGCCGTGAACGAGGACAAGACGAAGTATTTGCTGTCATCAAAGAAAGAATCGGCGCACCTGCGCCATGGCAGCCATGTCACTGTTGATAGTTACAAATTTGAAACTGTGAGGGACTTCGTCTATTTGGGAACCAGTATCAACACCGAAAATAATATCAGTCTAGAAATCCAGCGGAGAATCACTCTTGCCAACAAGTGCTACTTTGGACTGAGTAGGCAATTGAGAAGTAAAGTCCTCTCTCGAAGAACAAAGATCACGCTCTATAAGTCTCTCATCATACCTGTCCTGATGTATGGCTCAGATTCATGGACAATGTCAAGAGAAGATGAGATGGCCCTTGGAGTATTTGAGAGAAAAGTTCTCCGGAAGATTTATGGTCCTTCCCGTGATGCCAACGGCGAGTATCGAAGGAAATTTAACGATGAGCTGTACGAGCTCTACGCAGATCTGACCATAGTCCAGCGAACTAAAGCCCAAAGACTCCGCTGGCTGGGCCATGTTATGCGAATGGACAAAGAAGCTCCAGCACAGAAGGTTTTCCTATCGTCGCCTGAATTCGGCAGCAGAGGAAGGGGTAGGCCTCGACTGAGATGGAAACAACAGGTGGAGGATGACTTGAACTCCCTTGGGGTTTCCAATTGGCGTCGGTTATCGCTAAAAAGGAATGACTGGCGTGCTTTGATACGAAACGGCCAAAATCGCTTAGGCGGTTAAGCGCCAATAAATGATGATGAATAATAATAATTATTTAATTGCTATGATTATTCATAACAAAGCTACGTGATCTATCACGCCCGAGCAACGAGGAGGAACACGCATCAGAAACAGTTGACAATTATTCCAAACCCAAAGGATGCTGTGTATGTTTGGTGGAAACGCCATATAAGCAACTTTGTAGCAGTTTGTGAACACTCCCTTATATGCACGCCACGCACACACAAAGTACAAAAAGAAAATAAGCACAGGCATCTATGAAAAAACACATTTAAATGGTGGGGCACTTTACTAATATATGCTGTAAGTAAGAAAAATGCTTGTTTGTTAAAAATATTCACAGAAATTTATACAGTTAGCAAGTTGCGTTTTATGTAAACAAAGAAGAACAAGAGAGTTGTCATGGAAATATCAACCACAGGATTGCTTTTCTGCGTAGTGCTAAAAGTTTTAGAAAGTTTTAGAAAATATGAAAAAATTTTCACTAAACAAGTAAAATCTTTATACAAACATTTCCAGATCAAATTAGTTGCTATAATAAATAATTTTCGGCAAATAGTTTCTATTATTTATGAAGTTATTAAACATTTGTCACAAGCTACTACTACTTTTATTTCGGTCCTAACGAATGACACCCTTCGTTGAGTGGCTTCCAATAAGGGGAACCCGATCAGGTGAGCACAGCTGTAAGTCGAACAGCTGATTCATATCTTACTTGTACAGTTGTACTATGGTCTACAAGTAAGTTATCCTTATTTCTCTCTCTTTCTAATACACCCAACTTTGACACTGTAGACAGTGTCAAACTAGCTTAACTAACACAGCAACCCGAGGCCCAGGGTTGAAATTTCCAAGAAGAAATGGAGTGAAATCTCCATACAGGGTTGCTGTGTAGGTATATTTTTAAAGCAATTTAGTATGGAAATGTAGAGCAAAATGTATGCCTATGAACTAAACAAATTTTGTGATTTGGATAAAATTTATTGTTTTTTTATGAAAAATAATGTCATTTCAATTATATGAACTATAACTATTTTAATATCAATATATTTTGCAGTTTTTATACATTTCAATATTTATTTTGATGATAAATGAAATGATTTCAATATATTTACATATTTTATGAATAAGAATATTTTGAAATACATTGCAGACGTGAAATGCAATCCTGCGCGTAAATAGCTTTGTTTCTTTTCTGCTAATTATGAATAATTATTCCTAGAAAAGTGTTTTGTGAAAAAATTAGCAGCGAATCCAGCAGCTTTTTGACATTTAATTGAGAGAAAGAGCGCCAATTCGCTGCAAGTTCGCTGCAAGTTGCTGCTGGAGATTTTTCGTCCAGCAAAAACTAGCAAGTAACAAACAGCTGATTGTGACATATGGCAAAATAAAAATTGATTGCATATTTTTATGAAATTTAAAATTTATTACGAATATTTTGAAAACTATGAGTTATTTACCAGCAAATGAAGTAAGTACATACAATAAATACCAAATCTTCAATAATTCCGTATATTTGAATAGCAAAGCGCCGAAGCCCAATGTCCATTGGACCAACGTAATTTGGCTCGTTTAGGAGACCAATATAACCCTGCAGGCGCAGTTACAGGAATGGGAAATACTGAAGGTATATAAGGCATTCAATTTTCTTAATATTTTGTAAGGTTTAATCCGATATATACGCAGTAATTGTCCAAAGGCTGAAAAATTCGCAATTTAATGTGCTGCGAAAAAAATTTATTTTCATTTGTCAATTGTCAGAACAGCTGTTCTGCTGGAGAATTTCTGCTGGCTCCTGTTCGGCGAAAAACTAGCAGAAGAGAGATGAAACTAGCAAAAATGAGATTTTGACAGCTTTTTACAAGACTCTCTTCTGCTGACACTTCTTTGCTGGAGATTTCAAGAAACAAATCTAATATGTACGTACATATGTGTGTGTATACACAACTCATAGTTCATACGAAGCAGTTGATGAAGTGAGTCGTTTCAAAAAAAGTTTATTTTAATATTTAATTTTATAAAACAATTTCGGCTAATAATTTAATTTATTTACAAAGAACAACATTTTTCCGTCTTTCAGATATTTTTGCCGAGTTAAAGTGGAAAAAAATAGTGTGTGGTAATAAGAATTTTAGCAAATAAGACATGCATACATGTATCTAATAAAGTTGTTCGTTTCCAGAAATGCCCGACCATTGCTGTATTTTAGGATGCGGATTAGGAGTCCCGCGATACGCTTTTCCTGCAGAAACAGAAATGCCAAGGTGAGTGTATAAAGTGACTAAGTTTTAAATATGAGAAAATATTCTTTCAATAATTCTTGTTAAGTTCTTTATGGGCAATTATTGTGCATAAATTCAGATATTGGATATTATGCCATTCATAATTTTCTTAGCTTTATACAGTTTGAGTTTAGTAAAAAAATATATATGTATACATATAAACCCATTTATTTTTAAGTATTGTTATTTAACCATTTAAGTTTATATGGTGTAAATTAAAGCAAAAAGCTATTTAAGAAATGTTCTACATGTATACTTAATATTTTTTAAATATTTGTTTCCAGAAAAAATTGTATCCCTAACGGACCAAAACGGGTATTATAAAAAATGTGTGTTTATTGGTAAAGATTCCTGCTTTTTATTTTTGATCTTTTATACATTTTATTTTACAACGCAATGTTTTTTGTTTAATTTACAACGCCGTTTTCCTTTTATTTTAAAATGCTTTTTTATTATATAAAAAAAAAAAATCATTTTAGTTTACCAAACACTTTTGGTTTTTTTTTTTTTACTTTTTTATAATTTATATTTTTGTTTTCGATTATGTTTATTTAGATTAGATAGATATAGATATTTTTTTAAAGGCCACAATCTTCTTTCCAATACTCTTATTCGTCAGCCGAAATTTTTTTTTAATAAGGTTTCACTATGGGTGTTTTTTTAAAAATTGTTAATAGTTTTATTTGAACTGAATATACTTTTTTATTTCCCCTAAGTAGTTTTGTTTAGATTTTTTATATTTATTTTTAGTTATTGTACCTGAATTTTTAAAATGTGCAATTTTATTTTTAATTTTATTAATAAGTTTGATTTTTGTTTTTTACGTTTTTATGTAATTACTACGTATATTGGTGAAAATAGGCCTCTAGGGGAACCGAACACCTAAAAAAATCGGTAACGCGCCTACATTGCTGCCTCCTGGGTGGTGTGGAAAAGCAATGACAACTTTCATAAATGGATACAGCTCACTAATCTTAAATTTTTAATATACTACTATTAAGAATGTGTGAGAATAATGATTTAGTGCACTGTGTCCAATTATAGTAACTTTTTTATGTTTGAGTTATGGGACTCACTTATTTTCTTTATTTATTTATTTAAATAAACAATGATTTTTTATACAAATATGTCTGTTTATTCATTATTTAATGGAAAATGTGGTGATAAATCTCAATATTAACAGCGAGGGTGCAATACGTCGTCTTTGTTGTCGCTTTTCCTCGAGTTTAATGCAAGGTAATAATAATAATAATAAAATTCAGTCTCCACGATATAACATCCCCCAACGGCACTAGGTTGATTGACTTCGCCGCTGCTCGCAATATGGTCATCAGTAGTACCAGGTTCCAGCATAAGCGAATACACCAAGCCACATGGCTGTCCCCTGATCAAAGAACTAGAAACCAGATTGATCATGTCTTGATTGACGGCAGACATAGCTCCACCGTTCTGGACGTGCGTACACTGCGTGGTCCCAATATTGACTCTGACCATTATCTTGTCGCAGCCAAGATACGCACACGCCTCTGTGCAACGAAGAAAGTGCGCACAGTAACGGAAGGAAAGTTTGACGTCGAGAAGCTGCGCATGACACAGACAGCTGATAATTTCACAACTCGACTCTCACACCTGCTAGCAGAGGGCAATCCTCGACCTAACGATGTAACCGAGCAATGGAAGCATATCTCTCACTCATTGCGTACCGCCGCTGAGGCCACTATAGGGTTCCAGCGAGCCCGCAAGAACAACTGGTACGATGAGGAATGCAAAACTGCCTCGAAAAAAAAGGACGCTGCCTACAAGGAGACGTTGCGAACGGGCGCAACCCGCAGTGTATGGCAACAATATCGTGAGGCAAAGAAGGAAGAGAGACGCCTTTTCAGAAAAAAGAAAAGTGAGGCCGAAAGGCGTGAGTGTGAGGAGCTTGAGATGCTGGCTGACAGGAATGATGCCCGAAAATTCTATGAAAAGATCCGGCGGATGACGGAAGGTTTTAAGACCGGGGCAAGCTCCTGTAAGGACAATAATGGCGACCTGGTAACCGACGTACAAAGTGTACTTAAATTATGGAGGGAGCACTTCTCCTCACTGCTAAATTGCGAGGGAGACGTCGAACCCGATACCCCAATCCCTGACGATGGAAAAGTCGTCCCACCACCTGACTATGATGAAGTGAGGATAGCTATATCCCGGCTCAAAAACAACAAAGCGCCTGGAAAAGACGGACTACCCGCCGAGCTGTTCAAACGCGGGGCGAAGAGCTGGTAAAAAGCATGCATCAGCTCTTATGCAGAATATGGTCAGACGAATGCATGCGTCCGGATTGGAATTTAAGTGTGCTTTGCCCAATCCACAAGAAAGGCGATCCCGCTAACCGCACCAACTACCGCGGAATTAGTCTTCTTAATATCGCATATAAGGTTCTTTCTAGCGTGTTGTGTGAAAGGCTGAAGCCCATCGTAGACAAACTGATTGGACCTTATCAGTGTGGCTTTAGACCTGGTAAGTCTACCATCGACCAGATTTTCACGATACGCCAAATCCTGGAGAAGACCCATGATAAGAGAATCGACACTCACCATCTCTTTGTCGATTTTAAAGCCGCTTTTGACAGCGTAAAAAGGAGTTGCCTGTATGCCGCCATGTCTGAATTTGACTTCCCTGCAAAGCTTATACGGCTTTGCCAAATGACGTTGAGCAATACCAACAGCTCCGTTAGAATCGGGAAGGACCTCTCTGAGCCATTTGAAACCAAACGAGGCTTCAGACAGGGCGACTCCCTTTCGTGCGATTTCTTCAATCTGATGCTGGAGAAGATAATTCGAGCAGCAGAGCTAAACCGCAATGGTACAATCTTTTACAAGAGCGTGCAATTGCTGGCGTATGCCGATGATATTGATATCATTGGCCTTAACAACCGCGCCGTAAGCGCTGCCTTCTCTGGACTGGATAAGGAAGCGAAAAAAGTGGGTCTTGCCGTGAACGAGGACAAGACGAAGTATTTGCTGTCATCAAAGAAAGAATCGGCGCACCTGCGCCATGGCAGCCATGTCACTGTTGATAGTTACAAATTTGAAACTGTGAGGGACTTCGTCTATTTGGGAACCAGTATCAACACCGAAAATAATATCAGTCTAGAAATCCAGCGGAGAATCACTCTTGCCAACAAGTGCTACTTTGGACTGAGTAGGCAATTGAGAAGTAAAGTCCTCTCTCGAAGAACAAAGATCACGCTCTATAAGTCTCTCATCATACCTGTCCTGATGTATGGCTCAGATTCATGGACAATGTCAAGAGAAGATGAGATGGCCCTTGGAGTATTTGAGAGAAAAGTTCTCCGGAAGATTTATGGTCCTTCCCGTGATGCCAACGGCGAGTATCGAAGGAAATTTAACGATGAGCTGTACGAGCTCTACGCAGATCTGACCATAGTCCAGCGAACTAAAGCCCAAAGACTCCGCTGGCTGGGCCATGTTATGCGAATGGACAAAGAAGCTCCAGCACAGAAGGTTTTCCTATCGTCGCCTGAATTCGGCAGCAGAGGAAGGGGTAGGCCTCGACTGAGATGGAAACAACAGGTGGAGGATGACTTGAACTCCCTTGGGGTTTCCAATTGGCGTCGGTTATCGCTAAAAAGGAATGACTGGCGTGCTTTGATACGAAACGGCCAAAATCGCTTAGGCGGTTAAGCGCCAATAAATGATGATGAATAATAATAATTATTTAATTGCTATGATTATTCATAACAAAGCTACGTGATCTATCACGCCCGAGCAACGAGGAGGAACACGCATCAGAAACAGTTGACAATTATTCCAAACCCAAAGGATGCTGTGTATGTTTGGTGGAAACGCCATATAAGCAACTTTGTAGCAGTTTGTGAACACTCCCTTATATGCACGCCACGCACACACAAAGTACAAAAAGAAAATAAGCACAGGCATCTATGAAAAAACACATTTAAATGGTGGGGCACTTTACTAATATATGCTGTAAGTAAGAAAAATGCTTGTTTGTTAAAAATATTCACAGAAATTTATACAGTTAGCAAGTTGCGTTTTATGTAAACAAAGAAGAACAAGAGAGTTGTCATGGAAATATCAACCACAGGATTGCTTTTCTGCGTAGTGCTAAAAGTTTTAGAAAGTTTTAGAAAATATGAAAAAATTTTCACTAAACAAGTAAAATCTTTATACAAACATTTCCAGATCAAATTAGTTGCTATAATAAATAATTTTCGGCAAATAGTTTCTATTATTTATGAAGTTATTAAACATTTGTCACAAGCTACTACTACTTTTATTTCGGTCCTAACGAATGACACCCTTCGTTGAGTGGCTTCCAATAAGGGGAACCCGATCAGGTGAGCACAGCTGTAAGTCGAACAGCTGATTCATATCTTACTTGTACAGTTGTACTATGGTCTACAAGTAAGTTATCCTTATTTCTCTCTCTTTCTAATACACCCAACTTTGACACTGTAGACAGTGTCAAACTAGCTTAACTAACACAGCAACCCGAGGCCCAGGGTTGAAATTTCCAAGAAGAAATGGAGTGAAATCTCCATACAGGGTTGCTGTGTAGGTATATTTTTAAAGCAATTTAGTATGGAAATGTAGAACAAAATGTATGCCTATTAACTAAACAAATTTTGTGATTTGGATAAAATTTATTGTTTTTTTATGAAAAATAATGTCATTTGAATTATATGAACTATAACTATTTGAATATCAATATATTTTGTAGTTTTTATACATTTCAATATTTATTTTGATGATAAATGAAATGATTTCAATATATTTACATATTTTATGAATAAGAATATTTTGAAATACATTGCAGACGTGAAATGCAACCCTGCGCGTAAATATGTACGTACATATGTGTGTGTATACACAACTGTTAGTTCAAACGAAGCAGTTGATGAAGTGAGTCGTTTCAAAAAAAGTTTATTTTAATATTTAATTTTATAATACAATTTCGGCTAATAATTTAATTTATTTACAAAGAACAACATTTTTCCGTCTTTCAGATATTTTTGCCGAGTTAAAGTGGAAAAAAATAGTGTGTGGTAATAAGAATTTTAGCAAATAAGACATGAATACATGTATCTAATAAAGTTGTTCGTTTCCAGAAATGCCCGACCATTGCTGTATTTTAGGATGCGGATTAGGAGTCCCGCGATACCCCTTTCCTGCAGAAACAGAAATGCCAAGGTGAGTGTATAAAGTGACTAAGTTTTAAATATGAGAAAATATTCTTTCAATAATTCTTGTTAAGTTCTTTATGGGCAATTATTGTGCATAAATTCAGATATTAGATATTATGCCATTCATAATTTTCTAAGCTTTATACAGTTTGAGTTTAGTAAAAAAATATATATGTATACATATAAACCCATTTATTTTTAAGTATTGTTATTTAACCATTTAAGTTTATATGGTGTAAATTAAAGCAAAAAGCTATTTAAGAAATGTTCTACATGTATACTTAATATTTTTTAAATATTTGTTTTCAGAAAAAATGGTATCCCTAACGGACCAAAACGGGTATTATAAAAAATGTGTGTTTATTGGTAAAGATTCCTGCTTTTTATTTTTGATCTTATATACATTTTATTTTACAACGCAACGTTTTTTTGTTTAATTTACAACGCCGTTTTCCTTTTATTTTAAAATGCTTTTTTATTATATAAAAAAAAAATTCATTTTAATTTACCAAACACTTTTGGTTTTTTTTTTACTTTTTTATAATTTATATTTTTGTTTTAATATTTTTTTTTTTATTTATATTATGTTTATTTAGATTAGATAGATTTAGATATTTTTTTAAAGGCCACAATCTTCTTTGCAATACTCTTATTCGTCAGCCGAAATTTTTTTTTAATAAGGTTTCACTATGGGTGTTTTTGTAAATATTGTAAATAGTTTTATTTGAACTGAATATACTTTTTTATTTCCCCTAAGTAGTTTTGTTTAGATATTTTATATTTATTTTTAGTTATTGTACCTGAATTTTTAAAATGTGCAATTTTATTTTTATTTTTATTAATAAGTTTGATTTTTGTTTTTATGTAATTACTACGTATATTGGTGAAAATAGGCCTCTAGGGGAACCGAACACCTAAAAAAATCGGTAACGCGCCTACATTGCTGCCTCCTGGGTGGTGTGGAAAAGCAATGACAACTTTCATAAATGGATACAGCTCACTAATCTTAAATTTTAAATATATTACTATTAAGAATGTGTGAGAATAATGGTTTAGTGCCCTGTGTCCAATTATTGTAACTTTTTTATGTTTGAGTTATGGGACTCACTTATTTTCTTTATTTATTTATTTAAATAAACAATGATTTTTTATACAAATATGTCTGTTTATTCATTATTTAATGGAAAATGTGGTGATAAATCTCAATATTAACAGCGAGGGTGCAATACGTCGTCTTTGTTGTCGCTTTTCCTCGAGTTTAATGCAAGGTAATAATAATAATTATTTAATTGCTATGATTATTCATAACAAAGCTACGTGATCTATCACGCCCGAGCAACGAGGAGGAACACGCATCAGAAACAGTTGACAATTATTCCAAACCCAAAGGATGCTGTGTATGTTTGGTGTAAACGCCATATAAGCAACTTTGAAGCAGTATGTGAACACTCCCTTATATGCACGCCACGCACACGCAAAGTACAAAAAGAAAATAAGCACAGGCATCTATGAAAAAACATATTTAAATGGTTGGGCACTTTACTAATATATGCTGTAAGTAAGAAAAATGCTTGTTTGTTAAAAATATTCACAGTAATTTATACAATTAGCAAGTTGCGTTTTATGTAAACAAAGAAGAACAAGAGAGTTGTCATGGAAATATCAACCACAGGATTGCTTTTCTGCGTAGTGCTAAAAGTTTTAGAAAATATGAAAAAATTTTCACTAAACAAGAAAAATCTTTGTACAAACATTTCCAGATCAAATTAGTTGCTATAATAAATAATTTTCGGCAAACAGTTTCTATTATTTATGAAGTTATTAAACATTTGTCACAAGCTACTACTACTTTTATTTCGGTCCTAACGAATGACACCCTTCGTTGAGTGGCTTCCAATAAGGGGAACCCGATCAGGTGAGCACAGCTGTAAGTCGAACAGCTGATTCATATCTTACTTGTACAGTTGTACTATGGTCAAAACCACAGTATAGACAGTAATTGCACCATAGTCATAGTACAGGTCTACAAGTAAGTTATCCTTATTTCTCTCTCTTTCTAATACACCCATTTTGACACTGTAGACAGTGTCAAACTAGCTTAACTAACACAGCAACCCGAGGCCCAGGGTTGAAATTTCCAAGAAGAAATGGAGTGAAATCTCCATACAGGGTTGCTGTGTAGGTATATTTTTAAAGCAATTTAGTATGGAAATGTAGAACAAAATGTATGCCTATTAACTAAACAAATTTTGTGATTTGGATAAAATTTATTGTTTTTTTATGAAAAATAATGTCATTTGAATTATATGAACTATAACTATTTGAATATCAATATATTTTGCAGTTTTTATACATTTCAATATTTATTTTGATGATAAATGAAATGATTTCAATATATTTACATATTTTATGAATAAGAATATTTTGAAATACATTGCAGACGTGAAATGCAACCCTGCGCGTAAATATGTACGTATATATGTGTGTGTATACACAACTGTTAGTTCAAACGAAGCAGTTGATGAAGTGAGTCGTTTCAAAAAAAGTTTATTTTAATATTTAATTTTATAATACAATTTCGGCTAATAATTTAATTTATTTACAAAGAACAACATTTTTCCGTCTTTCAGATATTTTTGCCGAGTTAAAGTGGAAAAAATAGTGTGTGGTAATAAGAATTTTAGCAAATAAGACATGCATACATGTATCTAATAAAGTTGTTCGTTTCCAGAAATGCCCGACCATTGCTGTATTTTAGGATGCGGATTAGGAGTCCCGCGATACCCTTTTCCTGCAGAAACAGAAATGTCAAGGTGAGTGTATAAAGTGACTAAGTCTTAAATATGAGAAAGTATTCTTTCAATAATTCTTGTTAAGTTCTTTATGGGCAATTATTGTGCATAAATTCAGATATTAGATATTATGCCATTCATAATTTTCTTAGCTTTATACAGTTTGAGTTTAGCAAAAAAAAAAAATATATATGTATACATATAAACCCATTTAATTTTAAGTATTGTTATTTAACCATTTAAGTTTATATGGTGTAAATTAAAGCAAAAAGCTATTTAAGAAATGTTCTACATGTATACTTAATATTTTTTAAATATTTGTTTTCAGAAAAAATTGTATCCCTAACGGACCAAAACGGGTATTATAAAAAATGTGTGTTTATTGGTAAAGATTCCTGCTTTTTATTTTTGATCTTATATACATTTTATTTTACAACGCAATGTTTTTTGTTTAATTTACAACGCCGTTTTCCTTTTATTTTAAAATGCTTTTTTATTATATAAAAAAAAAAATTCTTTTTAATTTACCAAACACTTTTGGTTTTTTTTTACATTTTTATAATTTATATTTTTGTTTTGGATTATGTTTCATGCCAACAACACTTTAACTCTACCTACAAAACCAAAACTGTCATTACAGCAATAACCATTTATGCGGTAATCGCTTGTTTCAACAGATATTTTCGTTATTTTCCTACAAGAACGCGAGCAGGTAGTTAGCATAGCTGCTTGACCTGCTCCAACCATCAATGACAGTTTTACAGGGTTATGTCCATTTTAGCTGTTGTTGCATATTGTTATATTCCCACACAAAGAATGTATGTATATATCAGTGAACTAAACAAGCTGCTTTGTTTTTTAAAGAAACCCTTTGTGAAAAAGCTCACTAATCTTAAATTTTTAATATATTACTATTAAGAACGTGTGAGAATAATGATTTAGTGCACTGTGTCCAATTATAGTAACTTTTTTATGTTTGAGTTATGGGACTCACTTATTTTCTTTATTTATTTATTTAAATAAACAATGATTTTTTATACAAATATGTCTGTTTATTCATTATTTAATGGAAAATTTGGTGATAAATCTGAACATTAACAGCGAGGGTGCAATACGTCGCCTTTGTTGTCGCTTTTCCTCGAGTTTAATGTAAGGTAATAATAATAATTATTTAATTGCTATGATTATTCATAACAAAGCTACGCGATCTATCACGCCCGAGCAACGAGGAGGATCACGCATCAGAAACAGTTGACAATTATTCCAAACCCAAAGGATGCTGTGTATGTTTGGTGGAAACGCCATATAAGCAACTTTGTAGCAGCATGTGAACACTCCCTTATATGCACGCCACGCACACACAAAGTACAAAAAGAAAATAAGCACAGGCATCTATGAAAAAACACGTTTAAATGGTGGGGCACTTTACTAATATATGCTGTAAGTAAGAAAAATGCTTGTTTATTAAAAATATTCACAGAAATTTATACAATTAGCAAGTTGCGTTTTATGTAAACAAAGAAGAACAAGAGAGTTGTCATGGAAATATCAACCACAGCATTGCTTTTCTGCGTAGTGCTAAAAGTTTTAGAAAGTTTTAGAAAATATGAAAAAATTTTCGCTAAACAAGTAAAATCTTTGTACAAACATTTCCAGATCAAATTAGTTGCTATAATAAATAATTTTCGGCAAATAGTTTCTATTATTTATGAAGTTATTAAACATTTGTCACAAGCTACTACTACTTTTATTTCGGTCCTAACGAATGACACCCTTCGTTGAGTGGCTTCGAATAAGGGGAGCCCGATCAGGTGAGCACAGCTGTAAGTCGAACAGCTGATTCATATCTTACTTGTACAGTTGTACTATGACCATAGTACAGGTCTACAAGTAAGTTATCCTTATTTCTCTCTTTCTAATACACCCAATTTTGACACTGTAGACAGTGTCAAACTAGCTTAACTAACACAGCAACCCGAGGCCCAGGGTTGAAATTTCCAAGAAGAAATGGAGTGAAATCTCCATACAGGGTTGCTGTGTAGGTATATTTTTAAAGCAATTTAGTATGGAAATGTAGAACAAAATGTATGCCTATGAACTAAACAAATTTTGTGATTTGTATAAAATTTATTGTTTTTTCATGAAAAATAATGTCATTTCAATTATATGAACTATAACTATTTGAATATCAATATATTTTGCAGTTTTTATACATTTCAATATTTATTTTGATGATAAATGAAATGATTTCAATATATTCACATATTTTATGAATAAGAATATTTTGAAATACATTGCAGACGTGAAATGCAACCCTGCGCGTAAATATGTACGTACATATGTGTGTGTATACACAACTGTTAGTTCAAACGAAGCAGTTGATGAAGTGAGTCGTTTCAAAAAAAGTTTATTTTGATATTTAATTTTATAATACAATTTCGGCTAATAATTTAATTTATTTACAAAGAACAACATTTTTCCGTCTTTCAGATATTTTAGCCGAGTTAAAGTGGAAAAAAATAGTGTGTGGTAATAAGAATTTTAGCAAAAAAGACATGCATACATGTATCTAATAAAGTTGTTCGTTTCCAGAAATGCCCGACCATTGCTGTATTTTAGGATGCGGATTAGGAGTCCCGCGATACCCTTTTCCTGCAGAAACAGAAATGCCAAGGTGAGTGTATAAAGTGACTAAGTTTTAAATATGAGAAAATATTCTTTCAATAATTCTTGTTAAGTTCTTTATGGGCAATTATTGTGCATAAATTCCGATATTAGATATTATGCCATTCATAATTTTCTTAGCTTTATACAGTTTGAGTTTAGTAAAAAAATATATATGTATACATATAAACCCATTTATTTTTAAGTATTGTGATTTAACCATTTAAGTTTATATGGTGTAAATTAAAGCAAAAAGCTATTTAAGAAATGTTCTACATGTATACTTAATATTTTTTAAATAAAGTAAAGATTCCTGCTTTTTATTTTTGATCTTATATACATTTTATTTTACAACGCAATGTTTTTTTGTTTAATTTACAACGCCGTTTTCCTTTTATTTTAAAATGCTTTTTTATTATATAAAAAAAAAATTCTTTTTAATTTACCAAACACTTGGTTGTTTTTTTACTTTTTTATAATTTATATTTTTGTTTTCGATTATGTTTCATGCCAACAACACTTTAAGGGCCACTTGCATAAAAGCCGATTAAGCCTAATCGGTGATTAACTTGACAGCTAACCATACAAAATACGTCAATTAAACTCCGGTTAGTCGTTATCAGCTTTTATGCAAGCGGCCCTAACTCTACCTAAAAAACCAAAACTGTCATTACAGCAATAACCACTTATAGTACATTTATACTGCACCAAATTTAGAACGCGTTTTGGCCTCAGGATCACGAATCCGGAAGCGCTTTTTTAATTTTTTGTTTTACCAAAATTGGGGCGGAATCCATGGTATTTATGTGCGAAACACCTTTTTGAGTTGGCGGCCTTCGGCCAAGCTTATAAAAAATAACCCTGGGCTACGCCATCCCAAGTCCGAACGTGTGACATAACCGTGGCTACCGCCACGGCGCGACATTTTTTGCACGTTTTAGGGACAGTCTAATAATATTACAACAACCACATGAAAACTTGAAACTTTGATTGCAAATATCTCTGCAGAGAAGCAAAATATTAAAAAAAGCGCTTGCGGATTCGTGATCCTGAGGCCAAAACGCGTCTTTTGAGGTATCTCCCATATTTTTAGCTAATTTATTGGGAGTTGTCCCCTAAAGGAAACTAATACCAAAAAAAACACATTTAAATGGTGGGGCACTTTACTAATATATGCTGTAAGTAAGAAAAATGCTTGTTTATTAAAAATATTCACAGAAATTTATACAATTAGCAAGTTGCGTTTTATGTAAACAAAGAAGAACAAGAGAGTTGTCATGGAAATATCAACCACAGGATTGCTTTTCTGCGTAGTGCTAAAAGTTTTAGAAAGTTTAAGAAAATATGAAAAAATTTTCGCTAAACAAGTAAAATCTTTGTACAAACATTTCCAGATCAAATTAGTTGCTATAATAAATAATTTTCGGCAAATAGTTTCTATTATTTATGAAGTTATTAAACATTTGTCACAAGCTACTACTACTTTTATTTCGGTCCTAACGAATGACACCCTTCGATGAGTGGCTTCCAATAAGGGGAACCCGATCAGGTGAGCACAGCTGTAAGTCGAACAGCTGATTCATATCTTACTTGTACAGTTGTACTATAAATTGCACTCACTAACACAGCGTACTTATCATAGTATAACCAGAGTTTGCACTGTGGTGAAAGTTCTCCATGGAGGTGAATTTTTCAGAGTTGAAATCCATGGTAGTATGGAATTTCGCGGACGCATGGTTGCATTTCAGTAACAAAAAAAACTTTAGAAATATTTCAAGAAAAAAAATGAATTTAATGTATATATTCCATGAATTAATATAATATCATGAATTTACTGCACTACAAGAAGTATAAAAAATGTATATTAAAGGCCATATTCTAAAATTTCGTACAAATGCATATTGATGATCGGCTCTTTATGAACGATGCTATTAAATAGTAGTTTTGCGCAAAAAAGCACCCCTGTTAGTTGAGGACATTGAGGTGAATTTGAAATTCTTAGAAATTTTCCAAAACAAAATAAAGAAAATATTTTGCTTGCAGTTTTATATTTATTTATACTATTTATTTAATAGTAATATACGATTATCTTGGTAGCTTTAATGTCAAGGTACGGTGTTAATGAACTATGAGTCATCTTATATATAAAAACTAAGGTGTTTTTGTTTTAGGAGTGTCCAGTCTAAATATTAGCTGGAAAACCAATCCTCATTGAACCAGGGGCTTAGGACTTTTCGAAGTTGAAATACTTATTACTAACCGGATAGTTATTTCCAGTACCTGGCAAATGAGGACTATTGTTATTGTGAACAAAAACCATGAACTACAAGTTGCGATGGAGCATTGCAAGCTGCACGTAATCGTGGCTGCCGCCGGAGGCCTTTTTATTCCATCTATACAATGTCCCAGGGGGTACCATAACAGTCGCCCCATACGGCAGTTGCTACCCAAGGCCTTTTTTGTTGCATCTTGAATGAATGAATTAATCTTATGCACCCTGCGTTTATGCTCCTTTTTGGGGCAACTAAAATCAAATCTGTTATAAATGAAACAAATTAATATAAATTTTCATCATTTGCACAACTTTTTTTATTTCCATTTGATTTTCACCACGCGTGATAGGGTTGTGTTTAATCACTCAGAGCTGCATTTTGTTGAAGTATTTGTTAGATAGTGATTTTTTCTCTAATACTTCACGTTGACCTGCAAACTGGTTTTCCTTTCAGTTTAAAACGGTTAAAACAATTTAGGCATGTTCATAATCGATATAAAGTAGGTACTTAAGTTAGCGTCAAGCCTTTGATACCCTTTCCAAGGGTCTATCTGACGCTAAATTTAGTACCTACTTTATTTCGTTCAGATTGTTGGACAGAGACAGATAAATATACAAGACTAAATGGGCTTGCTCAAGAACATCCTACAAATTATGACGGATAACACATAATAATCAAAAAACTAAATTTATAATAGAACTATTTTTTCTACACCTTTTTCACTCGTACTTCAAAACCCGTAAAAATACTTTAGATAAGGTTAAATGCATTTAAGAATAGTGAATGGTAGTCCAAGACCCATACAATTATTTTCAGAATAGTCAATTGTATCTTAAAAACTGTAAAATATGCTTTAGAATAATCAACTGTACTCCAAAAACTATAAATTGTACTTCATAAACTGTAATTTGTACTCGAGACCGTAAATTAGACTTCAAAAGCTTAAAAATGTACTCCAAAATAATCAGTTCTACCTCAGAAACAACAAATTCCAATCCAGAAGATGTTTCTGGAGTACATTTGATTTTTCTGGAATACATACTTTTTTCTTTCAAATACAGCTTTATTGCGTTGCGTGACATTTATAACTTTGACAAATACGCACAAAACCAAAAAATATACAAGGAAAAATCAGCTGATTATGTCATCGTAGCCAAAAAGATAAAACTAGATCAAGTCTGCGTTAACGCGTGTTAAAACGCGGTTATAAGACAGGTTGCCTTTGTCTACGTGCATTTATGTCAGCTGTCAAAATTAAATGTCACAACGAGACGCTACAGTTGTTTCTGTTTTCAGAGTACATTGCAATGTATTCCAATGTTGTTACTCCTTGGAGTATCTATTGTCAGAGCGATCGTGTCGTGATTTTGGTCAATAAAGCATGAGCAATGATCGGCTTTCAATAAACTGAAGGTGGTCCGCTGAGGTATTAGAAAGTATTACAATTGAAGTACTCCAATATCACAAAATTGAAACACATAATCCAATGATTTTTGCAAAATTTTACGCAAAACAAATTTCGAAATTTGAGAATTTTTCGACAAAAAGCTTATCGTGCCAATCTAAATAAATTTCACTAGTGAACCTTTTTCATACATTTTCGCTGACAAATTATATGTGAGGGAGAAAATCCGCAAAGTAAGAAATTATTTAGAATCTGCCTGTATATTTTATTGTGGGTTAGAGTGTAAAATGTACTTCAAAAAACCTAAATGGTTGTTAATATTCGCAAAATTTGCTACGAAGAAGCCCATTGTATTCGAGAAACTGTAAAATGTATTCCAGAAAAATCAAATGTACTCCAGAAACATCTTCTGGATTGGAATTTGTTGTTTCTGAAGTAGAACTGATTATTTTGGAGTACATTTTTAAGCTTCTGAAGTCTAATTTACGGTCTCGAGTACAAATTACAGTTTATGAAGTACAATTTATAGTTTTTGGAGTACAGTTGATTATTCTAAAGCATATTTTACAGTTTTTAAGATACAATTGACTATTCTGAAAATAATTGTATGGGTCTTGGACTACCATTCACTATTCTTAAATGCATTTAACCTTATCTAAAGTATTTTTACGGTTTTTCAAGTACGAGTGAAAAAGGTGTAGAAAAAATAGTTCTCTTATAAATTTAGTTTTTTGATTATTATGTGTTATCCGTCATAATTTGTTGGATGTTCTTGAGCAAGCCCATTTAGTCTTGTATATTTATCTGTCTCTGTCCAACAATCTGAACGAAATCAAGTCGGTACTAAATTTAGCGTCAGATAGACCCTTGGAAAGGGTATCAAAGGGTTGACGCTAACTTAAGTACCTACTTTATATCGATTATGAACATGCCTAAATTGTTTTAACCGTTTTAAACTGAAAGGAAAACCAGTTTGCAGGTCAACGTGAAGTATTAGAGAAAAAATAACTATCTAACAAATACTTCAACAAAATGCAGCCCTGAGTAATTAAACACAACCCTGTCACGCGTGGTGAAAATCAAATGGAAATAAAAAAAGTTGTGCAAATGATGAAAATTTAAATTAATTTTTATTTCAGTGTTAAAAAGTTAAAATATCCAAAGTAAGTACATTTATATAGAAATCAACAAATGCAGGTTATTTACTAAGTATATATATTCAGCCAAGATGCCAAAAATATGTGTACGTAAATGCCCTGGAGGTGGATCCTTGTACAACTGTAATAAGTATTTCGAAAAGTCCTAAGCCCCTGGTTCAATGAGGATTGGTTTTCCAGCTAATATTTAGACTGGACACTCCTAAAACAAAAACACATTAGTTTTTATATATAAGATGACTCATTGTGGACGACGTCCCGACTGCAGCAAATTAAAAAACTTCAAGTAGATTTTGATACGTTTAATTAATTAAAAAACTGAATATTATTATTACATGTACTGTATATAGATGATACAAACGTACGATAAATGAAAACTTAAGCACGAAAATATGACAAAGGAATAACAAAAAAAATTACAAATTGTATGTCTTCTTGCCTTGCTGTCCAAAATGATTGTGCGAAAAAATGATATAAAGAAAATGACAATGATGATGATAGATATTCGATAGATTTTGGCGCTGCCATATTGTACTGTGGCCACGTAGTCGTTCACATTCCACCTCCTGGTGAATCTTCCGGGAGTTCGCAAAATCGTATAGCGGCTAGCTGTCGTGCGGGTCGCCGTAAAATGCCGTGTGAAGTGCCACATTAGCGCTACGAATTCTGCCGTCATTGCCTGGAAATACCTCCGTTATTTTGCCCTTTTCCTATTGACTTCGCTGGGCTGAAGGATCGCATATCACCACCAGTGCTTTTGGCTTCAGTGCCTCTGCCTCATCCCTCCACTTAGCACGACAGAGGAGACGTGGCAGGTACTCCACTGTCCAGCGCTTCCAGGCACGATTTTTCAAATTCTGTGCTATTCTCCATTGCTTGCGAAGGCATAGATGTTCCTCATCAGGATGTGGTGTTTGTGTGGAGTTCAAGCAACCCAGTAAAAAATGATTTGGAGTGAGGGGTTCCGCATCCCCTGGTGACACCGGTAAATCAGTCAATGGACGGCTGTTTATTATGTTCTCTATCTCAATTGTTACGCTGCGGAACGTTTCGACTCTCGGCGCTTCCTCTTTAAATACTTTCTCTAGCAGTCTTTTGGTGCATTGAATGAGGCGTTCCCAGCAGCCTCCACTGCTTTTGTCTGCTAGACAATTAAATACCCAATCGATCTTATTTTTTTACATTTCGCGTGTTATAGCGCCAAAATCGAACAACCTATCCGCCTCCTTCATTTCCCTCTGTGCACCGACGAAATTAGTCCCATTATCGCTGCGCATGCGTACGGGCACCCCACGTCTATTAACAAAATTACGAAGACAGATGATAAACGCATCGGTTGATAGATTTTCTGCTAGCTCTAAGTGCACGGCTCTGGTTGTCATACAAGTGAATAGTGCAATCCAACGCTTTTCTCTTCTTCTTCCTATGGCCACATGAAAGGGACCGCAGTAATCCACGCCGCTGTATGTGAAGGGGCGGACGTAGGGTGTTAGGCGGTCTTTCGGTAGCTGACCTATAAGAGGCACCGATGGTCTTGCTCTGTCGTATACACAAACTGGGCAGCTTTTCTTTACGGACCTTAGCACATTGCGTAGTGCCGGCACCCAGTATCGTTGTCGAATCTCATTGATGACTAAGCACTCGTTTTGGTGGTGCCTTTTCTTATGGTGGTCGGATACCATTAATTTCGTTACGTGATTGTGCGGTGGCAAAATGATTGGACGGCGTGTCGATAGCGGCAAACAGTAGGCTGCGTCTATTCTTCCATAGACCCTCAGCAACCCGTCATCATCCAAATACGGCGTTAAGGGATACAGGCTACTATGCTTAGTGATGGCGACTTTCTTTTGTAGTGATTGGATTTCCGGTTGGTAAGCTTCATGTTGCACCATGCGACATATTTGATTTTCCGCAGCAGTCAATTCATCCGCTTGTAACTCGCCTTTGCGTACTTTCTTCCTAGCATTACTAACGAAGCGTTGTACCCAACCCATGACTCTGACAAGTGTAAGAAAGGACGAAAAATTAGAAAAATTGATAAATTTCTCACCTGGTTTGCAGAGAAGTAGTTGGCGACTAGTCAGCTCTTCGCTGGCACATTCGGTGGGTGACATTGTACTTTCTCGAGGCCAGTGCTCCTCGTCCTGGTATAAGAATGTTGGTCCTTCAAACCATCGCGTTTGTGATAACGTCGATTTTGCGCGTGTTGCTTCATCGGCAACGTTCAAATTAGTAGGCACCCAACGCCACTGATCAGTCGTGCTGCTGACTAAAATTTCAGCGATTCTTTGAGCGACGAACGGTTTGTACGCCCTGGTGTGACAGCGTATCCATAGAATCACGGTCTGTCAGTCACTCCAAAAAACGGTTCTGTTAACGTCGAAATCGAGGCTTTGTTCAATTATGTTTTTTATTCGGCATCCCATCACAGCTGCTTGTAATTCCAAAGGTGGAACTGTTGTTGCTTTGAGTGGCGCACACGCAGATTTGGCAAAGAGTAACGCCACCTCGACTGTACTGCCCTTTTGCACCCTCAAATAGGCAACAGCTGCATAGGCGGTTGTGCTTGCGTCGACGAATATATGCAGTTGGATGTTTTCGGCGTTTGGTATGAGACTGGAATAACACCGTGGAATTGATACTGTTTTCACCGACTGAAATTGCTTCCACCAACTTCTCCATCGTGCGGCTATATCAGGTGGTAGTTCTTCATCCCATGCTACGGCTTGTTTCCATAGCGACTGAAGCAACAATTTAGCTGATATTGTGATATTTGTGAGGAAACCGAACGGATCATATACTGACATGACTATTCCCAAAAGTTCGCGCTTCGTCGGTGATCGCTTGCCTTCAATAATGTCTTTGGCTATTTTGAAAAATTTAAAGTGAAACTCAAGTGCGTCCGTTGTTGTGTTCCAAAACATGCCGAGGATTTTGTCGACCTCAGCTTGACGTTCAAGATTGATGACGGCTGACGCATGATTGTTCGTGTTGTTTAGGCTCGCTTTTAGCGTTTTGTTGTTCGATACAAATTTTCGAAGATGAAATCCGGCGGTCTTATTAATCTGTACGGCTTCTGCTATAGTTTGCTTAGCCTTTTCTAAGTCTTTGAAACTGATTACAAGATCGTCCACATTCGTCTTGTTGATGACAGCATCTGACCCCATTCGCATCTCGGAACTGAACTTTGCGGCATTAAGGTTCTTTATGTACTCGGCGCAGCACGGTGAACAGGTGGCACCGAATATCATCGAGGTCATGGCATACACACGAATTGGCTTACTGGGATCACCATCTCTCCAGAGAAAACGCTGCGCATTCTGGTCTTCAGCCCTGATTTGCACTTGGGAAAACATTTCCTCTATATCTCCGGCGACGGCAATTACCCCTGTGCGAAATTTGAAAAGGATGCTTAGCAACGACTGTGCCTTCTCAGGCCCTTTAAGTAGGGCGCTGTGAAGCGACATGTTTGATGCAATGGCAGCAGCATCAAATACAATGCGTAGTTTGTCTGGTTTATGTGCGTTAATAACCCCAAAGTGCGGAAGATACCATGTCATTGGTTGAGATTGGTTGACTTCATATGGCGGGAGTTGCCTGGCGTAGCCCTTGTCGATGTATTTATTTATTTCGTTAACGTAGCATTTAGCAAACTGGCTATCCCTTTTCATTTTTGCTTCGATGTTAAATAGACGTTTTTGTGCCACGCTGTAGCTCGATGGTAATTTAATGTTATCATCTCGCCACAACAGTCCTACCTCATAACGACTTCCAAGATATTTTGTTGTGTCTTCCAGAATTTTCCTTGCTCGCATATTGTTATCCGATTCTAAAACGATGTTGACAGGCGACTTGATGGCTAATGTGTCGGTGGCGATGTAGTCTTCGACTAGCTTATACAGGTGCTTTGCAGACGACGATTCGTTTACCAGCATAACTCTTGCCTCGTTGTAATCAAACTCTTGTACTGGCCCGTACACCATCCAGCCTAACTTAGTTTTGGCGGCAATAGGCTGGCTTGGTCCATTTTCAATGGTATTGCGTGCGACACTGAGGAACGAGTTATCTAACCCAAGTAACAATTCTGGCTTAATGTTAGTATAGCTGGCTATTGGCAAAGTCTGTAAATGATAAAATTTAGTTTTGTCGAAAGATTGCTCTGGTAAATCTAAGTTTTGTATCGTTCGAACGTTTTTTATGGCAAACGTGTGATTATCGTCTAGACCTCGTATGTCGACCGATACCTTTCGTGATTCTTCTGTACTTTTGTTTTTTCCATACCACTGCAATGATAGTAGTGACCTTTGCCCTTGCAATCCTAGGCTGTTAGCCACATTTTTGCTTATCAATGAAATTGACGACCCTTCGTCAAACATTGCATAAACTTCTAATTTACCATGAGGCCCAAATAATGTAACAGGTAATATTTTAAATAATGTCGACTGACCTTCTTCACGGCAATTGTAGACGTGTTCTACTGGGCTCTCGTTGGAATTCGTACTTACGTTGGCGTTGGTACTCACTTTAGTTGTGGCGTGCAACAGTTGGTGGTGCTTACGCTGGCACCCATCGATTGCACACGTGACTCGCCGTTGACACGTTAGCAAATTGTGTCCTTTGACCAGACACCCAAAACATAATTGGTGGCGCTTTACGACGGCCCATCTTTCATTGACATCGTGTGCGTTAAACTGTCTGCACTCTGTGAGTGCGTGACCCTGGCTGCATAAAACGCACCGTTGCTGACGACGTGTGTTTGGTGCTTCTGTGCTATGTAGTATTCGACGGCTACCACCTCCTGCTACTGCTGCCTGACGACTACTTGTTGGTTGATTGGTTTGACGTACCACTGGCACTATACTACTTCGTTCGGCTACCCTTGGCATCAGCGCGACTATTCGAGCTAATTCACTTAGCCAATCAGCGAAATATTCAACTGTTGGATACGTATTTATTTCTGCGGCACGTCTACCCCACTCAAATTGTTTTGAGGGAGGCAATTTCGCTATTAACGAGTCGAGCAAGGTTGGGTTAATGAGGTGATGTTCGCATCTTGCCGATTTGAAGAACGCGACTACATTCCGTACTTTTGACGCAAGGTCTAATATCTGGTCGAGACGATTTTCAGCAATGTGTGGAAAGCTTTGTATTTTCTTCAATTTCAATTCATCCAAAACACTTGGTACGTTTTCGGGATAAATCAGTAGTGATGTCACTGTGCGCTTTGCTTCACCTCGCAAAGCCTTTTGCAACCGTATGAGGTTTTGCCTGTTGCTATAGTTGAATTCGGCAGTCGTGTCGTTATAGCATGCGATAAAGAGTGGCCAATCTTCGGGACTCCCTTCAAATATGGGCAGAGGGTAGA
Organism: Campiglossa producta; assembly: GCA_964058755.1. Classification (NCBI taxonomy): domain Eukaryota; kingdom Metazoa; phylum Arthropoda; class Insecta; order Diptera; family Tephritidae; genus Campiglossa; species Campiglossa producta. Next base: position 73,417,705 of record CAXKVI010000004.1, read on the forward strand.
GCCTGCCGGCATGGTTGTCTACAAATGGTGGCGTAGGATGCGGTTGCATCATCATTGTGGTTGGTTGTGGTGTTGTCGTTGACCCTTGTGGTTGCTGACTAGCTGCTATTTGGCTGAGTTGTGCATTTGTTGCTGGTTGTACCCGTTGATTACTTTCCGCTTCAATACGTTGGCGTAGTTGCAACAAATCAGTTCGCTGTGTATTCGTCTCATTGCGCAATTGTATAACAGATTCGCGCAGTGCTGTGATTGAAGCCACAAGAGCATTCAAGTTGTCTTGTGGTTGTTGTTGTGGTACTGACGTTGCACCTGTTTCAATAACAGTTTCGTCCAGATTCATTTCTTCGTCGGCTGGTTGTTGTGGAACGTAACTCATTTTATTGGCTTTGGATCTTGTGATCATAAGTCGGCAAAATTTAAGGTTATGTACCCTTTGGCGCCACCGCAATGGGAGCAGCAAAAAAAGAAAAAACTAAAAGGCAATATGGCGGCCCGTTATGTATCGGCTAATGTACTTAACGGTGAACTTCGGTCAATAACTTGAAACCGAAACTGACTTAAAAGGCTTTCTTCTTATAACTGTGCTTTTGTTAAAACTTCAAATGCACTTTAAGCGTGCTTGCAGATGACTCATTATTTCCAATTTGCAAAAAGTCCCATTGTAATGGCCTGACAATTTAAAATGACTTGCAAATGACAATTTATCAACGTTTGTCCAATTTGCAAAGTTCGGCGAATGAAAATGGCGGCTTGGCGATAGCCCGGCAATTTGGCGACTTGCAAAGACAATTTGTGAAACTTTGTCCAATTTGCAAACGTTCGTATAATGAAAATGGCGGCTTGGCGATAACCCGGCAATTTGCTGCGATTGGCAAAGAAGACAATTTGTAAAAATATGTGGACGACGTCCCGACTGCAGCAAATTAAAAAACTTCAAGTAGATTTTGATACGTTTAATTAATTAAAAAACTGAATATTATTATTACATGTACTGTATATAGATGATACGTACGATAAATGAAAACTTAAGCAGGAAAATATGACAAAGGAATAACAAAAAAAATTACAATTTGTATGTCTTCTTGCCTTGCTGTCCAAAATGATTGTGCGAAAAAATGATATAAAGAAAATGACAATGATGATGATAGATATTCGATAGATTTTGACGCTGCCATATTGTACTGTGGCCACGTAGTCGTTCACACTCATAGTTCATTAACACCGTACCTTGACATTAAAGCTACCAAGATAATCGTATATTACTATTAAATAAATAGTATAAATAAATATAAAACTGCAAGCAAAATATTTTCTTTATTTTGTTTTGGAAAATTTCTAAGAATTTCAAATTCACCTCAATGTCCTCAACTAAAAGGGGTGCTTTTTTGCGCAAAACTACTATTTAATAGCATCGTTCATAAAGAGCCGATCATCAATATGCATTTGTACGAAATTTTAGAATATGGCCTTTAATATACATTTTTTATACTTCTTGTAGTGCAGTAAATTCATGATATTATATTAATTCATGGAATATATACATTAAACTCATTTTTTTTCTTGAAATATTTCTAAAGTTTTTTTTGTTACTGAAATGCAACCATGCGTCCGCGAAATTCCATACTACCATGGATTTCAACTCTGAAAAATTCACATCCATGGAGAACTTTCACCACAGTGAGAATACTGTCTATACTGTGGTCAAAACCATGGATCAATTGATGAGTGACTCTTTTTTCCAACCCAGCATTTGGCAGTGTTGCCAATTGCAAAAACGAGTTCCTGGGGAGCTACACAGCTGCTACCTGGAAAACGACGCTGCCACAAGTTTGTCGCAAAAAAGGTCTGGAAAAACAGGTAGTTTTTTTTTTAAATGTGTAGATGCGTGCCAGTCTCAACTTGTCAGTTGGAAAAGTGAATATATTTAATATTTTTGTGATATTTATTACAAAAAAAGTGAAAAATAATGTACAAATTGTGTGTTTTTTTAGGGAAATGATGCCGAAACCGAAAAATAAGTGTGTGTGTGTTGGATGCGCTGGAGGACATCGTGTCTTTAATTTTCCAAATCCAGAGAAAGATTATGAGAGGCAAGTGATCATACAAAAATAGTAGATATGCCATAGGTTTTTATATTTTAATCAGAAGTTCTAGTTATGATACATTTACACTGCGCCAAATGCGACGCAATGACAATGATGATGATAGATATTCGATAGATTTTGGCGCTGCCATATTGTACTGTGGCCACGTAGTCGTTCACACTCATAGTTCATTAACACCGTACCTTGACATTAAAGCTACCAAGATAATCGTATATTACTATTAAATAATCGTATATTACTATCGCATTTGGCGAAGTTATTTCGAGAATGTTTGTCCGCAGAATGAATTTGTTTGCCAAATTAGATGAATTTAATTTAATTTGACGTAATTTGGTGATCAAATTCAATCTGCGGATGAACGGTCTCGAAAAAACTTGGCCAAAAGTGACGCATTTGATGCAGTGTAAACGTAGCTTTAGTTACATTACATTAGTTACATTTTTTAATATTAAAATTTAAATAAAGCATTTGATTAAAAAGTACAAAGTTAAAATCACTAACAGCCAGTATCACGAACAAATTTAAATGAAAAAAACGTAAATGAAGAATCTTATATGAAATCTCACAGCGAAAAAAACAATTTTCACTTAAATGGCTCCGTGAAACTAGCATTAACCAATTAACTCACTAAACAGCATTCGACTCGATTCTAAGCAATTACTCTTGTGTAGATATGCTTTATGGCTGGATCGCTTGGGTGTAGGCGGAACTCGTTCGAAATACTTGTACGCCTGCGAACTCCATTTCTCCAGAAACATCAGGATGAAGAGGAAATTGTTCGCAAACGCTGTTCCAGATCAAAACTTGCCATCTAATTTGATATTGCCTACACCCAGTTTGGAAACTCAGTTGCCATTACCTAGACCCAGTTTTCAAATAGATTTGCAAAGCACTGATTCTATTATCGAGTTAGGTATTGAGGATTTTATACCTAAAACGACAGTGGAACCTGATTTCAGTAATTTGTGTTTGCTTGCTCCTGTTGCAGAAAAGGTTCAAGATGAAATTAGAAATTTTAGCCCAGCTTTTATGCAACCAAGTTTAGTTGAGAAAGGAATTCAGACCAACTTGAGTTTAACTGCAGTTGTAGCTAGGGAAGAGAGACTAAAAGTAGAGAATTCAAAATTAAAAACCGTGATAGAAGAAAAGAATAATTATATTTGGGGTCTAAATAACCAGCTATGTGAAGTATCTTCAAAATTTAAGTATTTAGAAAAGGAGCTATCTGACAAAGAGAATGATTTAGAGCAATGCCAGAATTTCTTCAGAAATCTTCCTCCTCAGATTAAAAGCATTGTGGAAAATAATGTGAGAAACTTTGATCGCCAACCTAATGGTCGTAGATATACAAATTTCTTTAAAACTTTTGCTTTAGGTGTATATTTTCTCTCCCCTTTAACTTATAGACACCTAAAGTCCCTTCTTAAGTTCCCTGGGGAAAGAACTCTCGACCAATTCGTTTCGGAGTGGCCACGGAATCCAGGATGTAATAATAGCTCCATAAGGTCTTTAGAGCTAAAAAGTCGGGGCTTCACTAAAGACCAAAAGTTCGTATCAATTTTATGTGATGAAATGGCTTTGAAAAGTCATATGCAGTATGTCCCCAAGTATGACAAAATTATCGGCGTTGAGGACTATGGTGACGAAAACCGAACCTGCAGATTGGGTAATAGTGCTATGACGCTAATGGTCCAAGGTTTAGGTGGAGAATCTTGGACACATCCATTAGCTTATTTTATTGTTCACAGCTCCTGTGAAGGAAGTGTTGCGAAAAAATATATTTTTGAGGCTATTACCCAGCTTCAAAGTATTGGTCTCATCCCTTGCTATTTCGTTTGTGATCAAGGCTCTAATTTTCGAAATTTAGCAACAATCTTAGGAGTATCAGAAGAGCGCCCTTTTTTTTCAAGTAAATGGTAAAGAGGTCTTCTTTTTTTCGACCCCCCTCACCTTCTGAAGAGCACTAGGAACTACTTAGTAAATTCCAAAAACAACGTCAGCTTCAGTTCCCGACCTATCAATTGGAGGGACATTGTTCATTTTTATGACAAAGATTCGAAGAATTCGATTCGATGCTCCCCAAAGCTTACCGACGCCCATATGAGTCCGAATAATTTTCAAAAAATGAACGTTAAGCTAGCATCACAGGTGGTGAGCGATACAGTTGCTTCTGGAATGCTAACCCTATATACATCTGGTACCTTGTCCTGTCCGTCTTCAACATTTCTCAATACTGCGGAATACATAATGTTTATAAATAAGCTGTTTGACATTTTTAATAGTTCTGGTGTAGCTGCTATTCTTCCAACAAAAAAAGTTTTTTCGTCAACACCAGATCAAGTGCAATTTTTAGAAGAGGCTATTGCAATTTTGAAATCATCAGAATAAGAAATGATGATGGGGATGACATAACTTCTTCGTTTTACTACATTAAAGGTTGGATTTTAAACATTAACAGTTTACGCCGTATATGGCGCTTTTTATCGCACGAAAGTTTTCCTAGTTTGCAAACTAGACGTCTTTGCCAGGACAATTTAGAACATTATTTCGGCCAAATAAGAAGAGGGGGTGGCAGGAGTGCTAGAATAACTCCATCTATGTTTGGAAATTTATTTAAAAAGTCATGGGGATTGCGATACACCAATATTGTAGTTCACGGTAATTGCGAACCCGCCAAGCAAAATGAAACCTTCTCTATTGAAAGATCCCATCAGGTGAGCGTGTGCAATGACCATGTCGTGCAGGATCTCTCCTGGCAAGAATTTCAGGGTCTACCGCGACCAGAACACACGTTTAACTGGCAGAGAACAAGGGAAACATCTAATATAGAAGACGTAGAGGTAGATCTTTTAGGGGAAAATGCACATGCATATATTTCGGGATATTTTTACTTAAAATTATTTAAGGCCCACGCGTGTACCCAACCTTTACCATATCTCGGAGATGAAGACATTACACCTGAATTTTATTTTACTCAGCAGAGGCAGGATGGAAGGTGTAATTTAATAAAGCCCCCCCAAGGTTTTCTAGATTATATAAAACAGCTGGAGATTATTTTTAAAGCAGAATTTGATTCGGCTTGCCATAGGATAGGCGTTGGTCAGATTTTGTTCGATAAATTATGTTGTAGCAACTGCGACAGGGATTTTCTGTTAGCAAAAAAAAATTTTTTTTTCAGTTAAATAAAAAAAAATAATGCAAGAATATGATATGAAAAATTTTATATTAAAAACTCAAGCGCATGCGTCGGCTTTTCTTTGCCATTTCATCTAAAACTTCATCAACGGTAACAATTTTATCACGGTGGATGCTTAGTGATGCACAGCCATTCAATCGATTTTCACTCATCGTGTTTCTCAAATAGTTTTTAATCAGCCTAAGGGTTGAAAAAGATCTCTCGTTCGTTGCCGTTGTTACTGGAAGCGTACACAAGATTTTCAACAACATGTGAACATTAGGAAAAGCCACAGAATCGCATTCCTGTAATAGATATTAATCATAGATAGATTGATAAAAAAAACCGGACTGTGCTGTTAATGTACCAACTTACCTCCAACAAATCGTGAGCATTCCAGCTTTTTTCTGATTTTTGGGCATAAAGAGATCTGAGAAGGCGTTGCCAAAGTTTTATTTCAGGCATGCCAATATTTTCATTACCACGACAATGCAAAACTTTTGCATATCGAGAAATTAAATTTTTTGCTTGAACGTCGTTGTCATCAATTGAAAGCAATGCGTCAAAAGACATCAGAAGTTCTTTGTGGTTCAAAAATCGTAATTCCAAATTCTGAATTGCTGAGTCTAGAAATGGGATAAAAATTTGTATACGGTAGTGATCCTCCGCGTTTGTTTGAGCACTTTTTCTAGGCAAAATAATAGGGATTTCATTAGAAGAGCATACTGCTTCAACTGTCTGGTACATATTCTTGAACTTCTCGCCAGCTGATCTACGCATATCTTTGAGCTCTTCGTGTACTAAATCGCAAAGTCGTATGGCTTTTTTCATTTCGATTTTCTTTTCTTGAAGCTGCTGATTCAACGGCAGAGTAACGGACAAAATTACGGTGCTGACAACAATCGAAGTTTGAAATTCTGCAGATTTAATAGCTTTCAATAACTGATATGCCGTTGAAGAAGTCACGCTATCTTTCCATGCAGATGCAATTTCAAGTGCCTCTAAGACTGCGCCTTGCAGTTCTTGATAAGTTGCAACGGATTCACCCCTACTAGCCCATCTTGTAGGGCATACATTGCAAAAGAATTTGCCGTTTCGGCGTATTGAAAAAGTTATAGATCATCTTTAATGTGCCAAAAACGTTACGTATGCAGCTGATATTACACGAATCTGCGATTGCTAAATTTAAGGAGTGCGCAGCACAGTGAACGTAGATGGCTAAGGCCATTTTTTTGCTGCGCAATAACCTCACGTACAATAATGGTACATACGGACGGCAAAATCAAAGTCACTTTTACCTTATGCCTCTTAATTCCTATTAACTCGCATTCTTTACTGTTTTTGGCAAACAAAATTGCGTTTGGCTTTGATTTTTATGTTGACAAATATTGAAAATCGAAGCGGTGCATTCTGTAGAAAAAAACACACCTACTTACATGCATGCAAACTTCATTGTATTTATGATTGTATTGTACAAAGGTATGAAAAGTTCTGCGTACATAAAAAGGTAAAATTTTAAATTAAGCTCTTACCCAACTAAGTTAATTATAAGTTTATGATTTTGTTAAACAATTTCTTAGACATGCCAAAAGCAAAATCGCAGTTATCTATATCTTCTGGAAACAGGCGCCGAATTAGGTTCAAAAATATGAATGTGTAACCCATTTTTACACTCTACTCGAAGCTAAACATCGGTATATTTAATTTTTGCGGCGTAACGAAGTAAGCCGGGTACTTGCTAGTTAAAAATATAATATCACCAACAAAGTAAATACGTTGCAGAATTATAAAGAAATTTATTAACATAGACATAAAAACATCAAATATTTGAATTGCAACGACCTAAAAAATCAAATGATTCTGAGGCAAGGGGGGTTTAACCCCATTATATTTTGTAGTTCTTATTTATTTGATTACATGTTCAGTTTTTCTAAGTTTTGTTGAATTATGTTTTATTTTTATACTGTTTATTGAAGACTGGGTCTTGTGTAATATCGTTTAAAACCGTGCCAAAAATTTAGTCCCGATCTCTTTTATTTGTGATATTTTACAAAATTTTATTATTTCTAAGATGTACAAAATTAGATTTAATTCTTTCCTTATCTTGGTTTTATATATTTATAAGTTACCTAAGTTTTTGAATTATAATTTAATTTTTTATTCACATTTTTTATTTCATTATATTTTTTAGTTCTTATTTATTTGATTACATGTTCAGTTTTTCTAAGTTTTGTTGAATTATGTTTTATTTTTATACGGTTTATTTTTCATTCTTATCATTTTATGTTATGAAATTATTTTTAAGTTGCATAAATTAAAATTTTATGATTTTATTTTTCATTTGTTATGGTTTGCCTTCGATTAAGTCATTTTTGGTTCATGGTGATTGGGCATTACTCACGGGGTTTTTAGTTGACAGTTTGGATTCACGCTCCGGTTCGACAAATTATCGATAGTTTTCTTGAGTTGATATGGTTGTGCACCTCTGGCAACACCCAAATATTTCCATGAAATGGAAAGCCACAAATAACGGAACTTTTAATTCCCATGAAAATAAGTACTTGGTGTGTTCCTGGAGTGGCAAGGGTAGACTGCGGGCAAAATTGTGGATTATTGCGGGCGACCGCCAACGTGCCGCGGACAGACCTATTGCTGATATCTTTTTTTGGACTGAATTTAGTTATGTATGCGCAAAATGTATTGGCAGAGTGTGAATGACAGCTGATCATAAATTTTTTGCAGCTGTATTAAACTAATGTAAACAAATTAATCAACTCGTATGACGTAACATAATTTATCGATATAACATTCGAAATTTTTGTAAACAAATTTTTTCATTTTTATTTAATGAATTATAGATAAAAATACAATATTAGAAATTTAAAACAGAAGTTAAATAAACAATTTTCTTTTAAAGGCTTTCAAGACAGTTAAATATTTTTTTGTTGGACAAATGTATTAGGCTTTCGAATGAGAGCAACATTAAAATCATTGTTAGTTAAACGTGTCCACAATTTGGCAACTTTGGGTCACCCAGGCCACCCAGGGAACACACCATCCACATGGTCCAGACGGCAAAAATTTTGCGCGCGCAAACGGGTGCGTGCCCCAGTGCTCGAACCCTAATATAATAGCAGACAAATTTTACTACTTAATACGCTTTACCTAAAATCTACTACTTTTTTTTTATCGAAATACTGCGTCCAAAACAGAACCGGATATAGGGCACAGCTTAATAGACTTAATTTTTTTTCCTTGGAGCCAAAACATTAAAGAAAGTTTAATTATCCAATTAATTTTTCTAGGATTAAAGTCTTTAACAACAAAAAAAAAAAAAAAAAAAGTAGTAAACAATTTTTACTACTAAATTTATCCCTGTTCCCATTCATTTGCCTTAAAATAAATCCAGCAATAAAACTTGTATCATGTTCTTTTTATTTATCGAGTTCCGGATTTTATTATTAGTCATAATTTTCTTGTAATAATAAAGTTTTTCTTTTTAATATAACCCATTTTTATTATTATTTAATACGTTTTACATAAATTGGTACTTTTGACAAAATAGTAGGGTTCGAGCTCTGGTGGCAACCACCGTTACTATCGCGCACCATGGCAACCCTCATATTTCGCCATACCAAAACAAACGGAACATTTCCAACCCTATATTGGAATTTAGTTCAGCTATTACAAAGACGTGTGGATACCGGCAAATGAAAGAAAAAGTTAACTTTGTGCCGGTCGGGTGAGTTCTAATTTATACAAATTTTTGGTAATTGAAAGAAAAAAAAAGAAAGTGAAGTGCGCTGAAAACATTTTTCATACCGCGGGGAACATGTTAAGAATGCTTTAAAATGGTCATTTTACAATGTGACCGCGAAACTGGTGCGAACGCAAAGTGACACAAAGCTCTCGCATGTGAATGTGAATTTTGGCAATTACCACGCCAAATTCTGATTTTTTTTGTACAATTTTTAGAGGACATAATTTTACAGTGGATAATACAACATTACATTGGAGTTTGGCTGCTCCAATTTGAAGATATTTGGCGTTTGGAGACCTAGTTTCTCTGCCATGTTTTTATATGAAAACAAAATTCTGGACTTTTCTTTAATAAATCAACACCAAAATCAAATCAGACGCCTTTATCGCACATGTGTGCGTGTGTTTAAAGCGGTATCAAAAGCGCCAGCAGCAACAAGCGCTAACAGAAGCAACAAGCGCTAACAACAAAAGCGCCAACAACAACAAAAGTTAACAACAACAAGCGCTAACAGAGACAACAAGCGCCAACGCCAACAACAACAAGCGCTAACAACAAAAGCGCCAACAACAACAAAAGTTAGCAGCAACAAGCGCTAACAGAAGGAACAAGCGCCAACAACAACAAGCGCAACAGCAGCAAACGCTAGCAGCGACAACAAGCGCTAACGCCAACAACAACAAGCGCTAACAACAACAGCGCGTAGCAAGAGACCACAACAACAAGGCGCATATAAGCGCCAACAACAACAAAAGGCGCATATTAACGCCAACAACAACAGTAAGGTCGCCTGGCCAAAGGCCCACTGCAATGACAACAACGGGCAGCTAATACAGCCAGCGCCAACAAAAACAACAGCGCGCAGCTAACGCGCAACAGCAACGGGCAAATACAACAACATCAGCTTGAACCACCAGAGTGAGGCCGCCTCATATAGGCCCACTGCATCAAGAACAACCACAACGAGGCGCATATAAGCGCCAATAACAACAACAACAGTGAGGTCGCCTCATATAGGCCCGCTGCAACAACAACAAGCGCTAACAACAACAACAGCGCGTAGCAAGAGACAACAACAACAAGGCGCATATAAGCGCCAATAACAACAACAACAGTGGGGTCGCCTGACCAAAGGCCCACTGCATCGGCAACGACAATAACAGCGGGCAAATAAGCGCCAACAACAAGCGCTAACAAAAACAACAGCGCGCAGCTAACGCGCAACAGCAACAACAAATACAACAACGCACAGCAGCGCCAACAATAACCAAGCGCGCAGCCAACGCGCAACAACAACAAATACTACAACAACCAGCTTTGACAACAACAGCGGGCCGCCTCATATAGGCCGCTGCAACAACAACAACGAACACACTAACAACAGCAAGCGCCAACAAAAACATCAGCGCGTAGCAAGCGCCAACAATAACAAAGCGCATATAAGCGCCAACAGCAACAACAGCGCGCAGCCAGCGCCAACAAATACAACAACACCAGCTAGAACAACAACAGCGGGCCGTTTCATATAGGCCGCTGCAACAACAACAACGAACACACTAACAACAGCAAGCGCCAACAATAACAAAGCGCCAACAGCGCGCAGCCAGCGCCAACAAATACAACAATACCAGCTAGAACAACAACAGCGGGCCGCTTCATATAGGCCGCTGCAACAACAACGACTACAACAAACCGGCGACGACATTATCGGTGAGTCCGTGCCAATTGGCACGTTAAATTAAAAAGTAGTTTTGATAAAGTAAACTTAGTTTTTTTTTTGTTTAACTAAAAGAAAACTTAAATGAACATCTAAATTAGAAATAAGGGAAATAGATAATAAATATATGTAAAAGTTAAGAAAAGGGGGTTAAAAACTTAAATTAGCTTAAATATAAAATAGTAAAACGAAAGAAAAATTTATAAAGTTAAATTGAATCGAAACTAAACTATACTTATACTATATACTATACTCATAACTTAAACATAAAGTAGTAAAACAAAAAGAAAAATTGATACAATTAAATTGAATCGAAACTAAACAAGGATATGTAAGAGTAAAAGTTAAGGGGAATGAAACTTTAAAAATTTAAACAGGGAAAATAATCAACAAATCCAATAAAACGAAAAAGAAAGAAAATTATTTCTTTTAAATAAATAAATACCTAAAAGAAAAAAAAAAAAAAAAAAATGATAACAAAATAAAAGGCCACCATGATAAAATAAATAAACAAAGTAAAGCTAAAACAAAATATAAAACAAAATATTAAAAAACCATACTTTAACAAAAAAAAAAAAAAAAATTTATATGATTTTTCCAATTTAAAAAAAAAAAAAAAATACTTTAGTTATACATTACAAATACTTTACCTATTATATATTACAAATACATTACCTATATTGAAACATACACACACAACACACCCACACTGAAGTCCATGTAGATAAACCCACACAACGAAAAATAATTGGTTACTATTCATATATTTTTAACAGTAAGGTAGAAAAAGATTAAAAATGTAAACATAGTAGTTAAGAAATATAATTACTTTTGTTAAAGATATCCATACATAGGTTAGGTACTTAATAACAAGCGACATACGTGTTTCAATAGAAATATTTTTTTTCTATCATTGTCAAATTCCAATTGAGAAAAATGAATTTTGAATAAAAATTGTTAATGTAATGGGAATGCTGACTCTCTACTTGATTTAGAAGGTATATAGGTAGTTGAATAAGGGGCCATCGAAATACAGGTGCGTCGATGGCCATGGATGAGGGTGGGCCAAGCACCGGGCGCTGCAACAACACCCGCGGCGCCCCTTTATGTTGTTCGGCCTTATATATTTTTTTTTTAATTCCAGCCGTTGTAGCCGGTCGTTTCCGGCTCCTTTAAATTCAAATGTTTAGTTTTCAGTTATTTTTGATTTTAAATTTTAAATTCAAGTTTTATATTTCAGTTAGTTTTCGGTTACTCTTTTTGATTTAAACGGTTTTTTTTTGTGTTTTTAGAGTTATTCCAAATTTCAGTTAGTTTTCGGTTACTTTTTGATTTAAACGGGTTTTTTCCGTGTTTTTAGACTTATTCAAATTTCAGTTAGTTTTTCGTTATTTTAAAATTTTGTTTTTGCAGTTGATGCCTGTTAAGTTTCTTTTGAATTTGACCGGCCTCATTTAATTGCTTTTGAATTTTTGGTTTTTTTTAACGGATTGTCCGTGACATCCGGGTTTAACCGGATGTTCGTTTGAGTGGTGTTTCTGCGTTTTGATAGGCATGATAGGAATTTTTCTGTTTATGGCGCAGGACAGTAAGGTTGGCAAGAACCCACCCCAGCCGACAATGACTAGCCACAGTGCACCACTACATCATGCCGACCGCCTTCCTTACTGCTCCATTTTAGATGCGTAAAACCATAACAGATGGCGCCCAACGTGGGGCCTGAAGCGCTGATCTCGATGGCTTTTCTGGTCAGCTTGTGAGGTTTCACCATCTCATAAGTCCCAGGTAGGCAGGCCCAGGAGCCGCCACCTGCGTTGCGATGGGATGGTGAGACTGATCAAGTTGTCTGGATTGGTCTTCGTTGTCAGTAGCTAAGGGCTCCACGAGACTTTACGTCATGTCCACCGGAAGTTTTGCATTTCACCCGGCGAGGCAGTGCTAAACGCACTTAGTTTTTTTGTAGTAAACATTTTTTTTGTCCCGGGTCTGTTGTCCGATGTCGGCTTCGGGAAATATATATAAATATGTCCGCTAAGTGGGGTTTAGTTTTTTTTTTTGGGAATTACTTAGTTTTTTTTGCCGAACGTGTCTGTCTTTTGTGTGTTCGATGTTTTAAAATTTTATTTTTTTTTCCAAATATTTTTCAAAATTTTTTTTTGCTGACCCCAACTAATCCAACCAGTCTCAGGGTGACTAGTCTCAGGACAACTCCTGCATTGCGGTTGGATAAGCTGGGATCTTTGGCGATCTTTCTTGGCTTCGCAAGTCTGGGGAAAGCGGGTCCCAACTGCACCTTTCATTGCGGCGGAGTTAAGAAATTTCAATTTTCAAACCAAATTTTTTTTTTGCACGTTACGCTTGCACGCTTCGCAAGTCTGGGGAGACAGGTCGTATCCGCTCCTTTCATTGCGGCGAAGTTAGTAAAAGTGTTGAACCAAAAAAAAAAAATTTTTTTTTTAAATAAATTCAATTTGTTTTTGTTTTGGCTTCCAATATTCCTGCCTGTCTCAGGGATGGCAGTCTCAAAGACAGCCCCTGCATTGCGGTCTGGAGTACTGGGACCCAAATAGTATGCATTTGATAAGTTGTTTTTTTTTACCTTCAGTACTCCAACATGTCTCAGGGAGATGGGTCTCAAGACCACCCTTGCATTGCGGTTGGATATACCGAGTTGTTTGTAAATACCTTAGATTTTCATTTTCTTGTTTCCGCACTCCGCATGTCTGGGGAGTCGGTTCCAAACCGCTCCTTTCATTGCGGCGGAGTCAAACGGAAGTGCTTTTGCTAAATTAGATACTTTTTTTGTTGTAACCCTAACTGGTCTACAGTGGTCCAACCAGTCTCAGGGCGATTAGTCTCAGAAGACCACCCCTGCATTGCGGTCTGGCTTACTGAAGTCCAGTTTGGGAAAATTAAAATATACCCATGTGAAGTTTAAAATTTGTTTTGTTTTGGGGACCAGTGCGTAACCAGTCTCAGGGCGACCAGTCTCCAAGGCGACCCCCGCATTGCGGTGGTACTGGGATCCAATCGTCTAATTTTTGTTTTTTTGTTTTATTTACCTATGCCTTCTAATGATGGGAGGTCAGCATTCCCATTGAACATTGAAATACATATATTTTTCAACCCACACACACTTGCATTTTATTACATTTTGATACGTTTGTTTATTAACCAACATTCCTTTCAGCATATTTTTGTATATATATATTGCATTTTTTTTTTTACGGTTGGTTCGATACGACTATCGAATCACATATATACCTTGCACTTTTCGGTATCGTGCAATCGTAAACAGACTCAGTTTTTTTATATATTTTTATTTTCAAAACGGCTTTTGTATAGGGTAGAAAGGGGGGTGAATCTAGACTGTCGAAACACGTCCCAATCGCCCTTGTAAACTAAGATTTTTTTTTTTTGTGCTGCTTGTCGACGCAAGCACACTACCAGATTTGACCACATTTTTTCCAATCTTGATTAACGGATTTTTCTGGCATGGACCAAGAGGCTGAAGGAAGGATTCTCCGAAGTGCCAGTGGCGGACGAGGAAGTTGGGGCAAGCCAAGAGGCGGTAGAGGAGCAGTTTCGAAACAACCAGCCAACCGGCCTCTGGTAATGCACTCCCCAGTTGGTGGCTTTGGTGGAGGAGATCCGACCAGACTTGTCTTAACTCCTGGTTCCCATCAGAAAGCTGATAAACCAGGCAGTAGTAATGGCTTGGACACATCCATTGGAGTAGAGCAAATGCAGAATCTCTTCGATCCTCCGACTAACCTGGGGACGGGCATACCGGAAGGAGCTAGCGCTCAGTTAGGAAATCCTATGCCTCTTAACAATTTGGGCGATAGGATGACTCCTCAACCGCAGGTCAACAATGCGCCTCCTTCAGACTCTTGGGTACACGTGTTGCATCATCTCTTTAGGACTTCCCAGGAGGAGATGAGGGATGAGATGCGGACCATCAGGGAAAATATGGACATACTTCGCGCGGCAGTTGGAACTTCACATGGCCCAAGCCATGCCAGGAACAATACTAGGGACGAGAGAAACTATGCACAGACCTTCGCAAGCAACCATGCTAACTTCGTTTCTGGTAGCATAGCGGTGAAACCCCAAGACTGGAAGGTTTCCTTCGATGGGGCTGGAAGCGTGGCGGACTTTCTGTTTAAGTTGGATACCCTATGCGAAAGGACCCAATGTTCTTCGGAACAAATAATGGCGAGTTTCCATTTGTTTCTGTCAGGACGTGCAGAAGAATGGTACTGGTTGTTTACGAAGCAGAACCCTAATGCTACATATGACTTTCTGTGCTACTCCTTAAAGCGTGAGTTTGGAACGTTGAAAAGTGACCACGAGATCATGATGGATATCTCGATGCGAAAGCAAAAGCCAAGTGAGTCATACGATGTGTTCCATACTGACATAGTGGCTTTAAATGCGCGTCTTAGGGAGCCATTGTCAGAAGCTCTGCTGATTGACATCATAAAAAGAAATGTCAACAGCAGTCTAAAGCTGATGCTTTTCAATGCGGGAGTGAGGACCTTACATGACCTCCGCGATGTAGCACGGAAAGGAGAGCAGGTACTAAGGGAAAGCAAAATCTTGGGAACAACCTATACTGGACGGCATGTGAATGAAACTCGCACAATAGCACAGGATATTAGGATGGAAGGCGAAGATGGTGAAGTGGACCCGCAGCTCGAAGCTTTGGAGTATCGAAGGAACAGGAAACCAGACTATTCCGGAATCCAGTGTTGGAATTGCCAGGCTATGGGGCATTCGTATATCTACTGTGAAGAGCCAGTCAAGCATCCGTTTTGTTTTAAGTTCGGCAATAGGGGAGTGTTGACTCCAAAATGTCCAAGAGATCATCGGAGACAGGGAAACCAATACCCGAGCGAGAAGATGGGGGAAACTCGTTCGGTGCCATAGCCCCCATATCAGCCAGTACACCAGGAGTTGCCTCGTGTACTGAACGAAGTGGTAGGTCCCGCGCAAACAGTGAGTCGAATGGAAGTGGTGAGCTTCCGAAGGATAATGACACCCTGGCGAAGGACCAACCAAACATTATTGTAACTTTTCCTGATAGTACCGACAGCTCGGATGGCTCCGATTGTGATAGTCCAATTGCGCATTTTAACAATTCGAAACCAATTTGCATTTTAAAAAATCATAGTAGGGATGTTGCTTGTCAAGCGCAAATTTCACCTAGTTTGGAGTACAGGGTCAACAACTATGAGCTAGTCAGGTCGAGGATTTTCCAAAATAATACAGAGTCATTTGTGTCCGAGAATATTTTGAAATGTAGGAAGAGGTATCATAGTCGAGTTCAGGAGCGTAAACTTTTGCAAAGCACAACGCTAATGCTTACTGAGGATGAAAGGCCTCTGGTACGGGTGCAAATTGAAAATAGTTTTCTGGTAGGATTGCTGGACTCGGGTGCGAATGTCTCCATCCTCGGCAAAGATTGTCAGAAGTTTTTGGACACAAATGGACTTAAGTACCACCCATTACAGGCTTTTGTGTATACAGCGGGTGGCGGCAAACAGAAAATATTAGGTTCTATTTCTTTACCAGTGACTTTCAAAAACACAACCAAAATTATTCGTTTCTATCTTGTTCCTTCCCTTATTCAAGAAGCCTACTTCGGAGTTGACTTCTGGAGAGCTTTCGCGTTAGCTCCTGAAATATTTCCAAGTATAGCATGTTTAGAGGTTGTTGACGAAAAGGGAGAGGAACATAATTACCATGATTTGACACACGCCCAAAAGACCAAACTGCAGAAGGTAGTGGATATGTTTCCGTCCTTTGAGAAGTTAGGTCTGGGGCAAACTAAGCTAGTCGAACACCACATTGATACGGGTGATGCGGTTCCAATTAAAAGTAGGCATTTTCCTCTTTCGCCACCGAGGCAAGTCGAAGCTTTTAGTGAAATAGAAAGGTTGCTCGAAATGGGGGTTATAGAGGAATCAAACTCACCCTGGTGTAGTCCCGTTGTTTTGGTTCGGAAGCCAGGGAAGGTTAGGCTTTGCATAGACTCCAGGAAGGTCAACGCGGTAACTAAAAAGGATTCATACCCATTGCCTCATATCAACGGTTTATTAAGCAGGTTGAAGGACACTCACTTTATTAGTGGTATTGATCTGAAGGATGCGTTTTTCCAGATCAAGCTGACAGAGTCTTCAAAGGAGAAAACAGCATTCGCAGTCCCGGGGAAGCCTCTGTACCACTATAAAGTGATGCCATTTGGGTTATGCAATGGACCGCAGACGATGAGCCGGCTGATGGACAAGGCGATTCCCTCGCGTTTGCGGGAGAATGTCTTCGTCTACCTGGATGATTTGATGGTATGCAGCACGAACTTTGAGGACCACCTGAAATTATTGGCGGAAGTGGCGAAGTGCTTGAAGGATGCGGGCCTGACCATCAATGTGAAGAAGAGCAAATTTTGCCAGAAGGAAATTCGATATTTAGGATACTTGATAGGAAGCGGGTGCTTAAAGGTAGATCCAGGGAAGATAGAGGCAGTTAAGAGTTTCCCAATCCCTAAGTCTCCTCGGCAGGTTCGTAGGTTCGTGGGCATGGCGAATTGGTATAGAGCGTTTATTACAAATTTTGCTGATTTAGCAGGCCCTTTGACCGATTGCCTTCGAAAGTCGCTAGGCCCTTTCAAACTTACTCCTGAGGCAATAGAAGCTTTTGAGAAGCTGAAGGTAGCCCTGAGTTCCGCTCCTGTCTTGGCCCAACCCGATTTCACTAAAGAGTTTGTTATACAGTGTGATGCTTCGAAGATAGGCGTGGGTGGTGTGTTGTTCCAGGTCGATGATGAGGGCGCTGAGCATCCAATCGCATTTGTCTCAAAAAAGCTGAACAATGCTCAGCGCAATTATACAGTGACCGAGCTGGAATGCCTGGCAGCCATAGTCAGTGTCAACCGTTTCCGACCATATGTAGAGGGTTTGCCATTCCGAATTATCACTGACCATTCAAGTCTCAAATGGTTGATGACACAAAAGGACTTGAGTGGCAGGTTGGCTAGGTGGTCCCTTCTGTTACAGCGCTATGACTTCTCGATGGAACATCGCAAGGGCACGTTGAATATTGTACCCGACGCCCTCTCTCGTTTTGACGTGGATGAGTTGAATTATCCTCCCACACCTTATGAAATTGATCTAGAGGCACCGGAATTTAAAAGCGCAGAGTATAAAGATCTGTCCCAAACAATTGTGGACAATGAGGACTCTCTGCCGGATTTAAAACTAATTGACGGTCTAATATTCAAAAGGGTTAAATTTCGTAAAGGTGTGGAGGATGAGGAGGACTCGCTATGGAGATTGTGGCTACCGTCAGGGTTAACCGAGGAGGCGATACGTCTGGCACATGACGCAAACAGAAGCTACCATGGAGGTTGGCAAAAGACTTTGGAACGCGTTCGACAAAACTATTTCTGGCCAGGGCAGGTCAAGGACGTTCGGAAATACGTGGGCAGGTGTGATACCTGCAAGGCAGTAAAGGCGACAAATCAACAGTCCAGACCACCTATAGCGCAGACTTTCACTTCGGAAAGGCCATTTCAGCGGTTTTATTGCGACTTTTTGGGGCCTTATCCTAGATCTAAACGGCGGAATCAGTTTCTTTTTATAGTATTGGACCATTTTACAAAGTATGTTTGGTTAAAACCCATGCAGAGGGCTACGACTGCAAATGTTATGAACTACTTCAGCTCTGAGGTTTTTCCAGCTGCCGGGGTCCCTGAGTATATCCATAGCGACAATGGTAAACAGTTTATCTCTAAGGAAATGAAGCAATTTCTAAGTAACTACGGGGTAACCCATATTAGGACAGGGCTATACTCTCCGCAAGCTAACGCGTCGGAACGCGTAAACCGAGAAATTGTTTCAAAAATAAGAATTTTCCTTAGGGGTAGACAAGACCATACAGACTGGGACAAACATATACCCGAGATCTTAGCAGTTTTACGAAGTGATTTTCATACTTCCATTCAGTGCTCTCCGTACTTTGCATTATATGGTCAGAACATGGTCCAGCACGCATCAGCGTATACTATATTGGAGAAACTCGGTAGTCTTAAGGAGGATGGAGTCCCTATAGCAAGCAGAGTAGACAAGTTAGCAAACATCCGCGAGCAAATTCGTAAGAATTTAGACCAGGCAAAGGATAGAGCAGTGCGGGTATATAATAAACGTTCTAGACTAGTGAACTATAGGGAAGGTCAGGAGGTTTTTAGGAGAAATTTTGCTTTGAGCAGTTTTAAACAAGGCATAAACGCGAAATTCCTGCCGAAATATCTTAAGTGCCGAGTTCGTCGAAAAGTGGGTAATGCGCTGTATGACTTAGAGGACCTGACGGGTAAATTGATAGGCCGTTTCCATGCTTCGGATATTCGTCCACAATAACCAAGATTTTAAACGTTTTCCTTTTTTCAAATTTACCATTTCTATCTGGGCGTTTTGGCAGTCGGGGACAACTCGCCCAGTATTCTCCCCGAGCACCGTCTTCATAGGGAATCCACATCGCTTTCACCGGAAGCAGTGGATGACCTGGCAATCCTCGTTGGCGGATTGTCTTTCGGAGTTTTGACGAGTTCTCCATAATCAAAATGTCTGCCGGCCGCGAAGCTTATAACTAGGAAGCCAAGTTAGCGGGCCCGCTTGTATATCAATTTTTTTCCATACCTTTTCTGTGGGGGTGAATCCACTAGAACAAATTTCTTTCGGAGTTTTGACGAGTTCTCCAATAACAAATGTCTACGCCGCAAAGCCATATAAACTAAGAAACAAAAAGCAAACTACATTTTTGGAAGCCCAATTCTGGGGGGCGAGAAACCACAGAGCAAGTGTTCTTTTTAGAACAGCCTGTCCTAGGTCCAGCGTGCGGGGTTGGACTAGTAGGGGGGACAGCGGGTAAGCCCAGCTATGTCTGGCACGGAAGGGGGGTAGGCGTCTCTGGCCTAAACAAATAGAGAAACCACCGCAACATCGGACTTTCCAATTTTAGTATTTTGAAACAAAATAACATTTACTGGCTTACTAGGCCATAGCAGTCAGCTTTTGTAGAGGATTATCTCTCATTATCTACGTCCGGTTCTCGGAGTTTCGGAGTGGTTTCAGTTTCCGAACCTGGTAGACTTAGAAGCGTCGGACGCTATATTGGGCGGTCAAAAGGCATAGTGAGTCAATGAAGGCTGAAATGCTTAGAACTTTGTCAGATGGCCGCTCCATATGTTAAACATGATTTAACATATTTGCATCGTAATTCGTTCAACAAACTTTGTATGGAAGTGGATCCTTCAGAGTTCTAAGCAAATTAGCTCTAAGCCTTATGGGCCAGTCTATTTTAGGGCAGGTAGAGATTAACTACGGCCCCTATTACGGGTAACGGGCAGTGGTTAAATCTTTATCTACCTAAAGCAGGTACAGGAGGTATTTTAGCAAGGTAAAGGGATACGCGTGTAAAGCCGGATAGTTCGGGAACTGGAACCAGTCTAGGATTTGGGGTCGGACGCGGAATTCGAAGCTAGTTCTTTTGCTGGAATGACTAGCATTTGGTAGGAGAAATGTGTAGGCCAGTCCGAAATTTCACCTGACTTTCTTTACAATCCGCCCTATCCTGCATTTCGACGCGAATCGCATATTTTTCCTTGCTGAGCAACTTCGTCAATACCGTGTTCTAATCGAGCAAAGCTAGTAACTGCATTACAGTACATTTTCTTTCAATCTATTCTTTCAGGGGTTAGTAGAAAGGCCTCGATGGCTTTATGATGAACTTCATAATCCGATTGCCAATAGTATACCTAGTGGGAAGTCTAAGTGAACCTAAGGATTCACTAATTATCTAAGCCTTAGTTGTGGCATTATATAAATTTTTTTTTATCTCGAGTGGGTCATTCCACTCAGAACATACCCTCCATTAATAATTTTTTTTTACTCCATTCATAAATTGCTTTGGTGCCTGGCACTGCAACATCGTTCTCCTCAACACGGATCATTGATTGACCGACGATTTTCAATACTAATTTTTCTTTGTATTTCAATCGTAATTCATTTTAAGTCGAGATTTTTTTTTTTGAATTCTCAATAACTAGCCAATTTCGAGATTGTATTCACTTTTTCTTTCATATTTCGACTCAATCATAAGGCGGGTCACCTTCTTACAGAGATTAGTAAGCGAGGCAAGCGAGATGCAGGGTAGGGCTGATTACCTTACCGGATTTGTCACAAATTTTCAAATTTAAAGGATTTTTTTTAGGGAATGTTCTGTTGCCCGGCTAGCTCGTGGTAGAACTAGAGACTCTTATCTAGGGGTGAGTCGTGCCCCACGTTTTTTTTATTGCTGTAAATGGTGTTCTCGCAGGTAAACCTTTTTCCTGTTCGCTTCATTGACCGGTCTTCGAAGCGAAGCAGGCCTGTTATGGTTTGCCTTCGATTAAGTCATTTTTGGTTCATGGTGATTGGGCATTACTCACGGGGTTTTTAGTTGACAGTTTGGATTCACGCTCCGGTTCGACAAATTATCGATAGTTTTCTTGAGTTGATATGGTTGTGCACCTCTGGCAACACCCAAATATTTCCATGAAATGGAAAGCCACAAATAACGGAACTTTTAATTCCCATGAAAATAAGTACTTGGTGTGTTCCTGGAGTGGCAAGGGTAGACTGCGGGCAAAATTGTGGATTATTGCGGGCGACCGCCAACGTGCCGCGGACAGACCTATTGCTGATATCTTTTTTTGGACTGAATTTAGTTATGTATGCGCAAAATGTATTGGCAGAGTGTGAATGACAGCTGATCATAAATTTTTTGCAGCTGTATTAAACTAATGTAAACAAATTAATCAACTCGTATGACGTAACATAATTTATCGGTATAACATTCGAAATTTTTGTAAACAAATTTTTTCATTTTTATTTAATGAATTATAGATAAAAATACAATATTAGAAATTTAAAACAGAAGTTAAATAAACAATTTTCTTTTAAAGGCTTTCAAGACAGTTAAATATTTTTTTGTTGGACAAATGTATTAGGCTTTCGAATGAGAGCAACATTAAAATCATTGTTAGTTAAACGTGTCCACAATTTGGCAACTTTGGGTCACCCAGGCCACCCAGGGAACACACCATCCACATGGTCCAGACGGCAAAAATTTTGCGCGCGCAAACGGGTGCGTGCCCCAGTGCTCGAACCCTAATATAATAGCAGACAAATTTTACTACTTAATACGCTTTACCTAAAATCTACTACTTTTTTTTTATCGAAATACTGCGTCCAAAACAGAACCGGATATAGGGCACAGCTTAATAGACTTAATTTTTTTTCCTTGGAGCCAAAACATTAAAGAAAGTTTAATTATCCAATTAATTTTTCTAGGATTAAAGTCTTTAACAACAAAAAAAAAAAAAAAAAAAAGTAGTAAACAATTTTTACTACTAAATTTATCCCTGTTCCCATTCATTTGACTTAAAATAAATCCAGCAATAAAACTTGTATCATGTTCTTTTTATTTATCGAGTTCCGGATTTTATTATTAGTCATAATTTTCTTGTAATAATAAAGTTTTTCTTTTTAATATAACCCATTTTTATTATTATTTAATACGTTTTACATAAATTGGTACTTTTGACAAAATAGTAGGGTTCGAGCTCTGGTGGCAACCACCGTTACTATCGCGCACCATGGCAACCCTCATATTTCGCCATACCAAAACAAACGGAACATTTCCAACCCTATATTGGAATTTAGTTCAGCTATTACAAAGACGTGTGGATACCGGCAAATGAAAGAAAAAGTTAACTTTGTGCCGGTCGGGTGAGTTCTAATTTATACAAATTTTTGGTAATTGAAAGAAAAAAAAAGAAAGTGAAGTGCGCTGAAAACATTTTTCATACCGCGGGGAACATGTTAAGAATGCTTTAAAATGGTCATTTTACAATGTGACCGCGAAACTGGTGCGAACGCAAAGTGACACAAAGCTCTCGCATGTGAATGTGAATTTTGGCAATTACCACGCCAAATTCTGATTTTTTTTGTACAATTTTTAGAGGACATAATTTTACAGTGGATAATACAACATTACATTGGAGTTTGGCTGCTCCAATTTGAAGATATTTGGCGTTTGGAGACCTAGTTTCTCTGCCATGTTTTTATATGAAAACAAAATTCTGGACTTTTCTTTAATAAATCAACACCAAAATCAAATCAGACGCCTTTATCGCACATGTGTGCGTGTGTTTAAAGCGGTATCAAAAGCGCCAGCAGCAACAAGCGCTAACAGAAGCAACAAGCGCTAACAACAAAAGCGCCAACAACAACAAAAGTTAACAACAACAAGCGCTAACAGAGACAACAAGCGCCAACGCCAACAACAACAAGCGCTAACAACAAAAGCGCCAACAACAACAAAAGTTAGCAGCAACAAGCGCTAACAGAAGGAACAAGCGCCAACAACAACAAGCGCAACAGCAGCAAACGCTAGCAGCGACAACAAGCGCTAACGCCAACAACAACAAGCGCTAACAACAACAGCGCGTAGCAAGAGACCACAACAACAAGGCGCATATAAGCGCCAACAACAACAAAAGGCGCATATTAACGCCAACAACAACAGTAAGGTCGCCTGGCCAAAGGCCCACTGCAATGACAACAACGGGCAGCTAATACAGCCAGCGCCAACAAAAACAACAGCGCGCAGCTAACGCGCAACAGCAACGGGCAAATACAACAACATCAGCTTGAACCACCAGAGTGAGGCCGCCTCATATAGGCCCACTGCATCAAGAACAACCACAACGAGGCGCATATAAGCGCCAATAACAACAACAACAGTGAGGTCGCCTCATATAGGCCCGCTGCAACAACAACAAGCGCTAACAACAACAACAGCGCGTAGCAAGAGACAACAAGAACAAGGCGCATATAAGCGCCAATAACAACAACAACAGTGGGGTCGCCTGACCAAAGGCCCACTGCATCGGCAACGACAATAACAGCGGGCAAATAAGCGCCAACAACAAGCGCTAACAAAAACAACAGCGCGCAGCTAACGCGCAACAGCAACAACAAATACAACAACGCACAGCAGCGCCAACAATAACCAAGCGCGCAGCCAACGCGCAACAACAACAAATACTACAACAACCAGCTTTGACAACAACAGCGGGCCGCCTCATATAGGCCGCTGCAACAACAACAACGAACACACTAACAACAGCAAGCGCCAACAATAACAAAGCGCCAACAGCGCGCAGCCAGCGCCAACAAATACAACAATACCAGCTAGAACAACAACAGCGGGCCGCTTCATATAGGCCGCTGCAACAACAACGACTACAACAAACCGGCGACGACATTATCGGTGAGTCCGTGCCAATTGGCACGTTAAATTAAAAAGTAGTTTTGATAAAGTAAACTTAGTTTTTTTTTTGTTTAACTAAAAGAAAACTTAAATGAACATCTAAATTAGAAATAAGGGAAATAGATAATAAATATATGTAAAAGTTAAGAAAAGGGGGTTAAAAACTTAAATTAGCTTAAATATAAAATAGTAAAACGAAAGAAAAATTTATAAAGTTAAATTGAATCGAAACTAAACTATACTTATACTATATACTATACTCATAACTTAAACATAAAGTAGTAAAACAAAAAGAAAAATTGATACAATTAAATTGAATCGAAACTAAACAAGGATATGTAAGAGTAAAAGTTAAGGGGAATGAAACTTTAAAAATTTAAACAGGGAAAATAATCAACAAATCCAATAAAACGAAAAAGAAAGAAAATTATTTCTTTTAAATAAATAAATACCTAAAAGAAAAAAAAAAAAAAAAATGATAACAAAATAAAAGGCCACCATGATAAAATAAATAAACAAAGTAAAGCTAAAACAAAATATAAAACAAAATATTAAAAAACCATACTTTAACAAAAAAAAAAAAAAAATTTATATGATTTTTCCAATTTAAAAAAAAAAAAAATACTTTAGTTATACATTACAAATACTTTACCTATTATATATTACAAATACATTACCTATATTGAAACATACACACACAACACACCCACACTGAAGTCCATGTAGATAAACCCACACAACGAAAAATAATTGGTTACTATTCATATATTTTTAACAGTAAGGTAGAAAAAGATTAAAAATGTAAACATAGTAGTTAAGAAATATAATTACTTTTGTTAAAGATATCCATACATAGGTTAGGTACTTAATAACAAGCGACATACGTGTTTCAATAGAAATATTTTTTTTCTATCATTGTCAAATTCCAATTGAGAAAAATGAATTTTGAATAAAAATTGTTAATGTAATGGGAATGCTGACTCTCTACTTGATTTAGAAGGTATATAGGTAGTTGAATAAGGGGCCATCGAAATACAGGTGCGTCGATGGCCATGGATGAGGGTGGGCCAAGCACCGGGCGCTGCAACAACACCCGCGGCGCCCCTTTATGTTGTTCGGCCTTATATATTTTTTTTTTAATTCCAGCCGTTGTAGCCGGTCGTTTCCGGCTCCTTTAAATTCAAATGTTTAGTTTTCAGTTATTTTTGATTTTAAATTTTAAATTCAAGTTTTATATTTCAGTTAGTTTTCGGTTACTCTTTTTGATTTAAACGGTTTTTTTTTGTGTTTTTAGAGTTATTCCAAATTTCAGTTAGTTTTCGGTTACTTTTTGATTTAAACGGGTTTTTCCCGTGTTTTTAGACTTATTCAAATTTCAGTTAGTTTTTCGTTATTTTAAAATTTTGTTTTTGCAGTTGATGCCTGTTAAGTTTCTTTTGAATTTGACCGGCCTCATTTAATTGCTTTTGAATTTTTGGTTTTTTTTAACGGATTGTCCGTGACATCCGGGTTTAACCGGATGTTCGTTTGAGTGGTGTTTCTGCGTTTTGATAGGCATGATAGGAATTTTTCTGTTTATGGCGCAGGACAGTAAGGTTGGCAAGAACCCACCCCAGCCGACAATGACTAGCCACAGTGCACCACTACATCATGCCGACCGCCTTCCTTACTGCTCCATTTTAGATGCGTAAAACCATAACACATTTTGCTATAATTTTGGATATTAAAGCACAAATGGGTGATATAGGCCTATCGGGGAACCGAGCACCCAAAATAAACTTCGGTAACGCGCCGTTTGCATACCTCATGGTGGTGTGGAAACTGCAAATTCCAACTATTCTCTTAAAAATACCCAATTTAAGTTTTTTCGGATATGGCATCACGGGTTAAAGTTATAAAAAATGTGCATTTTGACAGCGTCAAAACGAAGTGGGATTTTTGTTTTAATTTAAATAGTAATTCAAATAAAAATTGTAAAGGTCGCGTTCATTGTGTATCAATACCAAGTGTGAACTCTTCTTTTGACAACACACATTAAAATGTCGGTTTGTTTACATCCTGCACATATTAAAATGTCGCCAGCACCGAATAACAGAAAAGCAAATGGCGTTGTTTAACATCCTGCACACATCAACATGGCGGTCTCCTATCTTTTACCTAATGGTAGAACGAGATGGGAAGATGGAAAGAAGTGAGACAAAAAAGGAAATTAAAAACAGGTGACTAAACTCACTTTGAAGTTTTCACGACTATGTCTATGATATCACACTTGTTATTAACCACAATCTCAAACAGGTGTTAAACTCATTTTGGAATTTTGACGTCTATGCAGAAGAGTTTACACTTGGTATTGATACACAATGGTCGCGTTAATCAAAAACTAGTAACAATGAGCAATAATTGACGTGTCGGTAAAAACAACAAACCGAAATCATCGATTATAAACAATGCTGCCAGTTAGTTTAAATATTTCTTGTGTTTTGACTATGCGCCAAGGTGGCGCATACCTAGCAGTGCATATTTCAAATTTTCAACTTTTTTTGTAATGTAGATCGATTGGAAATCGTTTGTAGGTCTTTGATAGTTCATTCCTTTCGGGCAATTGTCTACTTTAGGTGTGAACTGCTAATAACTTAGTTAAAATTATAGGAGAGGGCTCAAAGTTTGAGCCTCAAACAACGTGTTTTGGCCTCAGGATCACGAACCCGGAAGCAATTTTTTAGTTTTTTGTTTCAGTGAAAAGTTATGGTACGTTTACACCGCACCAAATTTGGCGAAAAATTGCAAATTTGGTGCTTTTTTCCATATAAATCTAATTTTCAAAATTTGGAATGCCATCACATTTTGCCTCATTCGCCGAACAATACAATCCACAGCTCCTCAAAATAGCAACCCTGCCTGTGTTCCACATTTAGAATTGCCCAGCAAGAACCTTAATGGGTAGTTAACGTAACTTTTGCATTATGAACAGCTGTAAATATCAATTTCAACTATATTTTTTTTAAGAAAATGGACCAATCCTACCAAGAAAAGACAGAAAACAGATTCGAAATGACTCATTCAAACTCTCATTTTCCGATTTGGAATTCCATCACATTTGTCCTCATTCGCAGAACAATACAATCCACAGTTCCTCAAAATAGCAACCCTGCCTGTGTTCCACATTTAGAATTGCCCAGCAAGTCCCTTAATGGGTAATTGACCTGTGATAACTTTAACATTCTTTCAAACTCGTCAAAAACCCGAAAAATTACCCGGTTCTGATCCCAATTTGTGGTGGGATCCCTGTTTTTTGTGTGCAGAACACCTTTCTGAGTTATATTTATGGTGTGGTCATTTTGGATCAGCGGCTGGTTTCTGTAACTTTTTAACGAAATTCGTTTTTGTCGTTAAGCGTCACCTCCAAGAAATGTCAAACTCCAGATAAAAAAAAACGCTCAAGAAATGGTCAAGAAATGTTTGCACACGTAAATTTTTCGTGGGCCAATACTCAGCTCATAAGAAAAAATTATACAATTTTTGATGGTTGGCAACGCCGGTTTACCTCAAGAAATAAATATGCGCGTATATATTTCTTGAGGTAAACGTGCAGATTCACGGCAAAGATGAGTATATACTTCGCTACACATGTTTTATACATTTTTATAATAGTAGTGGTATTCATGTAATCGTAGAAGTTTACGAAATGTGAATCAACACACCTGGAAACAGCCTCGTAAACTTGTCAGTCAGCGGTGTTTAGTTGCGTTCCCCTAACGCAAAATTAGTAATAAGTTTGACTGTGAAGCGTTCGTTGATTCGTATCACCATACATGTAATATTTTCTGTGTAGGCGTATTGCTTTATTTAAAGATTGTAGACTCGATATGACAAACTATAAAATGTTATTTGATTTTGTTCTTCAGTTCTCTACCACGTGCGTGTTGGAATCTTCTCGAACTTCCCTTCCCCTTCTGTTCTTCGGTTTCTGTCATTGCTTTCGCTTTGTATTGTAGACATCCCCTTTGTTTTAATATTTTAGTAGATTTCGTAGTCGTTTATAGTACATTTACACAGCACCAAATTTGGTAAATTTGGCGAAAAATTGCAAATTTGGCGCTTTTTTCCATATAAATTTCATTTTCCAAATTTGGAATTCCATCGCATTTGGCCTCATTCGCTGAACAATACAATCCACAATTTCCCTGCCTGTGTTCCACATTTAGAATTGCCCAGCAAGAACCTTAATGGGTAATTAACGTGTGAATACTTTTGCATTATGCACAGTTCTAAATAACAATTTCAACTATTTTTTTTATGATATTGGACCAGTTCCACTAAGAAAAGAGAGAAGCCTTCTTGATTATTCATTTATTATTACTCTACATGTGTTTAAAACATCAAGGTGGTGCATTTTCTTTCGGTGGCTTTGTATTCTGGTAGAAGATTCTTGCAGGGAAGGTGAAGCCAAATGCAAATTTGCCAGTGTAAACAGGTTCGAAATGACACATTCAAATTCGCCAAATTTGGTGCAGTATAAATGTACTATTAGTCTTATTGTAGCTTTACGTTCCCTGGGTGGTCTCTGGATTTGGTTTGTATCTTGGATACGGTTCTCGATTGTTGTTCTCTGACGGATGTCACTTTCTTCGGCTTGTGTGTTTTGTGTTAGATTTTGCTGGCTTGATTGTGTTTCTGTTGATTGGCTTATTTGAATTGGCGGTTGGTTGGTCTGTTCTATCTCTTGTGATTTTTTTGTTGCGGTGATGCCATTATTTTGTTGCCTGGCGTCTGACTGACAGAATGGGGTTCTTTTCTTTTTTGTTTGCTTGCACCTAGTTTCCTTATGTGTATGGTGTTCCGTCTGTATTGTTTGTTTTTTACTTTTATAACGAAGGATCGATCCGATACCTTTTGTTCGATTTTGCCTTTTACCCAATTTTCCTTTGGATTTATCTTTATGTACACTTCATCCCCTGTTTTTAAATCTTTTTCATCTTGCGTTCCTCTGTCGAAGTATTTTTTGTTCTTTATGCGTTGGTTTTTTATTTGCCTCGGTACGTCTAGTATTACATCCTGGTTTAGATTTGCTGCGGGAATGTCGCATTTTAGCCATCTGCAGAATAGGCGTTTTGCTGGACTGGAGCCGATTTTGTTTGGTGAGTTTCTCCAGATTAGTAACGATTTGTAGAAGTCTGAATTTGATGTTAAGGCCTTCTTCAATAGGTGTTTTGCAATTTTTACGGCCGCTTCCGCTTTCCCGTTAGCCTGTTGGTGATGTGGGCTGGACGTTTGGTGGTTGAATTCCCATTTCTCTGCGAACTTCTTGAATTCTGAGCTGGCGAAGTTGGTGCCATTATCTGTAATGACTTTGGATGGTATGCCATGTCTGCTAAAGTTCTTTCTATATATGTTTACCGTAGTAGTGGCTGATAGATTATCCAGTTCATCGATTTCGAAAAAATCTGAGTAATGATCGACTGTTATTAGAAAGTATTTAGTCTTGTTATTTATCGGCATCTCGAAGACATACATAGAAACGATTTCGAATGGGGTCTGTGGAATCTCGGGAATTTTTAGTGGTTCTCGTTGCTGTTGTCTTGCATATGTGTTGCATACTTCGCATCCCTCTATTGTTTGCTTGATTTCGTCGGTAATACCTATCCAATACACGGTTTCCCTTGCTAGTTTTAGTGTTGATTCGATGCCTAGATGGAGGTTGGTGAAGTTTGTTCAATATTTCTTGTCTCATTTGGTGTGGTTCTATGAGTCGGTTGCCTTTGAACACCAGTCCGTTATTGGTGACCAATTCGTCTCTTATCTTCCAATATTGTCTGATCGTGCCATTTATCTTTGTTTTGTCTTCGTTCCAACCGTCCGTTATTGTTTTTATTAGGGTTTGCATAATGCAGTCTTCCTTTGTAGCTTGCTGTATTTTCTTTGTGGTTGTGTCGCTGATGGGTTTGTCCTCAATGTCGTTAATTTTGTTGAAACGTTCGAGTTCTCTGTCGATTTGGTATATTTCGACGCAACTTTGGGTATCTTCTGGTGCTCTGGACAGTGTGTCGGCCAGATACATTTCTGTACCTTTTTTGTATTTGATTGTGAAGTTGTATTTCTGTAGTTCTAGAATCATTTGTTGTAGCCTTTTGGGGATTTTCAAGAGTGGTTTTTTGAATATGTTGATTAAAGGTGAGTGATCGGTCTCGATGATAATGTTTCGTCTTCCGCTGATGTATTGATGGAATCTTTTACATGCAAATAGGACACTTAACATCTCCTTTTCAATTTGTGCGTAGTTTTGTTGTGTTGGTGTCAGCGTTTTTGATGCGTATATAATAGGATGTCCATTTTGTAATAATGCGCTACCTAGCGCAAAGGATGAAGCATCTGTTTGTATTACGATTGGTTTGTTCGCGTCGTAGTACTTCAGAACTGGTGTTTCTGTTATAATGTTTTTTAGCTTCAAAAATGCATCTTCTTGTTCGTCTTCCCATACGAAGTTGCTTTTCACGTGTGTGACTCTTCGTCGTGGCTCTGTTATTTCGGATAGATTCCTTATAAATTTGCTCAAATATGTAATAAGCCCAGAAACCTTAGGGTACTTTTTTTTGTCTTTGGGCCTAGGCATTTGTTTTATAGCCGAAATTTTGTTCGGGTCTGGTTTTATTCCTTCGCTAGAGAGTATGTGTCCAAAGAACTTAATTTTGCTTTGGCAGATTTTTACTTTTTCTCGGTTGATTTTAAGGTTTTCTTGCCGTAGACGTTTGAGAAGTTGCTCTAAGTTTTTGTTGTGGTCATTCGTTGCGATTTCTTTGTTCTCACCTTTGCCGAATACAAGGATGTCGTCTGCGATGCAGACAACTCCTTTCAGACCAGATATTATTTGGTTTTGTCGCATTTGGAAGATTTCCATTGCTGGTTTTATACCGAATGGAACTCGCTTGAATTTGTATTTGCCGTAAGGAGTCCAGAAGCATGTTAGTTTGCTGCTTTATTCCTCCAATTTCAGTTGCTAGAATCCGTGTTTAGCGTCGAGTATCGAAAATATCTTTGCATCTGTTAGTTCTGCTAAAATCTCCTCTACGGTTGGTAGTTGGTATTTTACGTCTTTAAGTGCTTCATTAAGGTGTGTCGGATCGATGCATATTCTCAGCTTATTGTGCTTCTTTACCAATACTAGGTTGCTGGTCCATTCCGTAAAGTCTGGTTCTTTTTCGATGACTCCCATGGTTTCCATCTCGCATAGCGTTGATTTTAACTGTTTGCGCAAAGCAATCGGGATTCTTCTGGGCGGTTCGTTTCTGGGAGGGATGGTGTTGTCGATTTCGAGCGAGATGTTTCCTCTTATAGTACATTTATACTGCACCAAATTTGGCGAATTTGGATGTGTCATTTCGAACCTGTTTACACTGGCAAATTTGCATTGGCTTCACCTTCCCTGCAAGAATCTTCTACCAGAATACAAAGCCACCGAAAGAAAATGCACCACCTTGATGTTTTAAACACATGTAGAGTAATAATAAATGAAGAATCAAGAAGGCTTCTCTCTTTTCTTAGTGGAACTGGTCCAATATCATAAATAAAATAGTTGAAATTGTTATTTAGAACTGTGCATAATGCAAAAGTATTCACACGTTAATTACCCATTAAGGTTCTTGCTGGGCAATTCTAAATGTGGAACACAGGCAGGGTTGCCATTTTGAGGAATTGTTGATTGTATTGTTCAGCGAATGAGGCCAAATGCGATGGAATTCCAAATTTGGAAAATGAAATTTGTATGGAAAAAAGCGCCAAATTTGCAATTTTTCGCCAAATTTACCAAATTTGGTGCTGTGTAAATGTACTATTAGCTTGCCTAGACCTTGAAACACGTCTTCGTAGGCTTCGATGATTTTGCGTGCATTGGTTTCGCCTGTATTTTTTGTTACGCTTTTGCATACCTCAATGAGGTTTAAAAGCTGGCATGTTTTTAGTGATAGCAGTGGAAAATGGTCGCTCTTTATAACGTAAAATGATATTTGTGTTCGAAATTCTTGTGTTTGATGCAAGGTCTGAAACCGATTAAAATAACGTTCCGGTTTCGGTTTCGGTTTTGCAGCGTGTTTCGGTTTCGGTTCCGGTTTCGTTCTTCAAAATTTATTTCGGTTTCGGTTACGGTTTCGTTCCGGTTCCGGTTTCCAAATTAAAACACGAAAAAAAAAAATTTACTACTAAAATACTCAAGTACCTATGTAGAAGAATTTTCATAATTTTTTTCCTGCGGCCGTGATGGGATTTCTCCAATATAATAATACATTTATTAACGCTATGCATGGATGAAATTTCTGCAAAACAAATTCCTAAAGTTAACTCTACTTTTTTATTAAAAAAAATATTAAAATGGAAGCCAAATGAAATGTATAAATCGTTAAAAACATTAAAGTCAGTGGCGCTTTCCGAGACAAGCCTGAACATTTCATTTTCGGATCTCGTAAATTTGTTTCGATCGCTTCATTCAACTATAGTCAAACTTCCTCTTTCAGAATTTTGATACTGATGTCAAAACGTAGCTCGACAATCTTCCATGAAAACTTTCATGGTACCTGTTTGTAAAAGGTAACAGAAGTAAAGTATTGAAAAAATTCAATACCGTTTGGAACCGGTTCCGGCTTTTGAAACGGTTTCGGTTTCGGTCTTTTCCAGATCAAAATAACGGTTACGGTTCCGGTTTCGGTTTTGAAAATTGAATTGGTTTTAATCGGTTACGGTTACGGTTTCGGTTTCGGTTTCAGTCCTTGGTTTGATGTTAAGTTTTGTTTTGCCTATTGGTATGATCTGAGGTCCTTCTACTATTTTGAGCTTTGTGTTTGTTATTGTTGGAGTGCCTTCGATTTTTTTTAGATCTTTTATTCCGATGAGGTTGCAGGTTGCGCCTGTGTCCAGTTGACACTTTGTGTAGTGAACTTTGTTGTTGCTGTTGATAATATTTATTTTTATGTATAAGCCTTTCTCGTCTTTGTTTGTCTCGAATGTTTGCAGTACGAATTCTTCTTCATCTTCTGATTAAGATGTTTCGCTGGTATTGTCTGTTGCTTTGCCCTTTTTTGCTATATTTTACGGATTTGGACAAGCATACTTTTGCCCAGTGGCCTTTTTTGTTGCAACTTTTGCAAATTGAGTTTCTCGCCCTGCCTTGTTGCGGGCTATCGTGGTATTCCATACCGCAGTATCTGCAATTTTCTCGTCCGAGTGGTTTTTTCTTTGTAGGTTCTTTTTTTTCTTTTTTTTTGAATTTTGTTTATTTCCATAGGTTTGTTCTCCATGCTTTTCAGCTGTTTTTCTGTTGTTTCTTTTGATCTGCATATTTCTATGGCTCTCGCCAACGTGATGTTACTGGCTAACCACAGTTTTTCTCTTAAGTCGTGGTCTTTTATTGAGCAGATGATTTTATCGAGCAGGAGGTCGTTTTGTAGCTGACCGTATTGTGCATTTTTGATGAGCCCCCTCAGCCTGTTGAAATATTCGTCGTATGATTCATCTTGTCCTTGATTTGCCATGTTGAATATTGCCCTTATGTAACGTTTGTTGACTGTAGCTGTTAGGTGTTTTTCCTAATGCAGTTAGTAGGATGGCTTTCTTTGATTCCTCTGACTGGTTACGTAAGCCTGTTGCCGTAAGATAGTTTTCCCACTGATGTTTGAAGTGTCGGAGATTTTCGCTTATGTCTCTTCCTTTATGTTTGGCGGTCCTGGAAGCGGAATTTGTGGCAGCACGCTTTGTGCAGGTGTTACCTGTCTTGATGCAGTTGCTTTTACTTCGGCCTGAAGTGCCGCAATTTGTTTCTTTATTTCTTCCATTTCGGCCATGTTCGGTTTGTTGGTGCGTAGGCTTTCTAGCACCTGACACCATGTAATATTTTCTGTGTAGGCGTATTGCTTTATTTAAGGATTTATGTAAAGAGTGTAGACTCGATTTGGCAAACTATAAAATGTTAATTGATTTTGTTCTTCAGTTCTCTACCACGTGCGTGTTGGAATCTTCTCGAACTTCCCTTCCCCTTCTGTTCTTCGGTTTCTGTCATTGCTTTCGTTTTGTATTGTAGAGTTGCCAGATTGTTTATACTATGACAATACACTTAAGAACTGTTTGCTTACATCTTTTTCAACGAACAGTTCTGAGATGTTGTGTTCGCAAGGTTGCATTTTTTTTACAGCATTGAGTTTACGAGCATTTCCGCACCGAAATCAGTGGATAAATTTACGAAGTTTGTGTAAACTTCGTTCCATACAAATTTTGACAGTTCATTTACGCATCTCGGTAACTTATACCTTTACGAGCTTTACGCGCTGTATACACGATTACATGAGTACCCTTAAGCATGATTCAATAATACAGGTTGCCTCGTCTCTACAACTACAACACATGATGCCATAACTTGTCAAATTCAGCTGATTGTTGTTATGCGAATATAGGGAAGGCGAAACAGAAAATTATTGATTTTTGCGAGTTAATACGGCGGGAGTGTATTTATTGTTTATTTAAGGGCCACTTGCATTAAAGCCGATAACGACTAATCGGTGATTAACTTGACAGCTCGTCGTAACGGCTAATCGGTGATTATTATTATCATTGTTAAATTATATAAGGTTAAGCAGATTTTGACATCTGCCAAGGCATTGCTCCTCTATTAAAGTATCATTTACGAAGGATGCAAAAAAGGGTAAAAAATTCCACTTAAGGAAAATTGTAGTAGAAAAGGAAGGAACGCCGTTCGCAAAATTTCAGGGTTTTTTCCACAAATCTGTCTTTTCAACATTTATTTTTTTAAATTATTGGGAAAATTTAAATAATTTAAAATTTAACTGTAAAAAGCATGCCCTTTTTGTGGGTAGCAGTAAACATGTACTCGACTGAGATGGAAACAACAGGTGGAGGATGACTTGAACTCCCTTGGGGTATCCAATTGGCGTCAGTTATCGCTAAAAAGGAATGACGGGCGTGCTTTGATACGAATTGGCCAAAATCGCCTGGGCGGTTAAGCGTAATTATGACGCAAGCCAAGATTAGATTAGATTAGTAAACATGTACGAAATAAGCTTATAAAATGGCAATATTTATAATCGGATCCTTTTAAATAAATTTCATCAATCGCCGGTATGAAAACCGATCTCTTAACGTCTGTGGCAGCGGTCTCACGAACTGGCCTCGGAGATCCAAAGGAGAAAAAAATGCACCTGAGCTTTCAGCAAAGGAAGCGGCCGCGATGGCTACTACGGGTCCGGACTCCCAGGAGACATCTTCCCTCCGCTCCACGTACTTGGAAAAACGATTGGGCGCAGGGAGCCTGAAGAAATATGAGGGAGTTTGGCAGGAAACGCTGTCTCCGAGTTCCAGGAAGTCGGTGGAGTTTGTGCAATCTCTGGTACCGGATTTCCAAACCACTTATGTTCCAAAGAGGGTAAACGGAAACCCTTTCATCTGCAAGAGATCGGACGTGGAGTTAAAACCTCACCCCAAGCTTTGCCGAAGTAACTAAGGACAGGATCGTTATAGGCATTCTTGACCGAGGCAACGATCGTTTCGCCATCCCCAAAGACCAGTGGCGACACGTCTGGAACGAACTCGGTAACACCCTTATTGACGTTTATTTGAAGACTCCGGGTGGTACAGCGGCGGTCACGGACGCGGTTTGGCACCAGGGACAGATTAAAATAGTCGCGTGTGACGACGCATGAACTGTTGCACTGTACAAGGCAGCAGGTGCAAGACTGGGTGAAGTCTACAAAGGTGCAAAAATCGAGGTCGTCGACTGGAATGACATTCCAGCTTGGCCAAGGGCAAGGGCATGGATTCCTGCCATCCCTGCAGAGCCGGAGAGAATTCTCACGATGCTGCGTATAATGAATCCGTCCCTCCGGACGCAGAACTGGAGTGTCACTCTGGTTGGGGATGCGGTAGGGCCTGATAGACAGGTGGTCTTCACCATGAATAAGAAGGCACTCGAGCCCCTTAAAAGTTGCAATGGACTAGTACATTCGAGTGTAGGCCAGATCGTTATCCACGTAAACCGTGGCTATGCAGAGCGCGCTGTCTTCTTACCAAATTGACAATTAATTTTCCAAAATAAAAATAAAACAAACTTCAAAAGCTTTCAGTGTTGCTGTAATTTTGTCGTATCAAGAATATTGATTTTTACTACCATTTTTATACGATTTTGAAAAGAAGTAGCACTGCCAATCAGATAGGGAAGCATGAAGCATGAGCCTGCTGAATATAGATTAAGAAGTGTGTGGTTGAACACACTCATGTGAAAAACAAAAGGAAAGACAGAATAAAGAAAAGGAAGAAGAGGACTTCCGTTTTGAGATAGAGAAAAGTGTAGAACGTGCCTTATTCAAAGCTTAAATAAATCGGTCACCATCGCCCACAAAACCCTGAAAGAAGAAAGTTTTTATCTCAGGTGTGGAGGGAACCTATCAAAGATGACCAATCTTAAACAAGATCTAATAAAAGCACTTACTGAAGCCAGGGTGGAATTCCCACCAACAGCGACGACCCAACAACTTCGATGCCTACTAAGAGATGTTGTTGACTCAACCAACGATGCTGCCAGTGCCAATAGCAATGCTGATGACGATAATGCTGCTGATGCTAACAACACTGCCGGTGGCCATAATGCTATTGACGCCAATACCACCGCCGATAGCAACAATGCCGCTGCTGCCAATAATATCGCTGCCGGCGACAATAACACTGCCGTTGTCAACAATGCCGCTGATATCAACAACACTGCCGGTGGCAACAATGCCGATAATGCCCATAATACCGCCGGCGCTGCCAATATTGAAAATACCAACAATGCCGCTAATGCCGTCAATACAACCAATACGTTCAATGCCGCTAATACGTCCAAAGCCGTCACTACGTCAAATTCCGTTTATACTGCATATGCCGCTGGAGATTTGAGTAAAGAGCAAGCTACAGCTCTAAAGAAAAGATTAGAGATTCTTACTCTCATAAAACAGATCGACGAGCTCGAATGTCGTGGTACAATGAAAATCAGACGCCGACTAGACTTCAGTGACATCGAGCATGTTCTTCCCAAACACAACGGGGACGATGTGTCGTACCCAATCCACCATTTGATTCGTGATTTCGAAGAAATTATAGAATCATCGGGAGCAGACGACAATTTTAAACTGCTGGCTCTCCGGCGGTGCCTTACAGGTAATGCACGAGTATTTTTAACAACTACAACACCGTTAAACTATAACGCATTGAGACGAGCACTCATAGCTGAGTTCGACATCGCAGTCTCGCGGCAAGAAATCTATAAAATGCTTTCGCAACGCCGATGGAATTGGAAAGACGAGTCGATGCACTGCTATGTGTTGTGTATGCAAGCGCTGGCAAAGCGTGCCAACATCAGCGAGACTGAGGTGATTGATTTTATTATTGACGGTATATGCACCTCAGTCCCAAACATCCAAATCCTGTTAACAGCGCGCACTTTAGACGAACTGAAGGCCCTGATAGGCCGCTATCAAAATAAGTATTTCAACGCAAGTGCCACCAGCGCAATACCCAGGCAACCATAAACTATCGCAAAACAATCTACAACAACAAGTTCAAAGCAAGCCACCATAAAACCGAAGGCAGACGCAATGCTTTGCTTCAACTGTTCCAGAACTGGGCACATAAAACCTCATTGCCCGTACCCAATGCGGCCAGGTGGATCCTGTTTCCGTTGCTGGCGAATGGGCCACGATCACCGCTCCTGCCCCAACCCACCGAAAGTACTCAAATCACGAGATGATGTTGCTTTTGTTACCGAGGAAGCAGAATATGACCAATAAGCCATAGCAGCGTTCAATTTTATAAGTTAATTATTTGAAGTAGGTAGTGAGTCAATATCTAACACAGTGTTTTCCCTTTTTGACACCGGCAGCCCGATTAGCTTTCTAAAGGCGTCACTTGTCCCAAAACAGTTGGTGGGCCAACAGATCACTGGATCACTAACTAAATACAAAAGCATTGGAGGTAAACATTTTTTCGTTATTAAAAATATAAAATGTAAAATTGAATTCAGAAACAAAATAAACGAGATTGAATTGAAAATTTTGCCTGATGAAAGTATGACCATACCCATAATTTTGGGACGTGACTTCCTTCACATTTTTAAAATTGAGTTGAGAGATATTGGGGGAAAACACTGTAAAGAAGAATTATTTAGACTAAGTTATAAATCTAATATGCCGAAGACGCAACCTGTAACTGGGTCTGACGCACACCCTATTACTTTATACCCGACACAGTCCGATAAAGAATGCTTTGCAAACAAACTCAATGCCGATGAGTCCCGTAAGCCTAACCTGAAGGTAAGCTGACGTACCTGAAATACTCAACCGACTCGTTAATAATGCATATATTAACTCTGACGTCGAACCTGAGCCTTACAAGTACGAAATGAAAATACATGTAACCAGTGACGTTCCATTCCATTTCCCCCTCGACGACTCTCGTACGCCGAGCGTGGCCAAGTGCAATCTATTGTAGATGAACTGAAGCAAGAAGGGATCATAAGACCCAGCGACTCCCCATATGCCTTTGCCATTGTACTGGTCAAAAAGAAGAGCGGTAAGACAAGAATGTGTATTGAATATCGTACACTGAACAAAATAACTATAAGGGATAATTACCCTTTGCCCCTGATTGAGGAGTGCATCGAATACCTAGAAAATAAAAAGTTCTTCTCGGTCCTCGAATCCAAGAGTGGATTCCATCAGGTACAAATGTCCCCTGATTCAATCAAAAACACTGCGTTTGTAACACCTAACGGTCAATACGAATATCCAAAAATAACTTTCGGCTTGAAGAACTCACCTGCCGTATTCCAACGCTTTATTAATAACATTTTTCGGGATCTGATTGACGACAGGCGAGTTATCATCTACATGGATGATATACTCGTCGCTACAGAGGGATTCGAGGAGCATATTAACCTCCTCAAATCAGTGCTGGAACGACTCACTCTAAGAGGTCAGAAACTTAACCTGGGTAAATGTAGATTTGGGTATGACGAGATCGACTACCTAGGATATGCCGTGACTCGTTCAGAGATATTGCCGAATGATTCCCACATTAAGACCATCAAAAACTTTCCCATACCGACTAACCCAAAGCAACTCCAGTCTTGACCTGGGGTTATTCTCATACTTCCGCCGATTCGTGCCGTCCTTTTCCCAAATTGCAAAGCCTCTTCAAAATCTGCTTAAAAGGAATTCACAATTTGATTGCAATGAGAAATGCCTTGATGCCTTTTATGAACTTAAGTCCAGATTGTTGGAAAGCCCAGTTTTAGCCGTTTATAGCCCAGGACGAGAGACGGAACTCCATTGTGACGCCAGCAGCATAGGCTTTGGCTCAGTTCTCCTGCAGCGTCAGGAGGACAAGAAGTTCCACCCCATCTCGTATTTTTCCAAAACCGCTTCGAGTGCTGAATCAACGTACCACAGCTTCGAGCTGGAGACGTTATCTATAATATACGCCTTGAGGAGATTCAGGCCCTATTTGGAGGGAAAACCATTTACGATAATTACAGATTGTAATTCATCAGCCATGTCTGAAATGGACTTCCCTGTAAAGCTTATACGGCTTTGCCAAATGACGTTGAGCAATACCAACAGCTCCGTCAGAATCGGGAAGGACCTCTCTGAGCCATTTGAAACCAAACGAGGCTTCAGACAGGGCGACTCCCTTTCGTGCGATTTCTTCAATCTGATGCTGGAGAAGATAATATTTTACAAGAGCGTGCAATTGCTGGCGTATGCCGATGATATTGTTATCATTGGCCTTAACAACCGCGCCGTAAGCGCTGCTTTCTCTGGACTGGATAAGGAAGCGAAAAAAGTGGGTCTTGCCGTGAACGAGGACAAGATGAAGTATTTGCTGTCATCAAAGAAAGAATCGGCGAGCCTGCGCCTTGGCAGCCATGTCACTGTTGATAGTTACAAATTTGAAACTGTGAGGG
This sequence comes from Campiglossa producta, assembly GCA_964058755.1. Taxonomy (NCBI): domain Eukaryota; kingdom Metazoa; phylum Arthropoda; class Insecta; order Diptera; family Tephritidae; genus Campiglossa; species Campiglossa producta. Next base: position 73,457,827 of record CAXKVI010000004.1, read on the forward strand.
ACTTCGTCTATTTGGGAACCAGTATCAACACCGAAAATAATATCAGTCTAGAAATCCAGCGGAGAATCACTCTAGCCAACAAGTGCTACTTTGGACTGAGTAGGCAATTGAGAAGTAAAGTCCTCTCTCGAAGAACAAAGATCACGCTCTATAAGTCTCTCATCATACCTGTCCTGATGTATGGCTCAGATTCATGGACAATGTCAAGAGAAGATGAGATGGCCCTTGGAGTATTTGAGAGAAAAGTTCTCCGGAAGATTTATGGTCCTTCCCTTGATGCCAACGGCGAGTATCGAAGGAAATTTAACGATGAGCTGTACGAGCTATTCGCAGATCTGACCATAGTCCAGCGAATTAAAGCCCAAAGACTCCGCTGGCTGGGCCATGGTATGCGAATGGACAAAGAAGCTCCAGCACAGAAGGTTTTCCTATCGTCGCCTGAATTCGGCAGCAGAGGAAGGGGGAGGCCTCGACTGAGATGGAAGCAACAGGTGGAGGATGACTTGAACTCCCTTGGGGTTTCCAATTGGCGTCAGTTATCGCTAAAAAGGAATGACTGGCGTGCTTTGATATGCAACGGCCAAAATCGCTTAGGCGGTTAAGCGCCAATAAATGATGATGATGAATTCATTAACGATGACCCTCGATCGGAAACAGTTAAACCCTCGAATCGCCAGATGGGCATTGGAGCTGGAAAACTATAATTACAAGATAAGGCACAGAAAGGGCGCGTCCATGGGTCATGTCGACGCATTGAGTAGGAGGGAAATTGCATCGATTATAAATACAAATGATGTAGAGTTCCAACTACAGGTCGCCCAGGAGCGGGACAAGAATATTGAGGTAATACGCAGTCGACTCGAGAATGAAAACCTAGCCGATTACGAACTATCAGACGGGCTGGTTTATAGAAGTAAACCAAATGGGAAAAAGGCACTATTTGTACCCTATGAAATGGAGCAAAACGTGATACAGCTGATACACGAGAAAGAAGCTGGGCCATTTATCTGTAGACAAAACCCTGGACAAGCTCAGCCTTTACTATTGGTTCCCAAATATGCGGGGGAAAGTAGAGAAGTATATAAGGAACTGTTTGAAGTGTATTATGTACGCGACGTCCCCACAATCCAAGAATAAGACCTTGTACCCTATTTCAAAAACTCCCCTGCCGTTCGACACCATCCACTTCGGGCCTCTCCCATCGATTAAGTCCAAGCGAAAACATGTCCTTGTGGTAGTTGACGCCTTCACGAAGTATGTATAACTCGAAGCATAGTACGTGCCGAGATACACCGAGTAGGCTCTTATTTGGTGTCGAGCAAAAGGGTGTGATCGTGGACGAGTTCACAGAGTTTTTCCAACACAAAGTGTGTCCCAATGGAGGGCGAGACTTAGAGCAGATATGCAAGGACGCATCTGACTCTATTTCAGCTAAGCAAGCCTACGACACTAAGCGGTCATCCGATGACCATTCCAGAACTAAGACATTCCGCGTAGGTGACTATGTTGTAATCAGGAACGTTGACACGACAGTGGGAAGCAACAAGAAATTGATACCACGGTATAGAGGCCCCTACGAGATTCATAAGGTCTTGTGTAATGACAGGCATGTTGTTAGAGACATAAGCAATTGTCAACTGACTCGGGGCGCATCGCATAAGAATGTGGCGGCAGCAGCCTATAGAGTGTGCGGACGAACCAGAGCGTGATCCTCTGGGTTCGGATGAAATCGAAATCCTTCCCCTCAGCACCGAGACCGATCCTCCGTCAGGTTAGGCCGAGTTATAAAGCAGCAAATGCAACCCTGCTGAATATAGATTAAGAAGTGTGTGGTTGAACACACTCATGTGAAAAACAAACGGAAAGACAGAATAAAGAAAAGGAAGAAGAGGACTTCCGTTTTGAGATAGAGAAAAGTGAAGAACGTGTTTTATTCAAAGCTTAAATAAATCGATCACCATCGCCCACAAAACCCTGAAAGAAGAAAGTTTTTATATTAAATGATTATTATTATTATTATAAGGCCTTATTACTTAGTTAACATGTTTTCGCTCTTTGTTGAGCCAACTGGCGCCAATTGGAGACACCGCGTGTTCTCAGATCTGCCTCCACTTGGTCCTGCCATCGGAGAGGTGACCTCCCTCTTCCTCTACTTCCACCGGCGGGTGCCGATAAGAATACCTTCTGGGCGTCTTCGTTCATTCGCACCACGTGACCTAGCCAGCGAAGCCGCTGGGTTTTAATTCGCTAACTATGTCGACGTCTGCGTAAAGCTCATACATCTCATCATTATATCTTCTTTGGTACTCGCCTTATTACACCGCGACCATTTATACGATCTATTGTGTGACCTTTCAGCTTATTGCTCTATGCGGAGGCTCTTTATAAATTTGAGCACCTCCTCAGGTTTTTTATTCCATATTACGAACGGATTGAGAGTGACCCCACCTAGGTAGCAGACTCTCTTTCTTGGCAACGCAATGCATTCGCAGAGTATATGAACCGGCGTTTCATCGTCCAGTTCGCAAAAACGACAAATGGTTGTATCTGACAGATTCAGCTTACTCAGGTGATAACGCAGACCGCAATGTCCCGTAAAATACCCAGTGAGGGTACCCTCCTCTCTACCCTCCTTAGATTAATGAGCCTGGCTGATGCTCTTTGTGAGGGTTCTATAAAGAGTTTGGCCTGCCTCTGTCCTAGGATGCTAAGCCAATGCTGCCTAAACTGTTTATTTTCCCAGTTGCTTATGGTCTACTTTACGTGGGCCTTCGTGAGTCCACAAACCACGGACCATAAAATGCTGTTAGAGCAATTTGTTTTGCCAGGTGATCTGCTTTTTCGATGCCGCCATGCCCTGGGACCCAACCTAACAAAACTTTGTTTTTGGCTCCCAGAGCATTAAGGACTGCGACGCACTCATCGACAAGCTTCGAAGTCATGTTGTAAGACTGCAAGGCACGTAGGGAGGATAGTCTTCTTCGGAGGCATTCTCTGCCACATAATTCTATTGCATGGATTTCCGCTTGAAAGATAGTGGGGTAGTTACCAATTTTTTGTAATTTGGTCCATAGATACCAGCTCCAGTTTTGCCATCTTCCAGCTTCGATCCATCCGTATACCAAATCTCCGAATCGGATTCAGCATAAGGATTCCCTGTGTCCCAGAGCACTCGATCTACAATCGAAACTTCAAAGTTTCGCATGATCCTGAGCGTAGGAGTTATTGCATCACTTACTTGCAATATGGGACTATTTACGAAATTCTTCACTATCTTCAAATGTCCTGTCATATTTCAGATTTTTAGATCGGAAATGTTTTGAAGTCTTAATGCAGCAAGTGTGGCCTCCTTCTCTATCAAAATAGGGAAAGGAGGTATTCCCACAAGGGCACTTAAAGCATCAGCAGGGCACGTTCTCATTGCACCTGTTATACCGACACAGACTAGCCGACGCAGCTTACTTAACTTAGTTGCCGCTGTTCTTCGAGCAGTCTTAGGCCACCAGACTAGACAAGCGTATGTGACTATTGGCTTCACAACTGTATTAAATGACCAGTACGTCATTTTTGGAGACTGCCCCCATGTTTTGCCATAAAGTCGAATGCAGGCGAAAAAGGCCCTCGTTGCTCTATTTATGGTAGCCTCCAAATGAACATTCCATGTCAGGGTTTTATCCAATGTTACTCCTAGGTATTTAGCTTCCGACGAAAAACCTACGCGGCTGCTTCCTAGGGACGGCTGTAACATAGAAAGCTTTCTCCACCTCGTGAAAGGCACCAATACTGTTTTATGTGGGTTGATAGATAACCCTTTGTTAGCACACCATCTTTCAATGATGCGCAGGGCTTGTTGCATGCGATCGGATATTGTTTCTTCATGCATTCCTGTTACGTCAAAGCCCTTGCCCTTCAAAAGATGAAGAAGTTCGTCTATGACTAGGGTCTTGATCTAGATCTTGTGGCCACGATTGAGCCAGCACTCCCTCCTAGCTCAAAGCTGATTTTTCTTTGCTTTTGCATGGCCAGGACCCAGCGAGTGATCATTGGGCTTACGTCCTTGCTAATCATGGCTTCCTCAATGGCACGATACGAAAGCGCCTGATATATCGATGAATGTACACAGGGCTATGTTTTTAGACTATATGGCCTTTTAATTTTTTTCAGTCAGGCAATGGATAGCAGTCTCCGTGGATTTTCCGGTCTGGTAGGCAAATTGGTGTGTACACAGAGGGCGTTTCTTTAAGTTTACTTCCCTAATGTGCTGATATAAAATTGTCTCCATTCCCTATAGGAGAAAGGAACAGAGACTTATTGGTCGATATGACGACGGCAGATTTTCCGGTTTCCCTAGTTTCGGTATAAATACAACCTTAACCTCTGTCCACCTGTTGGCAATATATCCTAACAGCAGGGATGCTTTATATAAATTTGATAGGACTGGAGCTGTATAGTTGATTCCTTGCTGCAACAGACAAGGATAGACCCCATCCGGTCCTGGAGATTTAAATGGACTGAAAGTCGATAAAGCCCATTGGACCTTCTCTCGCAAGGGCTTTTTGGAGCCGCACTGCCGTAGGGAGATCTTTAATATTTTCGCAGTGTTCTTTCCAGGTTGCCCTCTAAGATATTCTAAGTTCTCTATTATAAGAAGTTAAAGCATTTCTATAGGAGACCCAGTCTCCAGTGTATTTAGCTGCATTAAACAGCCTTCCGGCTTGACATCTTAATTGTGCAAGCTTTTTGTTTCACCAAGGAACATCACATTGTTTTGCTTGGGGACAACTCTCGTAGAAAACTGTGATATCTGAGTGAAGCTGTTCAGCTTCTCTCTCGAGCTCCCGCCCCGTAGTTATTGGTTGGTGCAAGCAATTGCCGCGTTCTTCCATGGTAAAGCGAAATAGTTCCCACTTCGTTTTCGTCGGATTTCTGAAAGCGAAGGCCATGTTTTGGCTACATAGAGTAAGGTCAAGAACCTCACCTCTAATAACGTTAACAAAAGCGGGTTCATTACCACGGTTCATTACATTGATATTGTGACTACTAATAAACTCCAGGAGGTGCTCCCCCTGTTATTTATATTCGTACTACCCCAAGCTGTATGGTGGGAGTTTGCGTCACAGCAGAGGACCCATGGGATACCCTTATGTTGGCAATACTCAATGAGAGATTTGGATTCAGCAGTTGGGGCTGTTTCCTCCTCACCCGGAAAATAAGCTCATGCCAAAATGGACTCCTTTTCGCCTCTTGGGGTTGGAATTTTTGCCCAAACTGCAACCAAATCAGCCGTCATGAACTGTAGGAGCGGAACAGACTCCAGTTTCTTGTTTAGGAGCATCGCCGCCCTGGGACGGGAACCGGTGGAATAGATTAATTTACCGTCAGTACTGCTTAAACCTTTTACAGAACCATGCAAAATCCATGGTTCTTGAATGAAGGCCACTCCCAGACCTTCTCTGCTGAATCTTCAACGATGACTTTAGGTTGCCGCTGAGCATAGCATCCCCATTAGATGCTTGACTTTGGCCCGTTTTTTTGTCGACTCCGGGTCTAGATTTCTCACTACATAATTGTTTTGTTTGCCGACTTTGAGAGGGCGGTGGAGTCTCGATAATCGTAGCTCCTGCTGTGGATTCCAGCTGAAGCTTAGTTTGTACATCCTCCAAGCCTTGCGTCACCTTTGCCGATTTTGAGCTGTGATTAATTTGACTGCTAACCGAACAAAATACGTCAATTATAATCCGGTACCCGAGCGATTAGTCGTTATCGGCTTTTATGCAAGCCGCCCTTAAGCGGGCTACTCACCTGCCAAGAAATGTCAAACTCCATATAAAAAACGCTCAAGAAATGGTCAAGAAACGCTATCACACGTCAAATTTTCTTGAGCCAATACTAAGTTCATAAGAAAAAATACAGCACTTTTCGATAGTTGGCAACGTCGGTTTACCTCAAGAAATAAATATGCTCGTATGCTAAAAAAACGAAAACTGTACTTATGCTGTCCAGAAAAAACTCATATAAAATATCAGTAGGTCGATTCCCTAACTATTTTATCGCCAAGTGTTAGCGTTAATTCTGTTTAACGCCATTTTTATCGCTTTTCCCTATTCTCTAAGTGTTAACTACACTAAAAGTCGATAAACTCGATCAGCTGTTTTCGCTAACACTTTTATTGTAGCTAGTTATCGCGAATTAATTTGATGGTGTTTAAAAGTGTTTAATAGAAAATAATAAATTTGAATTGAAATAAAAATGTCTTTTAAGTTTGTGGCGCTTTATTTGGTGCGAAATATTGAAAATATGGAAGTGCGTTAAAGGCAAGTTAGAGAATCGCAGTTTCGTTAAGAACAAACGCCAAACCCTGGCGAAAACCTAAACGCTTGGCGAGTGGTTAAAAGTTAGGGAATCGGGCTACAGATCTAAGATCCACCGAAGTTGGTTTGCTGGGTTGCAATTATTTCTTGCGCATAAAAGAAATCGGTCCGCACGCGGTGCTTCTCTGTTGCTACCAAAGATGACTTGATGCGAAACTCTCTCGCGCGCCACCTATCGGGGGTACTGATTATGTGTTGCGACTTGGCAGCACTGCATAATCGAGGAACATCTGCCAGCAGAAGCAGCAAAAAATCTAGTTACCAGATGAAATATATTGACTGAAAACAGTAGGTTTTTTATTTGTGATATGGGATTTTAGTTAAAAAGGCGGTAAGAACGTAATAAATAAGATTATAAAATGCTAATCACAAGGAAATGTGTCGTAGGATTTGCTGATGGCCAAAGTTTACTTTAATTTCCCTATTAGCGCGAATAATAACTCGTTCTGAAATTGAGCAGGTATTACGATGGTAAATTGGTTATTTACTTCGAATAGTAAGATTATTTAAGAGAAAAACTATAAAATAGTACTTTGTAAGAAAAATATACATAAAGTAAACATTTTCTTTCCACATTTACATGACTTAGTGTGAAAAAGACAAAAAAACCAAAGTTTAAATCAAAATGTCCAAATCTTATCTTTGCAATACTGGCACCACTGGACGCTGTTATAAAAAATTACACAATTAGAGCGCTCTCAGAGAGCAATAAGTTTCGGATCAAGTCATCTTTGGTTGCTACTGAACAAAAACTAACGATAGCACTTCATACATCAATGCGATCATAGCGCTCACGCAAGCGAAGCAAGCAAAGAGCGTAATAATCTGTGTGAATTTGGTTCTCAATTTCACGGACAATTGTCCCACTAGATGCCTACGGTTCATAGTGTATCAGTATTGGTACACTATGCTACGGTTGCTCTATAGAGCCGCTGTTATGTGTGTATGTAGGTATGACCACTTGGTTTTGTTGGCAGCAATAATAAACATGAGCCCGTCAACTTTATTGAGCTTAGGTTCAAACAGTGTTTACAAAAACAAAATCTGTGAGAAGGTATTCAGAGAAGCAAATGCTTGCCTAGACTTGATGTTTTGAAAAAAAAAAAGAAAAATACAAATAAGTTACATCGTTCACAACTCCCTTCGTGGTTAGACTGTGAAATAAAATAAAATAGAAATTGATAAAAAATTGAAAATAAAGTAAAATAAAAAAATAGAAAAATGATTGAAGTAAAGAAAATAATTTGGAAAGTAGAGAAAAGGAAAGGAAAGAAGAGCAAATAAAACCAAAGTAAAGGAAAGGAGAGAAAAGGAAACATTGAAACTTTATTACTGAATGGTGTAAAGAGGGAGAAAAAGGCAAAAAGAAGAGGAATGTATAGAAACGGAAAATATAAAAATAAGGAAACTTTAGGAAATAGCAAAAAAGTGATAGTTAAGGAAACTGAACTTCAATAAGGTAGAGAAATAAAATAAGGGTTTGTGGTTGAATTTCAACCACTGGGCAAACTCTAGTTTGGTAAATTTGGCGCTTTTTTCCATACAAATCTAATTTTCAAAATTAGGAACTCCATCACATTTGGCCTCATTCACCGAACAATACAATCCACAGTTCCTCAAAATAGCAACCCTGCCTGTGTTCCACATTAAAAATTGCCCAGCAAGAACCTTAATGGGTAATTAACGTGTGAAAACTTTTGCATAACAATTTCAACTAGTTTTTTTTAAGAAATTGGAACAATTCTACCAAGAAAAGACAGAAGCCTTCTTGGCTATTCATTTATTATTGCCCTACAGGTGTTTAAAACATCACGGTGGTGCATTTTCTTTCGGTGGCTTTGTGTTCTGGTAGAAGATTCTTGCAAGGAAGGTGCAGCCAAATGCAAATTTGCCAGTGTAAACAGGTTTGAAATGGCTCATTCAAATTCGCCAAATTTGGTGCAGTGAAAATGTACTATAAATCATGATATAAATACTACAGGTAAAACCGTTAATGACACTAGTGATATTTTTAAGCAATTCTCATACTCATTTATTTTTTGCCACGACTTTTCTGTTTGGTTTTTTCAATCAAATAAATTACAAATCGATTTATTTTAATTTTTCTTCAATTTTCGATTAGAACTATTGCTAGAATTCTTAAAAATAAGGACTAAAATAAGGAGCTAGCAGGCTAATATACCATCTCATTTCCTGCCATTTTATAGTGTCCAAGCGTCCACCTAAACGTGCAGTGTAAATTGGAAAATATTTTTTTGATTTTTTTTTAAATTTTTCTTATTTTAAATTTTTTGAATACTTTTTTTCTACTTGACTTATATACTGACACATTTTATATTGCTTAAAAACGTCAGAACAAAATCAAAAGAGAGAACGGTTTTACCTATAGTATTTATATCATGGAAATTTATGCTCGTTTTTTTCTTGAAGCATATTTGAGGCTTCAGACAGGGCGACTACCTTTCGTGCGATTTCTTCAATCTGATGCTGGAGAAGATAATTCGAGCAGCAGAGCTAAACCGCAATGGTACAATCTTTTACAAGAGCGTGCAATTGCTGGCGTATGCCGATGATATTGATATCATTGGCCTTAACAACCGCGCCGTAAGCGCTGCCTTCTCTGGACTGGATAAGGAAGCGAAAAAAGTGGGTCTTGCCGTGAACGAGGACAAGACGAAGTATTTGCTGTCATCAAAGAAAGAATCTGCGCACCTGCTCCTTGGCAGCCATGTCACTGTTGATAGTTACAAATTTGAAACTGTGAGGGACTTCGTCTATTTGGGAACCAGTATTAACACCGAAAATAATATCAGTCTAGAAATCCAGCGGAGAATCACTCTTGCCAACAAGTGCTACTTTGGACTGAGTAGGCAATTGAGAAGTAAAGTCCTCTCTCGAAGAACAAAGATCACGCTCTATAAGTCTCTCATCATACCTGTCCTGATGTATGGCTCAGATTCATGGACAATGTCAAGAGAAGATGAGATAGCCCTTGGAGTATTTGAGAGAAAAGTTCTCCGGAAGATTTATGGTCCTTCCCGTGATGCCAACGGCGAGTATCGAAGGAAATTTAACGATGAGCTGTACGAGCTCTACGCAGATCTGACCATAGTCCAGCGAATTAAAGCCCAAAGACTCCGCTGGCTGGGCCATGTTATGCGAATGGACAAAGAAGCTCCAGCACAGAAGGTTTTCCTATCGTCGCCTGAATTCGGCAGCAGAGGAAGGGGGAGGCCTCGACTGAGATGGAAACAACAGGTGGAGGATGACTTGAACTCCCTTGGGGTTTCCAATTGGCGTCAGTTATCGCTAAAAAGGAATGACTGGCGTGCTTTGATATGCAACGGCCAAAATCGCTTAGGCGGTTAAGCGCCAATAAATGGTGGATGGATGGATGGATATTTTGGCAGGTGGGTAGCCCGCTTTAACGTCGATTTTGACAAATTGTGTATAGAAAATTGTATAAAAGTTAACGATTTTTATGTAACGAACTTCGTTAAAAAGTTACAACTACCAGGTGCAGATACTCCAACAAAAATTAAAAAAAAAAAGTATGAAAGTCTAAGTTCGGGTAATTTTCAGAACGGGATAACAATGGTATAGGCCCTAGGAGAATTTACCTAAAGTTTTTACTATCTTAGCTATTTACCTTACCGAATTATGTCAATTTATGTGATTTTCGAGTTTTTCCATATCGAAAGTGGGCGTGGTCGGGAAGCGATTTCGTCCAATTACATCAAGTATGCTCCCTATTATGCTAGTATACCTTGTACCAATTTCATCGTTCTACCGTAATCACTTTACAAGTTATGACCCGTGAAATTTTTAAATATACCTCTTACCGAATTATATATGCCGTTACCGAATTATATCAATTTAGGCGATTTTCGAAACTTTCAATATCGAAAGTGGGCGTGGTTGCAGAGCGATTTTTTCCAATTTCATCAGGTATACTCCCAACGATACTAGTATGCTTTGTGCCAAATTTCATAGTTCTACCCTAATCAGTTTAAAAGTTACGACCAAAAATGTCTCCCTTAAAAGTGGGCGGGGCCACGCCCACTTTAGAAAATTTATTAAAAAATCATTATATAATAACCAGGGGAGTTCACCTATAAAATTTCCGTTACCGAATTATGTCAATTTAGGTGATTTGAGAAATTTTCGATATCGAAAGTGGGCGTGGTTGGAGGGCGATTTTATCCAATTTCATCAGTTATACTCCCAACGATACTAGTATGCTTTGTGCCAAATTCCATCGTTCTATCGTAATCAGTTTAAAAATTACGACCAGTCAAATTTTCAAAAATGCCTCCCTTAAAAGTGGGCGGTGCCACGCCCACTGTAAAAAATTTATGGAAAAAACATAAGAGAATGACCAGGGGGATTCACCTATCAAATTATATCATTTTAACCATTTCAGCTACCGAGATATGTCAATTTGTGTGATTTTCGATAGAAAAAGGGGGCGTGGTTATCATCCGATTTCGGCCAATATCTCTATTTTTGCACAAGTTATTTTGTACACAGACGGACGGAGGGACAGACAGACGGACATGCCTTAATGAACTCCTCTTTTCAACCTAAGAACTTTCATATCTGGAACTCTATATCTATCTCGATTATTTTGTGCCGTTACGTACTACCGTTATGTGAACCAAATTAATATACACTTGTACTAGTACTAGGTAAATAAGAAAATATTTCTTCAAAAAAGAAAATTTGAAGAAATGTCACAAATCAACGCTAAGCGGTCATTATCCCTGCAAAAATCGAGAGTACTCTATTTCCTATCCAAAGAGTACTCCAATTGGAGCATCAGAGTACTCTAAATGTAATCCTTTTTCATATACAAATTGTGCTGAAGGGAGCACTTCTCCTCACTGCTAAATTGCTAGGGAGACGTCGAACCCGATACCCCAATCCCTGATGATGGAAAAGTCGTCCCACCACCTGACTATGATGAAGTCAGAGTAGCTATATCCCGGCTTAAAGATAACAAAGCGTCTGGAAAAGACGGACTACCCGCTGAGGTGTTCAAACACGGAGGCGAAGAGCTGGTAAAAAGCATCATCAGCTCTTATGCAGAATATGGTCAGACGAGTGGATGCCTCCGGATTGGAATTTGAGTCTGCTATGCCCAATCCACAAGAAAGGCGATCCCGCTAACCGGAGTTATTTATGCTCCTATTATGCTCCTCTATGCAATAGCTTAATAAATATAGTTTAAAAAAACTAAAACTCACGCTTTTTTGAACTAAAAAGTTGAAAGTAATTTCAAAAACCCTACACAGTAGTATTGTGGAGAAAGCGTGGTCCGCTTTGTTCCATAATCTTCGTTTTTTATTTAAATTATTTTTACCTTTTTAGCGCAATATTCTTTAAAAGCGCGTGTTTTCGCTTTTTAAACTATATTTATTTTTTACTTTTTAGTTAAATGTGCTATGAAGTAATCGATAAATATATCGATATATACCGCAGTGCAAACGAAACCTCTGGGCCTCCATTTTCGTTTGATACCCATATTGTAGGCAATTTTGAATATTATTGGACAACCTCATTTTGACCGATTAGGTAGGTAGAAGTGGCTGCCGCAAAGGCACACCTAGGCCAGTAATAAAAGGCCCGTTGTGATACCACCAGTCAGTCCCGGGGCCCGGCCATATGGAAAATCCCAGTGCTGTCGGGACTCTCCATATAGCCGAAACCCGGGACTGACACTCCTAACCGACACCGCTACCCCTCCTCGAACCATTTTGATAACTTGATGAAGGCCATCAAGTCCTTTATGTCTAGCTCCGCGACCTGGCTTAAGCTAACCAGGAAGGGAACTCCCAGAGAGCGCCTTCTCGCTCCGCTTAAGGCCGGGCAGTTGCAGATGAGCTGTTCCACCGTTTCCTCTTCCTCATCCTCTTTGCAACTCCTGCAGCATCGTCGGTAGGGAACGCCTAGCCTTGCTGCGTGCCTACCAATAAGGCAGTGCCCGGTTAAAACACCTATTAATATGGAGATTTCCTTCCTTTTTAGGGCGTATATGTGTCTAGATCTTTTAAGATCGCATTTTGGCCAGGTTTGCTTGGATATCCGGCACCCTGGGGCTTGTAGCCATCTTTCGTTGGCTTCGCGGAGTGTATGCTCCTTCAGCATTAGCTTGCACGTGGCAAACGGCATACCTATGCGCTCTTTATCTTGAAGAATCTGCTTGGTCGTGCCCTGCCTGGCAAGTTCGTCTGCCCTACAGTTTCCCTCAATGTCCCTGTGTCCCGGGACCCATGTGAGGTTCACGCTGTTCTGTTGGGCCATCTCTTGAAGAGATCGACGACAGCTGAGCGTCAGTTCAGAGTTGAACGAGTAAGAGCCAAGGGATTTGATGGCCGCTTGGCTGTCGCTGAAAATACAGATATCCTGTCCGATGGTGCGTTCACCTATCCAAGTCACGGCGTCCATGATTGCAGAAACTTCAGCCTGGAAGACGCTGCAGTGATCAGGTAGTCTAAAGGAGAGTTCTAGGTCCAAATCCCTTGAGTAAACCCCTCCTCTGACTCTGCCGTCTAACTTCGAGCCGTCGGTGTATATAAAAGTGCCGCCATTAGTAGCGGGACACCGACCTATGTTCTCCCAGTCTTCCCTGCTGGGAATGTTTATTCTAAAACAACAATCTCCGACTGTTGTGGTCGCACACCGATCTGTGCTCAGAGGGAGAAAGCTGTAAGATCTTAGAATACAGGAGTGTCCAATAGTGCTTGCGCCCCAGACGGACGTTTCCCTTAGACGCACAGCCGATGCTGCTGCTGCCCGGTACCCTTCCAGATCGAGTGGCAAAAAGCCAAGAATGGCCTGGAGAGCTTCATTGGGCGTTGTTCTTAACGCCCCGCTTATACAGATCATGCTCGATGTGTGGACTTTCCCTAAAAGATTTAGGTTTGTTGCCTTTCTTAGCGCAGGCCACCATACCACGACTCCATACAGCATAATTGAATATCTGAAGCACCACCAACATGAGAGAGCTCAGACTTCCCTGCCGCCAGCGTGTCGTCGAGGTCTGGCCTGTTCCGGGGGCTGTCTCTCAACGAGGAGTTGTTCAGAGCACCTGCACGATTTGGCGTGGCGGGAACTCTGCTGTCTGAAGAAGCATCAACGTTAGTGTGCTCAGGTTTAGCCACGATCGTGACGTCGAGGCCTTCTTCGTCAAGCAGGCTTTCTTCTATCGCCGAGTTGTTCGCAGCACCATCACAATTTGACGTGGCGGATAACATACTTTCCCCGTCGGACTCCTCTGCTTCCCCTTCCGATGCCTCGATCTCCGAGTCCTCCGGAGCGTCCGGAATAGCAGCGCGCTGTGCATCGCCACGGTATACGTGGATCACGATCTGACCCAAGCCGTAATGCACTCGTCCGTTGCACCGTTTAAGGGGCTCGAGCGCCTCCTTATTCAGAGTGATAACCACCTGTCTATTGGGCCCAACCACATCATCGACCAGATTGACGCCCCAATCCTGCGTCGGGAGAGACGGATTCCAGACCTGCAGCATCTCAAGAATATTCTCGGGTTCTGCAGGGACGGCAGGAATCCATGCCCTTGCCCTTGGCCGAACAGGAATGTCCTTCCAGTCGACGACATCTAGTCTTGCCCCTGGGTAGACTTCACCCAGTCTTGCAACTGCTGCCTTATACAGTGCGACAGTTCTTGCATCCTCGCACGCGAATATTTTGATCTGACCTTGGTGCCAGCCCGCGTCAGTACCTCGCGGCGGACTACCCGGAGACTCACGCATTAAGTCGAGGAGGGCCCTGCCCATTTCATTCCGGACATACAGCCACTGGTCTTTGGGGATGGACCAACGGTCGTTACCTCGGTCAATGAAACCTATAAGGATTCTGTCCTTGGTTACTTCAGCAAAGCTGAGTTTTCCCACTACGGGGTTGACCTGATGCCGCTTCGGATGGGGGTCTACCTCTCCGTCCGATCTCTGGCGTTTGAAGGGATTACCGTTCACCCTCTTAGGCACATAGGGCCTCTGAAAATTTGGTATCAGAGCTTTCGCTTCCTCCACCATCTTCCTTTCTTCCGGCGACAGCTTCTCCTGCGATGCTCCCTCATATTTTTTAAGGATCCTTGCGGCCTTTCTTTTATCCCAGTACGCAGAGCGTCGGGGAGATGCCTCTTGGGGGGTATTCAGACTCGTAGTTGCCATCGCGGTCTCTCCCTTTGCGGCGTCTTCCTTCTCTTTCGAAACTCTGAAACCAGGTCGTGAGACCATTGCCCCAGATGTGAAGAGATTGGGTTTCGTACCAGCGCTTGATGGAAGTTTAGCTTCCGCCGTTTTCTGCTTGACTGCGTAGGCAGCCGCACTGCTGCTTGCTCCCGTCAAAGTCACTCTTACTTGATAGCAGTTTGGGGGATGACTGACCCGTAGTTTCCATCGCTGTCGGCCTCCCAGTTAACTTTGAGGCGGAGTTTGTCCTCCGGCGTTGTGTTTTCGCTTGCTCCAGCATAGTTCTTCTCTGCTGTGGAGTAAACGAAGTCGTTAATTGCTTTGTATTTTGTGTGTTCTTCATCTTGTTCGTACGACCCCTCGCCGGACAAGGCCAGCTTAGGGTCAAGGGTAGTGTAAGGGGAAGTGTGTCGTCCGCCGCGGCAGAGCCCCATACCGCGGTAAGACCATACTTACTCCCTGAGGCGGCCCGGTATCAGTGAGGCTCCGTTCGACTACAGCCACGATTTGCCTCCCGGCTGCAAACGTCCAATGGGCACGGTATCGCATAACACCCTGGATTGGGAGGGAAAAGTTTTGCATATTTATATAGCGAGCCGCTTGCTTCAAGACAGACGCCCGCTTACAGCCGCACCTCATGGTGTACAGACGCTGCGAAAAAGACCCCGGTGAGCCCTTAAACCAAGTATGTCAGAGTGGCCCCACCGGGGCTCCCTCTCTTTCTGCCGCGATCCTAGGTAGCTCAACGTTGCCCAGAGTGCACGAACGAGGACGCAAGAGTCGGGATTGAGCGCGGTCACTCAGCAACCACACCCCATTACACTCCATTACCGATGACCGATTACTCAGGTATAAATATATATATATATAAATATATCGATATATTCCAAAGTCCAATAGAAACCTGTAGAACTTCCCTTTTGTTTGATACCGAGATTGTAGGCATTATGACCGATAACTTAGTTATCGATAAATATATCGAAGTCCAAATGCAACCTCCTATCGTTTGACACCCATATTGAAGCAACATTTCAAGGTTTTTGTGACAGTCATATGCCACTATCGGGTAGACTGAAGTAGAGTTACATACAAACAAGCAAACATACATATGAATGTATGTACAAGTAAAGCTAATGAAAGCGTAGTAAAGAAACTAGCATTATGTGGGAAAAGCGTCGAGCGCTCGATATACGAAAATTATGGCACAAGGCGGACCACGCTTTTTCCACAATACTACTGTGTAGGATTTTTAAAATTAATTTCAACTTTTTAGTTCAATACTCTCTAAAAGCGTGAGTTTTAGTTTTTTTAAACTATATTTATTTTTTACTTTTTAGTCAAATGTCCTGGGGCCTTCACCTTCGTTTGATACCCATATTGTAGGGATTTTTTTAGGTTTTTGGGCAATCATATTTTGACCGATAATATCGAAGTCCAAATGAAACCTGGGGCCTTCCCCTTTCGTTTTATACCCATATTGTAAGGAAATTTTAAGATTTTCGGGGAACCACATTTTGACCGATAACTCAGTTATCGATAAATTTATCGAAATATGTCGATGGCCAAATGAAACCTGGGGCCTTCACCTTTCGTTTCATACCCATATTGAAGGGAATTTTTTAGGTTTTTGGGCAATCATATTTTGACCGATAACTCAGTTATCGATAAATTTATCGAAATGTGTCGACGTCCAAATGAGACGTGGGGCCTTCACCTTTTGTTTGATACTCATATTGTATGGAATTTTTTTGGTTTTTGGGCAATCATATTTTGACCGATAACTCAGTTATCGATAAATTTATCGCAATATATCGAAGTCCAAATGAAACCTGGGGCCTTCCCCTTCCGTATGATACCCATATTGTAGGGAAATTTTAAGGTTTTCGGGCTACCACATTTTGACCGATAACTCAGTTATCGATAAATTTATCGAAATATGTCGATGTCCAAATGAGACCCGGGGCCTTCACCTTTCGTTTGATACCCATATTGTAGGGAAATTTTAAGGTTTTCGGGCAACCACATTTTGACCGATAACTCAGTTATTTAAATTTATCGAAATATGTCGATGTCCAAATGAGACGTGGGGCCTTCACCTTTCGTTTGATACCCATATTGTAGGGAAATTTTAATGTTTTCAGGCAACAACATTTTGACTGATAACTCAGTTATCGATCAATTTATCGAAATATGTCGATGTCCAAATGAAACCTGGGGCCTTCACCTTTCGCTTGATACCCATATTGTAGGGAAATTTTAAGGTTTTCGGGCAACCACATTTTGACCGATAACTCAGTTATCGATAAATTTATCGAAATATGTCGATGTCCAAATGAAACCTGGTGCCTTCACCTTTCGTTTGATACCCATATTGTAGGGAAATTTTAAGGTTTTCGGGCAACCACATTTTGACCGATAACTCAGTTATCGATAAATTTATCGAAATATGTCGATGTCCAAATGAGACCTGGGGCCTTCACCTTTCGTTTGATATCCATATTGTAGGGGAATTTTAAGGTTTTCGGACAACCACATTTTGACCGATAACTCAGTTATCGATAAATTTATCGAAATATGTCGATGTCCAAATGAAACCTGGGGCCTCACCTTTCGTTTCATACCCATATTGTAGGGATTTTTTTAGGGTTTTGGGCAATCATATTTTGACCGATAACTCAGTTATCGATAAATTTATCGAAATATGTCGATGTCCAAATGAGACGTGGGGCCTTCACCTTTCGTTTGATACCCATATTGTAGGGAAATTTTAAGGTTTTCGGGCAACCACGCCGATGGGTTCTGATGCGGGATGCAACCAGGGCCGAAGGGTATTCGCTTGCGAGGATGCAAAAACTGTTGCACTGTACAAGGCAGCAGCTGCAAGACTGGGTGAGATCTACTAAGGGGCAAGAATCGAGGTTGCGGACTGGAAGGACATCCCGGCTCGGCCAAGGGGAAGAGCGTGGATTCCTGCTATCCCTGCTGAACCTGAGAGAATTCTCAGGATGCTGCGGATCATGAACCCGACGCAGGACTGGAGTGTCAATCTGGTCGAGGATGCGGTAGGGCCTGATAGGCAAGTGGTCTTCACCTTGAATAAGGAGGCACTCGAGCCCTTAAACGTATCCACGTATACCGCGGCGATGCACAGCGCGCTGCTATTTCGGCTGCACCGGAGGACTCGGACATCGCAGTGCCGGAAGAGGAGTCGGAGATGTCGGACTCGGAAAGTATTGTTGTTGTTGTTGTTGTAGCTAGGTGTAGCCCTGCCTAAATGTCAGACAGGGTCACCCGAGTGTATTGCTCTTGGCCGGGTCGATATAATAAAACGGCCCGGGTCGTTTCGGCACGATGGGTACAGCACAAGTACTGGTACCGTTCTAGTAGAACCGACAATACAAGAAACTAGCCGTGTAGGCTATGTAGGTCATTTAGCGTTACCCAGGGTGCACCAACTGGGAGGCGACCTACTTTTACACCCCTTTATGGGGTATGGTTTCTGCCACGTCAAATGGCGAAGGAGCAGTGAACAGCTCGGAGATGGGAGACAGCTTGCTGGACGGGGAAGACCTCAAGTTCACAGTGATAGCAGCTAGTCCTGAGCGCACCAATGTTGATACTGCCACAGTTAGTAGAGTTTCTGCCACGCCAAGTCGTGGTCTGAATAAGTCGTCGTTGAAATATAAGCCTCCAGACGAGGTGGAACTCGACGATACGGCGGTCGCAGGGAAGTCTGAGCGCTCTCATGTTGGTGGTGATTCAGATAAACCTGCACAAATCTAAAGCAGCCTCGGCTGCTTTAATCAGTCGTCTCTCTAAAGGCGACGTGGATGTGGTCCTCATCCATGGGTCAACAACTCAAGGATTTGCGGTTTGGGGACTAAGGGTTTTAAGCCTATCCGAGCCAGCGAGGCGGGCAGGGTTAGAGCCTGTATTTTGGTTAAGTCTGAACTGAACGCCTTTCTCTTGCCCAACTATACCAATGGTGCCGTTACAGCTGCCAGTTTAACAGTCGACAGTACCAGTCTGACGATGGCGTCGGTCTATATGCCCTACGACGCCGAAGAACCTCCGCCACAGAGGGAGGTAAAAGACATGGTGGCAAATTTTTCCATGGGTCATCATCTTATTATCGGAACTGACGCCAATGCTCATCACGTCCAGTGGGGAAGCTCCGATATCAATGCTAGAGGAGAGTCGTTGTTTGACTATTTGTTAACAACTAACATGGGAGTTTGCAATGTGGGTAACGAACCTACGATTATAACTAAAACCCGTAGGGAGGTCATAGATCTCACTATTTGCAGCGAAGGCGCTTATGACTGGATCAGAAAATGGCACGTTCTCGATGAACACGCATTCTCCGACCACCGGTACGTCGAATTAGTTCTAGATTTTTCTGTTGAGCAGCCGGTTATGAAACGCAACCCACGTAACACTAACTGGCAGCTACACAATGAAATACTATCTAGGGACTTACCAGCACTACCGCCACAAGTTCCCTCATCAGTAGGGAAGTTGGAGGATCTGGTAAAGACCTTTACACGGCGCTCGAATGCCCTAGAGCAGGCTTGCCCAGTGCCAAAACCACGCGGTAAACATAGGCCGCATTGGTGGTACTACGACCTGAACTCGCTGCGCAAATCATGTAGGACACAATTTAATAAGGCCAAGAGCCTTGGCACGGAGACTAAATGGCTCGAATATACAGTTAAACTCAGGGGCTACAAAAAAGCTCTGAGGCAGGCGAAGCGAGTATCGTGGAGAAATTTCTGCACTGGGGTCGAAAATGTCGACGATACAGAGAGTGCTCTCAAAAACTCAAACAGCCACAAGCTATTTGGGCAAACCTGACGGATCTTGGACCAGCACGGAGAGGGAAACCCTAGAGCTGCTCTTGAATACGCACTTCCCAGGGAACTTGCATGAGGAACCCTTAGCACCTACAACAAACCTGGCAGTAAATATACCCATCACTGCGGAAAGGGTAAGGTGGGCGGTTAAAAGCTTCGAACCGTTCAAGGCTGCCGGGCCAGACGGGATTATTCCCGCACAACTCATAAATACGCTGGAAACATCAACCAAATGGCTGGTATTCCTCTATACAGCCTGCCTGGCTCTTAGCTACATTCCGTGCTCCTGGAGAAGTGCCACGGTAGTGTTTATTACTAAGGCGGGGAAGGCGTCTCATTACGAGCCCAAGGACTATAGGCCGATCAGAGGATAATAAATGACAACCTCTCCTCTACTACTTTGTAGTGGCATATGCAGACGACTTAGCTATAGTATATAGGGGCAAATTCCCCCAAATCCTGTTCGACTTGATGCAAGTAGCACTGCGAGAGGTTTCCTCATGGTGCTCGCGCTGCGGACTGAGCATCAACCCGGGAAAAGTAGAACTGGTCCTTTTCACCAACCGCTATAAGATACCACCGCTAATACTACCAAAACTGAATGACGTGCACCTGAACTTGGCTGACAAAGCCAAGTTCTTGGGCTTAGTTCTGGATAGGAAACTAACCTGGAAGGAGAATGTTCTTCAGCGCCAGAAGAAAGCGTGTATTGGCACTCTACATGGCAAAAGAGCAATTGGAAAGAAATGGGGGCTCAGCCTCAAAATATGCAAATGGATCTACACTGCAATCATTCGACCAACCATGCTCTATTCGGTTGTGGTATGGTGGCCTGCGCTGAGCAAGGCAACAAACCTTAATCTGCTAGGTAAAGTACACAGATCTTCCATGATCTGTATAAGCGGTGCGTTAAGAACAACGCCCAATGAAGCACTCCAGGCCATTCTTGGCATTTTGCCACTCGATCTGGAAGGGCACCGGGTAGCATCGGCTCTGCGTCGAAGGGAAACGTCCAGCTGGGGCGCAAGCATTACTGGACACGCCTGTATTTTGGGATCCTATAGCTTTCTTCCGCTGAGCACAGATCGTTGTGCGACCACAACAGTCGGAGATAGCGGTTTTAAAATCAACATTCCAAGCAGGGAAGAATGGGAGAGCACGGATCGGAGTCCCGCCACTCATGGCGGCACTTCCATTTATACTGATGGCTCGAAGTTAGAGGGCATAGTTGGAGGAAGGGTTTATTCAAAGGATCTGAACCTTGCGCACTCCTGCAGACTACCTGATCACTGCAGTGTCTTCCAGGCTGAAGTTTCAGCAATCATGGACGGCGCGGCTTGGATAGGCCAACACACTATCAGACAGGACATTTTTATATTCAGCGACAGCCAGGCGGCCATCAAATCCCTTGGCTCTTACTCGTTCAAATCTGAACTGACGCTCAGCTGTCGTCGATCTCTACAAGAGATGGCCCAACAGAATCGCGTGAACCTCACATGGGTCCCGGGGCATAGGGACATTGAGGGAAATTGTAGGGCAGACGAACTTGCGAGGCAGGGCACGACCAAACAGGTTCTTCGGGATAAAGAGCTTTAGGTATGCCGTTTGCCACATGCAAGCTTATGCTGAAGGAGTACACACTCCGCCAAGCCAACGAAAGATGGCTGCAATCTCCAGGATGCCGGATATCCAAAGAAACCTGGCCGAAATGGGATAATAAAAGATCAAGACAAATTTATGCCCTAAGGAGAAGAGAAATCTCCATTTTAGTAGGCGTATTTACTGCATATGGCAGGGTCCCGGAACTGACTTTCCTAGTGCTGGTGGTATCACAACGGGCCTTTTAATACTGGCCTAGGTATGCCTCTGCGGCAGCCACTTGAACCTAACCTATGAAAAAATTTAGAGAGAAGACGCCTATTTATAAACGAATTTTCAAACCGATTTGAAAACTTCTTGCGTTTTACTTCGAAGGGATTATGAAATGTGTCGTAACCCAACAAGCATTTCTGTAAGTTTTTTAAAAATAACTTGAAGTAAACTTGCTTTAATAAGCGATATGTAAGCGTTTTCAGTATCAGTTTATTCGTAAATTTAATGTAAGCTTTTTATAAAGAGCAAGAATAAATAGTTAGAAATCATTTAACTTTAAAAGTAAAATGCAAATATTTATAGAAAATGTTTTTAAATTTAACTTAATGTAAGCTTGATATAATAAATATTAAATAAACGTTTTTCATTTCTAGTTTTTTTTTAGTTTTTTAAATAAACCTTTTGTTATGTAGTGTTCATGCTGAGTTTTAAATGCTGCGGTTACCATTTTCGGACATACATTTCGAAGATACGTTCATGCTGCCGCATTAGCTCACGGTTGCAATTAGTTTAGGTTATGAGCATGTTTTTTTAATTTTATTTTAACACACGCGAATTCGCTAATTTTTCATCAAAATAAATTTTCAATTGTTTACGAATGACAGAGAATGGAAGAATGTCAAGAAAAAGCCACTACTGATGGAACTTTTTCAAGTTCGAAACGATTATTTCGTATCAGAATACAGGGTGTGCATGTGACTAATAATGGTAATGCAAAAATATTGTAGCATTTAGCTGTTTTTGGTGTCATAATTTGTATGGTAAATGACAAGATAAATCCTGCGTTTTGGGCTTAATGCTAAAATGCAAAATGCTGGCTCAGCATGAACAGGTTATAAAGGATGATTTACACGGGTCGATTTTTATCGAACCACTTGTGTTCAACCCTTAAATACAAAGTGAAGATCGATCGAATTGCTGTTTCCACGGTCGATTGAAAAAAAGGTTAGAAAAATCAACCCGTGTAAATCATCCTTAACGGCTCGTCGATTTTTAACGACCCACTCGCGTTCAACCCTTATATACAAGGTGAAGATCGATCGAATTGCTATTTACACGGTCGATTGAAAAAAAGGTGTCAAGGATGACTCGGCACCGATTTAAATGTTGATATTACAAACTTTTAATTGTATTTATTAATTTTGAAAATAAATGAATTTTGTTACAATGAAAAAAAGAAATATACGGATTGAATGAATACGGCATTCGCTTGATAGGGTTGCTAGCACGTCCGCTCGCTATGAAATCTCACGACTTACTACCTCGCTCTCTGACAGCTCGGCCTCTCCTGACCCCTCGTCCGTCCCGGACGATGCCTGGCCACCTTCATCACAATTGTCAAGTTCAGGACCCAGGACTCGCCAAGGTCTCATGTGATCGCTACTCACCACGTTGCAATATTTTCGCTGCGTTACAGTACTGTCTGGTAGATCTTCTACCACATATCTATCGTAGTTCAGAACCTTCGTTATTATATACGGGCCCTTGAATGCTGGATCGAGCTTGTGGGACACACCCGTCGCGGTGGGCACATAATCAATGTACACCAAATCACCCACGGTATACTCATGCGGTTTCGAATGTTTCTCATCATACCGCTCTTTCCAACGACTACGCTCTTTGTTGATGTTCTCTACTGCTATCTCGCGTTTTTCGTTGACATCGGTGTTGCTGGACTCGAGATTATCATGTATCGCTTGTATTACCCGATTCGTGGTTCGGACACAATTCTTAGCGGTTGCCCAAATATTGCCATTGCCTCTTCCAACGCCTTGACCGCTGGTTCTGATTTGGTATTACGTGTCGGTTTCAAGATGATGTACTTGCTGAAGCTGCATACGATTACAAGAATATGGACATTGCCTCTTTTGCTCTTGGGGAATGGGCCCAAGTGATCGACGTGTATGCTCCGGAACGGGATGGGTAAAACCTCACCAAGATATAGTTGACCTTCCGGCTTACCGCCCTTGACCTTAAAGAGACAACATTCCTCGCAAGCATTAATGTATGTTTTTACGTACCTTCGAATACGGGAAAACCAGAAATGTTTCCCGATTCGCTCAATCGTCTTTTCCAATGCAAAATGACCGATCATCGTGACACGCCTTGGTAATGCGCCACCTCATTGCCTGAGGAATCACCAGTTTCAATTTTTGGTTGACTTTTCGATATACACGCCCATCTTGCAATTGATAATCAGCCTGCATTTGTTTTTCAACATCATTTTCCGAGGGACTATCCCGTTGTAGCACCTCGGAGATCTCTCGCACCTTGTCGTCCTGAATCTGCATCGCGTATAACCAATCATGGCTCTCTACAGCCGACATCACTCTCATAACCCGTTCAGCGACTATGGTTACCTCACTTTCCGGTTGAACTGGCGCTCGACTTAACCCGTCTACATGGGCCATTCGCGTACCAGCGCGATGCTCACACTTGAAATCAAACTCTTGTAGTTTAAGCCACCATCTAGCTACTCGTGGTTGTAAAGGCGTCGTTACTTTAGTTGCGGTTATGGCATGGCAATCGGTTACCACAACAAATGGCCTTCCAAGAAGGTAGATTCTAAACCGCTCGAGAGTTTCGACGATGGCCAGCATTCGAGCTCATGGCTCGCGTACTTGGACTCGGCTGCGCTGCACTGGCGACTAAAATACTGAACCGGCCTTAGCCCACCATCGTCACGCTGTAGCAGCACACCCGATAGGCCATGACTACTAGCATCTGTATGCACTTCATGTTCGTTGTCGTTGTTGAATATCGCTAGAACTGGATCCCTGGTCAATGCCCTTTTTAACACATCAAAGGAAGTTTGCTGCTCTGTGCCCCAATTGAAGACCTCATCCTTCTTGAGTAATTTTGTCAATGGTCGCGATATATGGCTATACTCTGGAATAAATCGTCGGAAGAATCCAGTTAAGCCAAGAAATTGTCGTACATTTTTTGCTGTAGTTGGCGTCGGAAATTCCTCCACGCATTGGACTTTATCGCGTCCAGGTTTTATGCCCTCGCTACTTATTTTGTGCCCCAGGAAGATCACATTCGTTGACATGAATGTACATTTGGACGGTCGTAATGTTAACCCGGCCGTTCGCACTGCTCTCAAAAATTCGTCTAATACCTCGAGGCCTTCACGTTCGGTTGCCGTGGCAATGATCACTTCGTCCAAGTAGTTAATAATTTTGTCGTGATGCTCTAAATCTCTTATCAGGTTGATCACCATCTCTTGGAACACCATCGGGGCGTTCACAAGCCCAAACGGCATTACTTTGTGCTCGAAGAGACCATCTGGCGTCAAAAATGCTGTATATGGTCGACTTGTTTCTTTAAGTGGTATCTGGTAGTACCCCGCGGTCATATCCAAAGTGGTGAACCATTTATTACCCCCTAGTCGTGCAAGCTGTTCCTCTACTATTGGCATAGGGAACTGTTTTTTTACCGTTACTGAGTTCAAAGCCCTGAAGTCGACGCACATTCTATCTTCCCCGTTCGCCTTTTTCACCAAAACGACTGGCGCTGCGTGCGGCGAAGAGCTGGGTTGAATAATGTCGTGACTTACCAATTCTTTAACTATCGACGACAAGACAGGTCGTTATGCCAGCGGAACCTGATACCTCTTACCCACAATTGGCTCTTCGGTCGTTACTTTGATTTCCATTTCAGTGGTTTTGCACCTGCCTATGCCTCTAATGTCTTCTGAGAAACAGTCGCTATACATGTTCAGCAACCGCTTAACTCCATCGTGTTCAATTGTTTCACTTATTACATTGATTGACGATTGTATATCAGATGCTTCTATCTTTAACACACCTGAATCGATTACTACTTTTGCCTCACCCAACATGTCCCGACCCAATAACAATTGGTATGGCATAAAGTCATCAGGTGCTACCAATAACAACAACTCTACTGGATGACCATCAACCACTGCATTAGCCATTATCTTCTCTTTCGTTTCGACAACTCCCCCTCCAAACCCTGTAAGCTTGTGAACTTCCCGCTCTCGTTTTGCATCGCTCGGAATTTCTTTAGCTGCCACCAACGAATAGTCGCTACCAGTGTCTACAAATGCTGACACCATCTTTCCCCATACGTTAACTTGCTTCATAAATGGCGGTGGTGTTGTGCACTGCCCCAATAAACTTGCCACAGTACTCTTACCTACTTTGCATGCCGCTGAATCATGCCCCACCTTATTACATTTGTTACATCTGGGCTTACATGATGGTTGAGGACACTTTGCTGCGATATGTCCAGTGTCGTTGCAATTAAAACATCGTATGTCCCTTCGCTGTTGACCCGGCTTTACTTCGATTTCTTTTGATTGCGGTTGTTGCTGTATGTTAGGTGTCTGTTTAACACCGACTGGTGTAGTCGATAGCCTTTCAATTGCTTTCAACAGATCGTTGCATGTCTTCAAATTGATGGCTAACAACGTCCGAGACAAATGCGGATCGTTCAACCCCGCAACGATGTATGAATTAATTGACGCTTCATCCATTTTCGCTCTACGCCCCATATTAAGCCTGAAATAATAGTAGTCTTTCATTGACTCGCCATGTTTTCTTTTGCTTCTGTCCATCTCTCGATGTACTTCGGCTACGTTGACTTCACTTGGAAAGTCATTTCTCAGTGCTTCCACAAAAATTCGCCAAGAACTGAAAGGAGGTTGAGCATCTGCCCAATCAACTGCGACCCCCTTTAATTTTGATTGTGTTGCAAATAAAATTTCGTCTTCCGTCCATTGATATATGGATCGCAATTTTTCAATCTTCGAAATAAATTGTTCTGCTGTTAAATAGCCCTTAAGTGGATTGAATTCTGGTAGTATGCTGATGATTTCCCTCATAGTATACCTAATCGTATTGCCTTGGTGTCTTGGCGGTAGAAATTGCCCCCCTTCATGGCCCACTCGACCATTGCCCTGGATGGATGACTCCCCAGTCACATCTGTCCAACCTGAATTCGCTCTTTGCTGTGTTGCTGTTACTACGCTACATGTTGCAGGCACCATGCTACCCGCTGCTACTACCGATGTGAATGTTGCTGGTAATATGCCATCTGATGCTGGCGTTATGTTGCTTACCGATGAGTCTGATGTTTCGCTATGTATTGTAGTCTCATTTATTTGCACTCCGCAACATGTTGCGCCGGAGTTTGCCGATGCGGGTGCTCCACTATCTTGTGTTTGCTGCCCATTTGCCACCTGTGCTGTTGCAAATTGGCTTACCGTCTGCGCCATGGTCGCCACTATTTCCCGCAACTCTTTAAATTGCTGCTGCCACCCTGCGTCGCTGACTTCAATATCGTCGATTTCTTCCTGGTCTACTTCATCTGCCTCGTAAACTTCCATGAGTTTGGCGATTTTGTGTGCCTTATTGCCAGCTACTGAAATCCCTTGTTGTTGCAATAAACGATTTAGCTGATCCACTTTGAGTGTTAACAATTTAATTTTATTTGCCATTTCTTCGGCTTGATTCTGCACCACTGCAGTTTCTTTCAAGTAAAAATGACCGGAAAAATAATTAATTACGTCATCACACGTCGCTTGCTAAAATCAATCTCCTCTTTTTTTGTATGTATGTACACCAACTTCTTGGCGTTGCAGAATTTTATTTCTTAGTTTTCTGTTTTTCTTTCACGGCACGACTCTTCGTGTAACATGTATGTAAGTGTGTGTGAATAAGAAGAAACACTACTGTGAGCGTCTATCGCTCATGTGTCTCTCTAACTATTCACGGCTGCTCTCCGTTGCTACAATGACTGTGTAGCAAAAGCAGAATATTTTTTTGGTGGTGGTTTTCGTCGTCACTAGCGGACTGCTCTGCTACTGCGCAATTGATTTTGTTGTTGCTTATCTTTTTATGATGAACTATATTTGCAACGGCTGGTTCAAATTTAAAAACTGTGCGTGTGTGTTGTTGCTTTTGCAATTTCACGTCAATTCTTGTGAAATTTGTTCGCGATCCCCTTCTGATTGTTGTCAAGGATGACTCGGCACCGATTTAAATGTTGATATTACAAACTTTTAATTGTATTTATTAATTTTGAAAAAGATTATGACAATAAATGAATTTTGTTACAATGAAAAAAAGAAATATACGGATTGAATGAATACGGCATTCGCTTGATAGGGTTGCTAGCACGTCCGCTCGCTATGAAATCTCACGACTTACTACCTCGCTCTTTGACAAAGGTTAGAAAAAATCATCCTTTAGGGTTGAGAAAAATGTTTCAAACCAAGGTCCGAAACCGATTAAAATAACCTTCCGGTTTCGGTTTTTGCAACGTGTTTCGGTTTCGGTTCCAGTTTCGTTCTTCAAAATTTATTTCGGTTTCGGTTACGGTTTCGTTCCGGTTTCGGTTTCCAAATAAAAACACGAAACAAAAATTTTACTACTAAAATACTCAAGTACCTATGTAGCTACGAAAAAGGTATGAATTTTCATAACTTTTTTCCTAGGGCCATGATGGGATTTCTCCAATATAATAATACATTTATTAACGCTATGCATGGATGAAATTTCTGCAAAACAAATTCCTAAAGTTAACTCTACTTTTTTATTAAAAAAATATTAAAATGGAAGCCAAATGAAATGTATAAATCGTTAAAAACATTTAAATTAGTGGCGCTTTCCGAGACAAGCCTGAACATTTCTTTTTCGGATCTCGTAAATTTGTTTCGATCGCTTCATTCAACTATAGTCAAACTTCCTCTTTCAGAATTTAGATACTGATGTCAAAACGTGGCTCGACAATCTTCCATGAAAACTTTCAAGGTACCTGTTTGTAAAAGGAAGTACCTATGTGCCCACTCACAGAAGTAAGGTATTGAAAAAAGTCAAAACCGTTTGGAACCGGTTCCGGCTTTTGAAACGGTTTCGGTTTCGGTCTTTTCCAGATCAAAATAACGGTTACGGTTTCGGTTTTGAAAAATGAATCGGTTTTAATCGGTTACGGTTACGGTTTCGGTTCAGTCCTTGTTTCAAACAGAAGAAAAAACATTTGGAAAACATTCATTCAGTCACAGAGCAATAGCCACACAAAATAACGCGCAACATAAACAAGATGCTTAAATAGCTGGTGAAGCGGGTGAGCAACTGATGCGACACTGGAGACACTAACAGTTGCTAAGCCCGTAAAGAAGGTCTCACAGAAATAACAGCAGCAGCCACAGATGCCATTTGGCACAGCAACGCCGCCGAAGACTTTAAGCAATCGTGGATGACGGATGCAGTTGCAGAAAAAATGTAATGGGCAGGAACGGAATCTAAAACATAAAAATTAAGCGGAGTACATATCCGCGTGCTAAGACCAATTAATAACATTCTTCCTATAACTAAAATTACTGCTTAAGGCCGGCCCACAATGGAATAACGCCGCGTAAAAACGCTGCGAATTGCTGTCCAGCTAAGTCAGTTCACACAATAACAAAAACTGGCGTTTGATTGTATTCAAAATAATAAAATTACATGGTTCTATTTTGACAAAGCGTATATTCGTTGCGTTCTTATGCGACGATTTTCATTGTGGCCGGCCTTTAATTTGTTAAAATATAATGGCCCGGTGTCATAGTCAAAATTCAGTATAAATTTATTTTAGTTAGGTAAAGCATTTTTCACAACTAGCACATGTAAAGTTCTGTCAAAAAGCTTTAACTAACTTAAAAGCATACCTCTTTTTTTGACTATGACTACGGGCCAATCACTCTCTTCCTATATTTAAAATTAATACCTAATATGTTAAATTAATCACTTTTTTATATATTTAAAATTATAACTTACTTTTTTTACCATTTTCTCGCTTAGCTTTTTTTACCATTTTTCTGATATGCTTTTATATGGAATAAAATAATGTTCAAATAAAGGTTAACAAAAAAAATGATATAAAGCCTGAAATAGATGTGCAGTAACCCTGCGCAGTAAAAATTTAAACACACTAGTTTGTACTACGGAAAACACATGTATCCCTGCATGTCGTGCAGGGGCTGCATGACGCGTTAAAATCAAATTACTACGCACCTCGCCAGTGTTGGGTATCGAAAACCCCAACAAGCACGAACAAGCTAAAAACAAAGTGCCAACAAAACAAATATTTTATTTCGTGATTTGCGCTTATTTTGTATTTTTGAATGAAAAAATTTATAAAAAATGTAATTTTGATTTTAAATTTAGTGTTTCAAACATATTTCAGCTTATTTATGTGTGTTTTGAAAATGTTGGTTAAGTGTCACTGCATGGAACTGCGAGGTAAATTTTGCTCACGTGTGTTTACAAATCGTTCAAGCAGCAGTAAAACTAGCAGCGCTGCAGGCCAAACCGCTGCACATGTTTTCCAGGCATAAAAATGCTTTCGTTTGAATATTTATTGTAGCTTAAAACGCCCATATTACGCTTATTTTAAAGCAAAAAATCAACATTTTGTAATGCAATGTGTCGTTTCAATTACAAAACGTTTACTTTCAAGCGTTTTGTAAAAGAAAAATCAGAAATTTGTAAGCTTCCCCCTTATTCATAAAAAATACAAAAGGTTTATTAAGCTCTTATTATTCAAAATTTGTATGAAAATGTCATTTTATAAAGCTTTATAAACCAATTTTATTTTTTATGAATATGGGGGTTAATGTTTTGTTTATTTAAAAAAGCTTTTTATAGATTTATTTTAAGTTTGCTTGGCTTGTTGGGAAAAAACTCGTTTTGAAATAATTCGGTTTTATGTTTGTACAAACTAGGCAGACATATGATTACGGCACCCTTTGGTTTTGTAATAACTAAACACGGTAAATTTACATCATTGTCATCTTCTGGAATGATATATTTATTACAGTTACAACCGACCATAATATATGCAAATATAATTGCCAACAAATAAGTAAACAATTAAATCCCACACTATACAATGCTAAGAATTAATAAAAAAGAAATTTGGTCGGAATTAGATCCGACTCATTTCAATCTAAATGTTTTATAATGTAAATTTTATAGTAAAAAAATAGCTTAACTGTTTCCATCTCAATATGCATTTTCTTATTTTTTCTTATTGGTTATGATTTAGTATTTGTATCTATATATAGCGACTCCAGCAACACCAATTAGAATCGATCCCATCAAGTATCCTATTAACTTCAACTGAAAAGGAAAGCATTTTTTATTATATTATTACTTAAATAGAATGAAATAACTTAAATTTAAAACATTCAGGCATATTCTTAAAACTGTGCGGCAAAAAAATGCGGCTAACAAACCACAATCGGCCATAAGTTATCATACCATTTCATTTTCATGAATGGTATAAATACTAAAGTATAGACCGATTAAAATACCGTTCCGGTTTCGGTCTTGTTTCGGTTTCGGTTCCCATTTCGTTCTTCAATATTTATTTCGGTTTGTTGTTGTAGTTAACAAAGCTTCGCCCTGCCTAGTGTGTATGATCATTCCGAAAATCTTCATCAAGCTCTTCTAACGGGAGTCCAAGAAAACGTGCAGTTTCAAAAGGGTTGCACCAGAGAGACAGAGGGGTTAGAAGAGTAGGTTCAATTGATAAGGTAAAAAGGGGTGTAGTGTGTCATGGGGGGACATACCACATGCAGGGCATGTGTTTGAAATGGTGTGATTTAGTCTGGATAAGTAAGAGTTTAACCTGTTACAGTATACAGACCGAAGCTGGGCGTTCTTCTTCAGCAATACCGGGTGGAAGACTGTTTAAAACGGGGTTCACAGGCCGAGATCTGACAAAGGTATCAACCGACTCATTGTGGATGTCAGTTAGAGCCCGCTTATGATTCCGCATACAAACGGCAAAGTATTATGATGCGGGATCTCGTCATAATGCTTACGGAGATGTTTCCTTATGTTTCTTTGGGGCGGGTCTGAATCCAAAAGATGACGATTTGGATATCCTGGCTTGTGGCATTTCAGAAGGAAGTGCCTGCTCAGCATTTCCGCGCGCTCTCTTACATTGAACAGTTTTATATTTATATTTATTGTAATACCGTCAATGAAACAAAAGGGGGACTTATCAAACCTTATAAACACCTTA
Source organism: Campiglossa producta (assembly GCA_964058755.1). Taxonomy (NCBI): domain Eukaryota; kingdom Metazoa; phylum Arthropoda; class Insecta; order Diptera; family Tephritidae; genus Campiglossa; species Campiglossa producta. The sequence goes on from CAXKVI010000004.1 coordinate 73,489,177, forward strand.
TAAAGCGTGTAAACGTATAAATTTATCAAGTATGTAAATGAACTGTCAAAATTTGTATGGAACGCAGTTTACACAAATTTGATAAACTTCCGCGTCGATTTTGGTGTGTAAAAGAGTGCGTAAATTTATCCAAGGCAATGACAAAATGCGACATGTAATTATACCTTTCATGAACATGAAATGGTATTATAACTTTGGTCCGATGTTTGTAAGTATGAGAAGAAGAAGAGATAGACCCACTAATAAGTATACCGTTATGATCAGGACGATGAGTTGATTCGATTTAGCCATGTCCGTCTGTCCGTCCGTCCGTCTGCCCGTCTATTTGTACGCAAACTAGTCCTTCAATTTTAGAGATATCTCGATGAAATTTGGTATGGAGGCGTTATTTTATATGAGAATAATCATTCGTCGGAACCAGCAAGATCGGACCAAAATACTCATAGCTCCCATACAATCGATTGTTCCGATAAACGGATTTCGGGCTATAACTTCTGTAATTAAAGAGCTAGTAACGTGAAATTTTGTAGGTATTGATGTTTTATGTGAAATATAGATGTTGAAAATCATTGAGATGGGATAAACATTTCTTATAGCCCCCATACAATCGATTGTTCCGATAAACGGATTTTGGGCAATAACTCCTATAATTATATAGGTAGGGTCGTGAAATTTCGTAACTATTGCTCTGTTAGAAAGTGGAATGTCGATGCTAGAAATCAATAAGATTGAACCAACTAAACACATCGCCCCCATATAATCGATAGTTCCGGTATGAGCTAAAGTTAAATTCACACAGGCTGTACTGGGGATCGAACAGTGAAAATCGTGACGCATATTCATGAAAGGTATATAGCCTTCGGCGCAGCCGAAGACAGTTTTCCTTACTTGTTTTTCTTTCACTTACGAAGCGGGCCTGGCGCTTAGCTGTAAAATGATGTGACACCAGCTTATTGATGTGTCAACAAATGTGTTTGTAGTAGAGGAAATAGTTTCGAGATTACATCTGAGTGTTGTGTTCCATTTTTTGTAAATGACTTCCTGAATCGAATTTTTTTCGTAATATTCCACCATCATCGTTCTAAGGCTCGTTAAATTATCGTAGCACCGACTACACATTGATACGCAACACTCGATGTTTTCAAATTACCATTACAGACAACGAATTTAAGAACATCTTTGTAGTTTCTGAAATTATGTTGACCTTCCATCGATTTCAAACCGGATTTTTCGAACATCAGTTTTACATTCTGATGCAATGTGCACACACAAATATTTTGCTGGTTTCCAACCCCAAGTTTGATACAATTCTTTGGTCGCAACATGGTAAATTTTGTAAATCCTAATTGAAGTGAAGGATGTTTTTTTTCTAAATTCATAGTAAGTTTAGTTTAGTTTAGTTTATTTTGAACTTTCTCGCGTATGTTTCCTTGTCTTACTACAATTGAGTCCTGTGACCCATGCATGATTCGGCTGATTTCATCATCTTCATAAAACAGTTTTACTGTGTTTAAAGTTTGTTCAGGTAAACTACGTCTGTCCATGCTAGAGCGTTTGACGTCCGAAAACAGTTTTATTTTTTTGTATATCTTTGCCTATTTTTATCAATTCGTAAGATAAATCATGCCCAAAAATGTCTTTAATTTCCTTAGATGTCATGGTGTTTGGTAATAGAGATAATATTTTTTGCTTATCCAAATTATTTGAGCAGTTTTCGATTCGATATTTCATGTTCTTAAAAATTTGTTCGTAGTAAGCTTTGATCTTCTTTAGGTCTTCTGATAAAGTTGACAGTGAACCACCTCCAAGTGAATCCGAAAAACTTTGCGCAATTTGCTGTTTTTTTTTTTTTTGCTGCATTATGCCTCCCGTTCTAAATATTTTCGCTTCATTGGCGATGGATGGCTTCCAAGATGAGGAATAACATGGTTCGAGTGATTTAGTATATCTGCTACATGTTGGAACTTCCTTATATTCTTGATACAATTTACCGCTAGTCAAGATTTCTTGTGCTTCTTCACTTTCCGTTTCAGTAGAACACTGATTATCAGCAATCTTGATAGCATCCTTCAGTTTAAACTTTAAAGTGACAACTTGCGCAAATACGGCAACGATGAATGTTGGAAACTGCTGGAAAATGCTCAGATATCAGCGCTGCTTCGTTTAAGGTAATGTTTCGAAGTTGAGAGGAACATTTTCTTGATAGCTTCACACATCTGTAATTATTAGTTGATTCCATATCAATGCCTAGCATTGTATACCTTATATAGTAGCGCAACTCGCAAATACACACTAATACACACGCACTGCATATTCCCCATAAGCACAGAAAAATATTTTCTCAAACGTTTGGTCAATAATGAGGGTCAATAATGTACCACGATTTGGACAAAATTTATTTTAGGGAATGGTAAAGGGGGTCGTATGTATAAAAACTGTGAAGGTAGAAACTGCCAGACATTTATATTATAATTTTTATTTTTAATTATAACTCAAGTTAATACTCATTTAGCAAAAAAGTTTACCTGCTACAGGTAGTTTATCACTAAAGCGGGCTACCCACCTGCCAAGAAATGCCTCAAGAAAAAAACGAGCATATATTTCTTATGCCTGGTCAAGAAATTTTGACGTTTACGGCATTTTCCATTTAATTGCAGATTACTATTATCAAAATGTATAAAACATGTGTAGCGAAGTATATACTCATCTTTGCCGTGAATCTGCACGTTTACCTCAAGAAATATATACGAGCATATTTGTTTCTTGAGGTAAACTGGCGTTGCCAACCATCGTAAATTGTAGTATTTTTTCTTATGAGCTGAGTATTGGCTCAAGAAAATTTGACGTGGGAAAACATTTCTTGACCAATTCTTGAGCGTTTTTTTATATGGAGTTTGACATTTCTTGGCAGGTGAGTAGCCCGCTTAAATCGAAAATTAATTGATTGATTAATTGATATTAAGTTTTTAAAAAGTGAGAATTGACGTTGAATGTTTCATCTCAAATGCGTCTCAGATTGATATCAAACAAAATGGCTTATTGGGCTTCATACTATTCCTTCATTCCATTTCATTTGGAGTCACTCAGCCAGTGCCTTCCACTCAAATTCGTAAGAAGAAGAAAAGAAGTTGCCAAACTATAGAGGGATAAACAATGATATTAACCCTAGTGTAAGATAGTAAACACAACCCTGGAAATATATATAATGTAATAGAATAAGCTTCATATGGCAACTCTGTTAATGCAACTCTGTAAATTTAACAAAAGACAACTCTGAAAATAAAAGAAGAGAAGATGGTGGACTTCCGGTTCATTATTCTTTTTTGGACTGAAACAAGAGCACTCAAGTGAAATTTAATTGAGAAACATCTCGTTGTTCCGTGGGAAATAAATACAAAATTAAAACTCAGGTGTGAAAAAAGAACCAAAACCAACTATTATTTGTACGATGTCTGACGCTAGAGAACAAATAATAAAAATTTTGCAAGAAAACAATGTGGAGTTTCCATCTACTGCCACAACCATGCAAGTACGTCGTTTGCTACAAAATATAATTGGTGCAAGTGGTGAAAATAATGGGGACGAAAGTATTAATAACGCCACTTATGATAATTCTGCCGCATCTAACAGCATAACCATTGCCGAAACCGCTGTTTCTGTTGCCACCACCGCCGATTCTGCCGGCGCTGCCGCCACCGCTAATGCTGCCACTGCCGTTGCCACCACCACTGCCGAAGCTACTATTGATGTTTCAAATAACAACATAATTACTGCCGTGCCTACTGCCGCCACTGCCGTCACCACTGATTCTGCCGCCACTGCCGTCACCACTAATTCTGCCGCCACTTCCATTGCTGCCGCCGTCACTACCACTCATACTGTTCCTCTGCTCGTCACTGCAGATATTTTGCCAAATTCGAATATTCCAATTACCGATTGGGGCGTTTCCGCCCATACCAACACGGCAGCTGCTTCTACAGCTACCGGCGCCATTGCTAGAACAGGCGTCATAAATTTAAACGACGAGCTGGGGGCATTGCAAAAAAGGTTTGAAATGCTCAAATTAATGAAAGAAATAGACGAAATAAAATTCAATGCCACAACACAGCGCAGGGTCGATTTTGCCGACATCGAGCACGCTATCCCAAAATTTAGTGGAGATAACATGTCAGTTACAGTTGAACACTTCTTGCAGGACTTCGAGGAAGTAGTAGACTCGTCTGGAGTAGACGACCGATTTAAGTTATTGGCCCTTCGTCGCTGTCTGGTTGGAACGGCCAGGGTATTCCTGTCTACGACAAAAGCGTTAAATTATACGGAATTAAAAAAAGCTCTAATAGCGGAATTTGACGTGCCGATTCAAAGAAACGAAGTTTACAAAATGTTATCCAATCGCAAATGAGATAAAAAGAAGGAATCGTTGCATTGCTACGTTCTGTCAATGCAGGCTATAGCGAAACGGGCAAACGTGAGCGAAACTGAAATAATCGACTTTATTATAGACGGCATTGGTAACGCAGTACCAAATGTTCACATACTATTGCCGGCTAGGACGTTGGACGAACTAAAGGCGTTAGTAAGTCGCTTTCAACGCAAATATTTTTCAACCGATTCAACAGTAAAAACAAATTCATCTGCAGCAAATGAGGCTAAACCGAAATGCTACAATTGTTCAAAGGATGGACATATCAAGCCCCATTGCCCATACCCTTTAAGACCTAACGGATCCTGTTTCCGGTGTTGGCGCGTGGGCCATGACCACCGTTCGTGCCCAAATCCAGCAAAAATTTTAAAACCCCGGAATGAAATTGGAAATGTAGGCGAATACGAAGATAACAACCCGCCCGATGATGTGGTAAATGCATTCAACTTCGTAAGTATTACATTTGATGTAAATAGAAAGCCAATGGCTGACACAATTTTTTCTTTGTTTGATACCGGTAGTCCGGCTAGTTTCATACGGAAATCTTATGTCCCAAAACAATTGATGGAAAACGAAGTACGGAAATATCCCTCGAAATTTAAGGGCATTGGAGGAAAGAAAAAATAAACATCTTAAACAAAATACTCTGTTTTATAAAATTTAATAACAAAATAAACAAAATTGAATTGAATATCATACCAGATGATGACATGGTTGTACCAATTATTTTGGGACGGGATTTCCTTCGGTTATTTAATATAAAATTAACAAATACCAAGAAGTGTACGGAATCGTTAAATATTGCACATAAAAGCAAAACAAATATTTTCAAGAATCCTCAAGCTGTAACTGATTCTAAAGCATACACTATCATGGTGCAGCCAAGCCCTACTACAAATGAATACCCTGTAGGAAATTTTACTGCCGATAACTGCCGGGAAAAAATTGATCCAGTTTCTGTCTGCTTGCCTGATATTTTTAATATTGATGTTTCTTGTAACGAAAATGAAGTTGATATAAATAATATACTTACAAAAGAACAGGGTAGTAAATTAAAGAAAATTATAGATAATTATTTTAACCCTATTGTGACGAATTCGATGATTCCTTGATTATTTTCCCTGAGTTCGATCACTGTACGTTAAATAAAACACTCCGATTCTGTTTAATAAGTAGTACGCTTTATTCAGTACTAAAAACCGTAGTACAATATCGCTTGTTAATTTACTGTTCAGTACTTCACTGTACAACACTTCAAAATAAACTGATTGATTTGCGTTGTCTTTGCGGGGTTTATATACCCTAGCAAACAGCAGCATCACAACCTAGAAATGTCTACACCTTTCTGGTTTATTCGTGCAACAGTGTTCTCGAAGCGTTTATCTATCGTCATCTCCTCTTTGTGCCACAATCGTAAACACGCGAGCTGCCTCTCCCTCTCTCGCTCTCACGTCATGTATGTAAACAGCTGTAGTTGTGGTAGTGACGCTAGTGGTGGAAGATGAGCGATTCTTGATAACATTCGCCACACTGCCCTCCACCTAAGTCTGATCGTCCCGATCAGACACATTTCCCGATCCGAACGTTGCTAGTCTCTCCAGGGGAACCACTTTCATTTTGTTCCGTAGCATTATAACAGCCTGTATGCGGTAAACAACGTCGTTGATCCGTTTCACAACTCTGTATGGTCCTTCCCAGTTGCACTGAACTTTGGGAGACACACTTTTCCTCCGTTGTGGCCTGTTAAGGAATACTAAATCTCCTTCCAGAAACCCTTCTGTTTCCATTGCTTTGTCGTACCTGGTTTTCATGTTTTTGCTTATACTTCCGGGGAATGGACCAGCTTCATCCAAGGTTATCTTCTCAACCGGTGCATCTGAGTTGCACTGCCTCTTTAGACCATGACTCGTGGACCTCAGCGCCTTTGCTCTGATGCACTCATCGCATTTGGCAATCCACTCCTTTACCGACTGACCGTAACCAACCCAATAAAATGTCTGCTTAATCCTCTCCAAGGTCTTCTTGACTCCTAGATGACCTCCGCTTGGATCGTTATGCATTTCGCTAAGAACATCAGACACCCGCTTCCTTGGAACAACTATAAGCTTCCGAGCGCATTGACCATCCTCACTCTCCCATATTCGATGCAAACAACCGGATACCATTCGTAAACTGTTCCATTGTGCCCAATATGACTTGGCAACTGGACTCGCCGCTGACATTTCTTTTCTTGCTGGTCGTTTGTTTCGCTCAAGCCCTCGGATCACACATGCCAGATCTGAATCTTCCTGTTGACTTCTCCAAATATTCTCACGTAAGCATTTGTCTATCGAAGCCATTGGTCGAGGAGGTACCTTTGCATTTCGAGTGTCCTTGTGCTTCATCTCTAATGAAACTCCTTTGGTGTAATACCCAATGTTGTGTCCAAAGATCAGAGGTACTTCTTGGCCATTGTATCTCATAACTCTATTTCTCAGGTTCATGTGAATGTCTCTCACAGCCAAGAAGTCGACGCCAATGATGACTTCGTCCACAATATCTGCCACTAAGAAGTTGTGGTATGTAGTCGCATTCCCAATCGCAACTTTGCACCGCACTTCTCCATGAACCAGCTTACTTTCACCAGTTACTGTCCGCAACTTTGCATCCTGCAATGGTCGTACTCTCTTTTGGACCAAGTCACTTCTAATGATGGAATGAGATGCGCCAGTATCCACAGTGAATAACCACTCTTTTCCGTCCAAGAAACCTCTAACAGTAACAGTACTTGCTTTCCCTCCGACCTGCGACACAGAAACTATAGGGCATTCATCTTGGTCATCTTCTCCAGCGTTACCCTTGCGTCCACAAGCATTGCCGAAGTCTCTGGAGCCGATGTTGCAATGACGCACCATATGGCCAGATTTTCCGCACTTGAAGCATTTAATGGCTGCTTCATTTTTCCGTTGCTTTCCGTTCAATGCTTCTAGGATTGCGTCCACCCACTCTGGTCGTTCTACTTCCACATTGTGAACCTTCTTATCTGGTTTACATAAAATCGAGGCTGTCTCTTGCAATAAAGCGTGTGATACCGTCTCTGCGAATGTCCTTTTGGGGTTTGCATATGCGGCTCGCTTCGTCTCTACATCCATTATTCCATTTATGAATCTTTGGATCTTTACCCTCTCGATGTATTCCACGGGTGCGTCTGCGTTCGCCAAATGAGCTAACCTCTCAATGTCCCATGCAAATTCCTGCAATGTCTCATTAGCCTTCTGGAAGCGTTTCTGTAGCTCCATTTGAAATATCTGCCTCCTATGCTCGCTACCGTAACGTCTTTCAACGGCTCCCATCAACGCTTCATAGTTGTTTCTTTCAGCGTCCGGAATAGTCTGTAAGATTTCGGCTGCAGGTCCTTTCAATGCCACAAATAAAGCAGCGACTTTGTCCTCAGCGCCCCAGTTGTTCACAGCTGCTGTCTTCTCAAATTGTAGCTTAAATACCTGGAAAGAAACAGAACCGTCAAAGGATGGGGGTTTTACCTTGGGCGTACTTGTGGAAACCCTTGGACGATTCAGCTGCAACTCCTGGATACGACTTCTCAGCGCATTGACTTCAGCGTCCATTTTATCCTGCAGCTGTGCAATCTTTGCATCTTGTGCTTCCAGTCTTCCAACACCTCCTGTGCTTCCAACTGCGAAGTGATAAATGACCGCTGTTCCTCCATTTGAGCGGAGATCTGTGATGACACCTGTTCCAGCCGAGATGTCATGCAAGTTTTCTGTTCTTCCAACTGAGATGCCATGCAAGTTTTCTGTTCTTCAAACTTTGATGTTATATTCGTCGACATCTGAGCCAATACAGCCAACAGAGAGTTTGTGTCCACATTTGTTACTGAATCCGGAGTATCCTTTTGCTCTTCTATTTTCGTCGCTCCCTCTTCCGAAAGCTGAAAAACATAATCGTCAACGTTGATTCCTTCCGCTTCCATAGCCTCGCGTAGACGTGATTGTAGCTCTGGCTTATTGCCTGTTGTTACCATTCCACGTTTCTCCAACTCGTTTTTGAGTTGTTGGATCTTCAAGTCATTAAACTTTGCCATATCCTTGTTACCTTTACAATGTCCTTGTTATCCTTTTCAATGTCCGTGTTATCCTTTTCAATGTCCTTGTTATCCTTTTCAATGTCCTTGTTATCCTTTTCAATGTCCTTGTATTTATTTAACAATACCGCTTCTGACACCAATTGTGACGAATTCGATGATTCCTTGATTATTTTCCCTGAGTTCGATCACCGTACGTTAAATAAAACACTCCGATTCTGTTTAATAAGTAGTACGCTTTATTCAGTACTAAAAACCGTAGTACAATATCGCTTGTTAATTTACTGTTCAGTACTTCACTGTACAACACTTCAAAATAAACTGATTGATTTGCGTTGTCTTTGCGCGGTTTATATACCCTAGCAAACAGCAGCATCACAACCTAGAAATGTCTACACCTTTCTGGTTTATTCGTGCAACAGTGTTCTCGAAGCGTTTATCTATCGTCATCTCCTCTTTGTGCCACATTCGCAAACACGCGAGCTGCCTCTCGCAGCTGTAGTTGTGGTAGTGACGCTAGTGATAGAAATACGCTAGAGTTGGGAGATGAGCGATTCTTGAGAACATTCGCCACACTGCCCTCCACCTAAGTCTGATCGTCCCGATCAGACACATTTCCCGATCCGAACGTTGCTAGTCTCTCCAGGGGAACCACTTTCATTTTGTTCCGTAGCATTCCAACAGCCTGTATGCGGTAAACAACGTCGTTGATCCGTTTCACAACTCTGTATGGTCCTTCCCAGTTGCACTGAACTTTGGGAGACACACTTTTCCTCCGTTGTGGCCTGTTAAGGAATACTAAATCTCCTTCCAGAAACCCTTCTGTTTCCATTGCTTTGTCGTACCTGGTTTTCATGTTTTTGCTTATACTTCCGGGGAATGGACCAGCTTCATCCAAGGTAATCCTCTCAACCGGTGCATCTGAGTTGCACTGCCTCCTTAGACCATGACTCGTGGACCTCAGCACCTTTGCTCTGATGCACTCATCGCATTTGGCAATCCACTCCTTTACCGACTGACCGTAACCAACCCAATAAAATGTCTGCTTAATCCTCTCCAACGTCTTCTTGACTCCTAGATGACCTCCACTTGGATCGTTATGCATTTCCCTGAGAACATCAGACACCCGCTTCCTTGGAACAACTATAAGCTTCCGAGCGCATTGACCATCCTCACTCTCCCATATTCGATGCAAACAACCGGATACCATTCGTAAACTGTTCCATTGTGCCCAATATGACTTGGCAACTGGACTCGCCGCTGACATTTCTTTTCTTGCTGGTCGTTTGTTTCGCTCGAGCCCTCGGATCACACATGCCAGATCTGAATCTTCCTGTTGACTTCTCCAAATATTCTCAAGTAGGCATTTGTCTATCGAAGCCATTGGTCGAGGAGGTACCTTTGCATTTCGAGTGTCCTTGTGCTTCATCTCTAATGAAACTCCTTTGGTGTAATACCCAATGTTGTGTCCAAAGATCAGAGGTACTTCTTGGCCATTGTATCTCATAACTCTATTTCTCAGGTTCATGTGAATGTCTCTCACAGCCAAGAAGTCGACGCCAATGATGACTTCGTCCACAATATCTGCCACTAAGAAGTTGTGGTATGTAGTCGCATTCCCAATCGCAACTTTGCACCGCACTTCTCCATGAACCAGCTTACTTTCACCAGTTACTGTCCGCAACTTTGCATCCTGCAATGGTCGTACTCTCTTTTGGACCAAATCACTTCTAATGATGGAATGAGATGCGCCAGTATCCACAGTGAATAACCGCTCTTTTCCGTCCAAGAAACCTCTAACAGTAACAGTACTTGCTTTCCCTCCGACCTGCGACACAGAAACTATAGGGCATTCATCTTGGTCATCTCCTCCAGCGTTACCCTTACGTCCACAAGCATTGCCGAAGTCTCTGGAGCCGATGTTGCAATGACGCACCATATGGCCAGATTTTCCGCACTTGAAACATTTAATGACACCATCGCTTTTCTTTTGTGCTCCATTCAAGGCTTCCAGAACTTTGTTGATTTTTTCGACCAAGTCTGATGTCTCCTTTTCCACATGGCGAACCTTGTTATCTGGTTTACATAAAATCGAGGCTGTCTCTTGTAATAAAGCGTGTGATACCGTCTCTGCGAATGTCCTTTTGGGGTTTGCATATGCGGCTCGCTTCGTGTCTACATCCATTATTCCATTTATGAATCTTTGGATCTTTACCCTCTCGATGTATTCCACGGGTGCATCTGCGTTCGCCAAATGAGCTAACCTCTCAATGTCCCATGCAAAATCCTGCAATGTCTCATTAGCCTTCTGGAAGCGATTCTGTAGCTCCATTTGAAATATCTGCCTCCTATGCTCGCTACCGTAACGTCTTTCAAGGGCTCCCATCAACGCTTCATAGTTGTTTCTTTCAGCGTCCGGAATAGTCTGTAAGATTTCGGCTGCAGGTCCTTTCAATGCCACAAATAAAGCAGCAACTTTATCCTCAGCGCCCCAGTTGTTCACAGCTGCTGTCTTCTCAAATTGTAGCTTAAATACCTGGAAAGGAACAGAACCGTCAAAGGATGGGGTTTTTACCTTGGGTGTGCTTGTTGAAACACTTGGACGATTCAGCTGCAACTCCTGGATACGAGATTTTAACGCATCCACCTCGGCTTCGATCTTATCCTGTCGTCCACTGACAACTTCTAGCTGCGATGAGACTCTTTGCTCTTGTGCCTCTAGTTTTAACGTTATGCGTGTTTCCTGTTCCAGCAACTCTTCCTTGATCTGTGACGCCATGTATTCCTTCTGTTCTTCTAACTGAGATGCCAATCGTGTCTCTTGTTGTTCCAACTTTGATGTTATGTTGTTTGACATCTGAGCCAAGGCAGCCAATAAAGAGTTTGTGTCCACATTTGCCACTGAATCCGGAGAGTCCTTTTGCTCTTCTATTTTCGTCGCTCCCTCTTCCGAAAGTTGAAAAACATGATCGTCAACGTTGATTTCCTCTGCTTCCATAGCCTCTCGCAACCGTGATTGTAGCTCTGCTTTATTTCCCGTTGTTGACAATCCACGTCGTTCCAACTCGTTTTTGAGTTGCTGGATCTTCAACTCATTCAACTTTGCCATGTCCTTGTTATCCTTAAAATGTCCTTGTTATCCTTTTCAATGTCCTTGTTATCCTTTTCAATGTCCTTGTTATCCTTTTCAATATCCTTGTTATCCTTTTCAATGTCCTTGAATTTATTTAACAATACCGCTTCTGACACCAATTGTGACGAATTCGATGATTCCTTGATTATTTTCCCTGAGTTCGATCACTGTACGTTAAATAAAACACTCCGATTCTGCTTAATAAATAGTACGATTTATTTACTACTAAAAACCGTAGTACAATATCGCGGGTTAACTCACTGTTCAGTACTTCACTGTACAACACTTGAAAATAAACTGATTGATTTGCGTTGTCTTTGCGCGGTTTATATACCCTAGCAGACAGCAGCTTCACAACCTAGAAATGTCTACACCTTTCTGGTTTATTCGTGCAACAGTGTTCTCGAAGCGTTTATCTATCGTCATCTCCTCTTTGTGCCACATTCGCAAACACGCGAGCTGCCTCTCGCAGCTGTAGTTGTGGTAGTGACGCTAGTGATAGAAATACGCTAGAGTTGGGAGATGAGCGATTCTTGAGAACATTCGCCACACTATAATGAAAAGTGAGCCCTTAAAGTATGAAATGAAAATACGATTAAAAAATGATGTTCCATTCCATTACGCTCCTCGTAGACTGTCGTATCTTGAACGTAGCGAGGTACGAGATATTTTAGATGAACTTCTTAAAGAAAAAATAATAAGACCCAGTGATTCGCCCTATGCTTCCGCGATCGTGCTAGTTAAGAAGAAAAATGGTAAAACTCGAATGTGTGTCGATTACAGAGCACTTAACAAATTAACCCTTAGAGGCAATTACCCATTACCACTGATCGATGACTGTATCGAATACTTACAGAATAAACGCTTCTTTTCGGTATTAGATTTAAAAAGCGGGTTCCATCAGGTTCATATGGCATCCGAGTCCATACCGTTTACGTCCTTTGTAACCCCTCACGGACAGTTCGAATATTTGAAAATGCCGTTTGGATTGAAAAATGCCCCGGCTGTATTTCAACGTTTCATTAACAACATTTTTAGAGACATGATAGATGAAAAAAAAATTATTATTTATATGGATGATATAGTTATCGCCACTGAGGGTTTCGAAGAACATACGGAACTATTGAAATTGGTACTGGAACGAATTACATTACGCGCTTTGAAACTTAATCTAAGTAAATGTAAATTCGGGTATAAGGAAATTGATTATTTAGGCTGCAAAGTATCTTACAAAGGAATATCACCTAGTAATTCCCATATTAAAAGCATACAAAACTTTCCGGCTCCTAAGAACCCTAAGCAATTGCAATCATGCCTAGGGATGTTTTCATATTTTCGCAGATTCGTGCCATCATTTTCGGAAATTGCCAAACCCCTGCAGAATTTACTAAAAAAAAATGCCAAATTTGATTTTGACAATGCATGCTATGAAGCCTTTTTAGAACTGAAGTCTAGATTGATTAAGAGCCCTGTTTTAGCCATATACAACCCAACAAAAGAAACTGAATTACATTGTGATGCTAGTAGTATCGGGTTTGGTGCAGTCATGCTGCAGCGGCAGGAAGACAACAAATTTCACCCGATTTCGTACTTTTCTAAAACGGCTTCCAGTTCTGAGTCACAGTTTTGAATTAGAAACGCTGTCCATAATATACGCATTAAGAAGATTCACACATTACTTAGAAGGCATACCGTTTACGCTAGTTACTGACTGTAACTCTTTAGCCATGACTCTTGATAGAAAACAGCTGAACCCTAGGATAGCGAGGTGGGCTCTCGAACTAGAAAATTATAATTACAAAATACAACATAGGAAAGGAACTTCCATGGGACATGTAGATGCATTGAGTAGGAGACAAATAGCGTCAATCATAAATTCGGATGAAGTAGAATTTCGCATACAGGTAGCTCAAGAAAGAGATCAGGATATCCAGTTGGTAAGAAAACGACTGGAAAACGAGGAGCTCAAAGACTATAAAATGATAGATGGATTAATATATAGGAACAAATCGGACGGAAAAAATGCGCTTTATGTACCATAGGAAATGGAAAACAACGTTATACAGTTAATACATGAGAAAATGGGTCACTTATCCACAGATAAAACCCTCAACAAGTTAAGTCTCTATTATTGGTTTCCACGAATGCGAACGAAAGTGGAAAAGTTTATTAGGAACTGCCTAAAGTGTATAATGTATACCGGCCCCCCTCAATCTAAAGAGAAAACCTTATATCCTATTCCCAAGACACCTTTGCCATTTGATACTGTCCACATCGATCACTTTGGACCACTGCCGTCATTGAAATCCAAACGCAAGCACATATTAGTGGTAGTTGACGCTTTTACTAAATTCATTAAGTTATACCCAACAAACTCCACAAGTACGAGAGAGGTTACGGCCGCTCTTGAAAAATACTTTAATTGTTATAGTCGACCAAGACGTATAATAAGCCATAGGGGGACTTGTTTCACTTCCCTCGAATTCTCTGCCTTCTTATCAAAAAATAACATAAACCATGTGAAAGTAGCATCCCCTCAAGCGAATGGACAGGTAGAAAGAGTAAACCGAGTTTTAAAAGCAATGCTAGGAAAATTGACTGACGAAATAGCTCACGACGATTGGGTTAAGAGATTATCGGAAGTCGAATACGCAATAAACAATTCTGTCCATAGTACGTGCAAGGAAACACCAAGCCGGTTGTTGTTTGGGGTTGAGCAAAGAGGCACAATAATCGACGAGTTTACCGAGTATTTCCAGGACAAACTCTGCCCGGATAGTGATAGGAACTTGAATCATATGCGTGAAGACGCATCGAATCGAATAGTGACTAAGCAAAGGTTAGGTTCAAGTGGCTGCCGCAGAGGCACACTTAGGCCAGTTTTGAAAGGCCCGTTGTGATACCACCAACACAAGCAAAGTCAATCCCGGGACCCAGCCATATGGAAAATCCCTGAGTTGTTGGGATTTTCCACATAGCAGAATCCCGGGACTGACACTCCTAAACCGACACCGTTACTCCTCCTCGAACCACTTAGATGACTTTATGAAGCCCATCAAGTCCTTTATGTCCAGTTCCGCGATCTGGCTTAGGCTATCCAGGAACGGAACTCCCAAAAAGCGCGTTCTCGCGCCGCTTAAAGCCGGACAGTTGCAGATGAGGTGCTCCACTGTTTCCTCCTCCTCATCATCTTTGCAACTCCTGCAGCATCGTCGGTAGGGCACACCTAGCCTTTCTGCATGCCTACCAATGAGGCAGTGACCGGTTAATACCCCTATCAATATGCAGATTTCCCTCCTAGTTAGGGCATAAATGCGTCTAGACCTTTTAAGATCCCATTTTGGCCAGGTTTGTTTCGATATGCGACACCCTGGGGATTGCAGCCATTTTTCGTTGGCTTGACGGAGTGTGTGCTCCTTCAGCATTAGTTTGCATGTGGCAAACGGCATACCTAAGCGCTCTTTATCCTGAAGAACCTGCTTGGTCGTGCCCTGCCTGGCAAGCTCGTCTGCCTTACAGTTTCCCTCAATGTCCCTATGTCCCGGGACCCATATGAGGTTTACGCGGTTCTGTTGGGCCATCTCCTGAAGAGATCGACGACAGCTGAGCGTCAGTTCAGAGTTGAACGTGTATGAGCCAAGGGATTTGATGGCCGCTTGGCTATCGCTGAAAATGGCGATATCTTCTCCGATAACACGTTTGCTTAACCAGGCCGCGGCGTCCAGGATTGCCGAGACTTCCGCCTGGAAGACGCTACAATGATCAGGTAGTCTGAAGGAGAGCTCAAGGTCCAAATCCCTTGAATAAACTCCTCCTCCAACTCTGCCGTCCAACTTCGAGCTGTCGGTGTATATGGAAGTGCCACCATTTGTTTCGGGACACCAATCCGTCCTCTCCCAGTCTTCTCTGCTGGGAATGTTTAATTTGAAACAGCTATCCCCGACTGTAGTAGTCGCACAACGATCTGTGCTTAGAGGGAGAAAGCTGTAAGATTCCAGAATACTGGAGTGTCCAATAGTACCCGCAGCCCAACTGGAGGCTTCTCTTAGGCGCAGAGCTGATGCCACCGCTGACCGAAACCCTTCCAGATCAAGTGGAAAAATGCCCAGAATGACCTGGAGGGCTTCGTTGGGCGTTGTCCTTAGCGCACCGCTTATACAGATCATATTGGATCTATGGACTTTCCGCAACAGATTCAGGTATGTTGCCTTGCTCAGCGCAGGCCACCATACGACGACTCCATAAAGCATGATTGGGCGAATGATGGCCGTGTAGATCCAACTGCATACTCTAGGGCTGAGCCCCCATTTTTTGCCAATGGCTCTTTTGCATGTGTAAAGAGCGATGCAAGCTTTCTTCTGGCGCTGAAGAACATTCTCCTTCCAATTCAATTTCCTGTCCAGAACTATGCCTAGAAACTTGGCCTTATCCGACAAGCCTAAGCAGTTATTGCATTTGACCGATGACGCGAGCGTGTATAATCTTTGCCGGCAAACACTACACGTAGAGACAGGTGCGAGAAGATGTTGATCCTGACTCACGTGAGAATTTAAACGGGAGGGGGGGGTGTGATATAGAAACAGAGAGAGACTGGTGCTCGGAGTTGCTCATGTCTAAACTGCTCCTGTGGGAGCGAGAGTGTTGAGCTGAGTTGTCCCAGCAGACAATAGGGGGCATGTACTTGCAGAACAAATAGATGATACGGCTTTCTGTACATTGAACGGAGACGCCCCAACGAGAGTATCGGATAACTGCTATAGTTCGCCAGATATTTCCATCTTAAGTGCAGGACTATTGAACAACTCCAATTGGCGACCCATACTCACGTTGGCGTCTGACCATCTCCCAATAGTCATTACCATCGAACGACCGACGGACTTTATTACACCTGAGCATGGTACATATGTATATTAACTTTACCAAGGCGGACTGTGACAGTTTTCAGACATATACGGACG
>CAXKVI010000004.1:73505971-73686927 GCA_964058755.1 Campiglossa producta
ATTGATGTCGCTCTAGTTGTCGATAAGGTAGTATAAAAACAAACAAACAAAATAAAATGAATACATACTAAGTGAACATGATGGATATAAGCTAGCAATAATCTCAACGCAGCTTGGTGTAAGAGGTACACACTGCGGGCTTAGAAATTCCTAATCCCCTTGGTTCTTGGTTCGATGACCAACAAAAGGTGATGAAAAATTTCTAAACACAAAGCCATTTGATAAGTGCCCTTGAGCAAGGCCGAAATTACGTAATCATGGTAGCTTGTAATTGTTGTTACTTTTCCATCTTGTTCACTAATAATAAAAACATAGAATAATTTAAGAAAAATTATTCACAAACGGTCAAAAGTCCACCAAAGTTTCAAAGATTCTCAAATTAATGACCACAAACTCATAACATACATACATATTAATCGCAGGACACAGCGAAAAAAGCCACCCTGTGAAAATAAGCTGCAGCTGTCAGTAAAATGATCACGGGGTGCACTAAAATCCTTGACACTGCTAGTATAAATGGCGATCGATTGATGTCGCTCTAGTTGTCGATAAGGTAGTATAAAAACAAACAAACAAAATAAAATGAATACATACTAAGTGAACATGATGGATATAAGCTAGCAATAATCTCAACGCAGCTTGGTGTAAGAGGTACACACTGCGGGCTTAGAAATTCCTAATCCCCTTGGTTCTTGGTTCGATGACCAACAAAAGGTGATGAAAAATTTCTAAACACAAAGCCATTTGATAAGTGCCCTTGAGCAAGGCCGAAATTACGTAATCATGGTAGCTTGTAATTGTTGTTACTTTTCCATCTTGTTCACTAATAATAAAAACATAGAATAATTTAAGAAAAATTATTCACAAACGGTCAAAAGTCCACCAAAGTTTCAAAGATTCTCAAATTAATGACCACAAACTCATAACATACATACATATTAATCGCAGGACACAGCGAAAAAAGCCACCCTGTGAAAATAAGCTGCAGCTGTCAGTAAAATGATCACGGGGTGCACTAAAATCCTTGACACTGCTAGTATAAATGGCGATCGATTGATGTCGCTCTAGTTGTCGATAAGGTAGTATAAAAACAAACAAACAAAATAAAATGAATACATACTAAGTGAACATGATGGATATAAGCTAGCAATAATCTCAACGCAGCTTGGTGTAAGAGGTACACACTGCGGGCTTAGAAATTCCTAATCCCCTTGGTTCTTGGTTCGATGACCAACAAAAGGTGATGAAAAATTTCTAAACACAAAGCCATTTGATAAGTGCCCTTGAGCAAGGCCGAAATTACGTAATCATGGTAGCTTGTAATTGTTGTTACTTTTCCATCTTGTTCACTAATAATAAAAACATAGAATAATTTAAGAAAAATTATTCACAAACGGTCAAAAGTCCACCAAAGTTTCAAAGATTCTCAAATTAATGACCACAAACTCATAACATACATACATATTAATCGCAGGACACAGCGAAAAAAGCCACCCTGTGAAAATAAGCTGCAGCTGTCAGTAAAATGATCACGGGGTGCACTAAAATCCTTGACACTGCTAGTATAAATGGCGATCGATTGATGTCGCTCTAGTTGTCGATAAGGTAGTATAAAAACAAACAAACAAAATAAAATGAATACATACTAAGTGAACATGATGGATATAAGCTAGCAATAATCTCAACGCAGCTTGGTGTAAGAGGTACACACTGCGGGCTTAGAAATTCCTAATCCCCTTGGTTCTTGGTTCGATGACCAACAAAAGGTGATGAAAAATTTCTAAACACAAAGCCATTTGATAAGTGCCCTTGAGCAAGGCCGAAATTACGTAATCATGGTAGCTTGTAATTGTTGTTACTTTTCCATCTTGTTCACTAATAATAAAAACATAGAATAATTTAAGAAAAATTATTCACAAACGGTCAAAAGTCCACCAAAGTTTCAAAGATTCTCAAATTAATGACCACAAACTCATAACATACATACATATTAATCGCAGGACACAGCGAAAAAAGCCACCCTGTGAAAATAAGCTGCAGCTGTCAGTAAAATGATCACGGGGTGCACTAAAATCCTTGACACTGCTAGTATAAATGGCGATCGATTGATGTCGCTCTAGTTGTCGATAAGGTAGTATAAAAACAAACAAACAAAATAAAATGAATACATACTAAGTGAACATGATGGATATAAGCTAGCAATAATCTCAACGCAGCTTGGTGTAAGAGGTACACACTGCGGGCTTAGAAATTCCTAATCCCCTTGGTTCTTGGTTCGATGACCAACAAAAGGTGATGAAAAATTTCTAAACACAAAGCCATTTGATAAGTGCCCTTGAGCAAGGCCGAAATTACGTAATCATGGTAGCTTGTAATTGTTGTTACTTTTCCATCTTGTTCACTAATAATAAAAACATAGAATAATTTAAGAAAAATTATTCACAAACGGTCAAAAGTCCACCAAAGTTTCAAAGATTCTCAAATTAATGACCACAAACTCATAACATACATACATATTAATCGCAGGACACAGCGAAAAAAGCCACCCTGTGAAAATAAGCTGCAGCTGTCAGTAAAATGATCACGGGGTGCACTAAAATCCTTGACACTGCTAGTATAAATGGCGATCGATTGATGTCGCTCTAGTTGTCGATAAGGTAGTATAAAAACAAACAAACAAAATAAAATGAATACATACTAAGTGAACATGATGGATATAAGCTAGCAATAATCTCAACGCAGCTTGGTGTAAGAGGTACACACTGCGGGCTTAGAAATTCCTAATCCCCTTGGTTCTTGGTTCGATGACCAACAAAAGGTGATGAAAAATTTCTAAACACAAAGCCATTTGATAAGTGCCCTTGAGCAAGGCCGAAATTACGTAATCATGGTAGCTTGTAATTGTTGTTACTTTTCCATCTTGTTCACTAATAATAAAAACATAGAATAATTTAAGAAAAATTATTCACAAACGGTCAAAAGTCCACCAAAGTTTCAAAGATTCTCAAATTAATGACCACAAACTCATAACATACATACATATTAATCGCAGGACACAGCGAAAAAAGCCACCCTGTGAAAATAAGCTGCAGCTGTCAGTAAAATGATCACGGGGTGCACTAAAATCCTTGACACTGCTAGTATAAATGGCGATCGATTGATGTCGCTCTAGTTGTCGATAAGGTAGTATAAAAACAAACAAACAAAATAAAATGAATACATACTAAGTGAACATGATGGATATAAGCTAGCAATAATCTCAACGCAGCTTGGTGTAAGAGGTACACACTGCGGGCTTAGAAATTCCTAATCCCCTTGGTTCTTGGTTCGATGACCAACAAAAGGTGATGAAAAATTTCTAAACACAAAGCCATTTGATAAGTGCCCTTGAGCAAGGCCGAAATTACGTAATCATGGTAGCTTGTAATTGTTGTTACTTTTCCATCTTGTTCACTAATAATAAAAACATAGAATAATTTAAGAAAAATTATTCACAAACGGTCAAAAGTCCACCAAAGTTTCAAAGATTCTCAAATTAATGACCACAAACTCATAACATACATACATATTTGAATTAAAGGTAAAATATAAATATTGAAAATTTAAAACAAAAGTTAATTTACAAATTTTCCTAAAAGTTTATAAACGGAAAAAATTGTTTTCAAGTGGGTTAAAATATTTTTTCTGTTTGACATTATACCCATTGTTAAATTATATAGGGTTAAGCAGATTTTGACATTTGCCAAGGCAAAGCTTCCTTATTAGAGTTGCATTTACGAAGGATGCAAAAAAGGGCAAAAATCCCCCTTTAGGACAATTGTAGTAGAAAAGGAAGGAAAGCCGTTCGCAAAATTTCAGGATTTTTTTCCGCAAATCTGTCTTTTCAACATTTATTTTTTTAAATTATTAGGAAAATTAAATTAATTTTAAATTTAACTGTAAAAAGCATGCCCTTTTTGTGGGTAGCAGTAAACATGTACGAGATAAGCTTATAAAACGGCAATGTTTATAATTGGATCCTTTTTTAATAACTTTCATCAATCGCCGGTATGAAAACCAATCTCTTAACGTCTGTGGCAGCGGTCTCACGAACTGGCCTCGGAGATCCAAAGGAGAAAAAAGCTGCACCTGAGCTTTCAGCGACCGCGATGGCAACTACGGGTCCGGACTCCCAGGAGACATCTTCCCTCCGCTCTCCGTACTTGGGAAAACGATTGGCCGCAAGAAGAAATATGAGGGAGTCTCGCAGGAAACGCTGTCGCCGAGTTCCAGGAAGTCGGTGGAATTGGTGCAATCTCTGATACCGGATTTCCAAACCACTTATGTGCCAAAGAGGGTAAACGGAAACCCTTTCAAGAGATCGGTCGTGCTGTTAAAACCTCACCCCGCAGTGGGCAAACCAAGCTTTGCCAAAAAACTAAGGACAGGATCCTTATAGGCATTCTTGACCGAGGCAACGACCGGTTGGCCCTCCCCAAAGACCAGTGGCTAACGCTCTTAGTGACGTTTATTTGAAGACTCCGGGTGGTACAGCGGCGGTCACGGATGCGGGTTGGCACCAGGGACAGATTAAAATAGTCGCGTGTAACGTCGCATGAACTGTTGCACTGTACAAGGCAGCACCTGCAAGACTGGGTGAAGTCTACAAAGGTGCAAAAATCGAGGTGATCGACCGGAATGGCATTCCGGCTTGGGCATGGATTCCTGCCATCCCTGCAGAGCCTGAGAGAATTCTCACGATGCTGCGGATAATGAATCCGTCCCTCCCGACGCAGGACTGAAGTGTCACATTGTTCGGGGATGGGGTAGGGCCTGATAGACAAGTGGTCTTCACCATGAATAAGGAGGCACTCGAGCCCCTTAAAAGTTACAATGGACTAGCGTATTAGGTCAGATCGTTATCCAATATGGCTATGCAGAGCGCGTTGCCATCTCCGCTGCAACGTGGGACTCGGATATCAAAGAACTGCAAGAGGAAACGGAGGAGTCCGACGGGAAAAGCATGTTATCTGCCACAGCACTTTCGCAAAGTAACGTGAACGGGGACGGGGAAAAACCAATCCTGAGTGCGTTATCTCTGATGCTTCAGTCACCAGGGCTCCCATTACGCCAACTCGTCGTTGAGAGACAACCTCCGGGATGGGGCAGACCTCGACGATATGGGTACGTCAGGGAAGTCTGAGCGCTCTCATGTTGGTGGTGCTTCAGATAAATCTGCACAAATCTAAAGTATCCTGCTTAGAAAGTTTTTTCCTTGATTTAAATTCAGCTTCAAACGATGAGGTAACGTATTTGTATGCTGAGAAAAGGCTGCAGAACAGGAAAAATTGCTTTTATTTAGTTAAAATAATAAATTTTCATAAAAATCTTACCAAATAGACAATTAAGTTTTCAAAATAAAAATAAAACAAACTTCAAAAGCTTTCAGTGTTGCTGTAATTTTGTTCGTATCAAGAATATTGGGTTTTACTACCATTTTCATACGATTTTGAAAAGAAGTAGCACTGTCAATCAGATAGGGAAGCATGAAGCCGAGAAGTGTCAAAAACGTCTCGGACTGCTTAACCTTATATTATTAAACAATGATTATACCCTGGTTCCGATTGAGAGCAACGTCAAATTCAAGCACACTTTGTTGAATTCATTTTGATTACGACGCACGATTATTCAAATATTAGAAAATAAAGAGCTCTAGTAAATATGGTGTGATTAACATGTTACATGATTTATAACCTAACGCGATTTGCCGAATATGCCTTATGTTTATTTAAATACCTTAGAACTTTCAATATTTTGCTGTTTTTGTGGTTGTTTGTTCTTTTGTTCAAGTTTTTTTGCTTGGCCCAGCATTTTTTGATACATCTCTTTTTCGTTGTGTTCTTCTCTTCGTGCTTTTATTATCAACTTGGCCAAATCCTTTATAATAATTTATTTATTAATACTTGTCGGCAACATTATATTTTGTTAACACTAACCTGTTGAATTGCTTTACTATCTGGTTCGAATGTAGCAGCTTTTTGCAATAAAGTAATAGCCCCCTTCGTATCTCCCTTACCTTCAAGAATCTATCATAGATGACAGTTAATATAATTAAAAACTATTAGTGGCATACGCACCCTTCCTTTCCGATACAAGGCCTTGGAGTTATTTGGCTGACATCTCAATACGTTTTCAACCGACTTTAGAGCGGCATCAAAAGCGGATATTTTTATTTGAGCCATTGCTAGGTTATTGTAAACAATCAATCTATCGTCCAGCAACGTTTGTAGATCGCTATTAGAAAGCTTTACATACATTTGTCATTAATAACTTATTATTTAATAAGTCCAGATACCATTATACTTCTTACTTCGAGATCTTCCTTGTCGAAAGCAGCGTCAGGATCGCCATCACGATCGTCTAAGTATTCTAATGCACGTCTATAAAGTTGAATGGCTGTGTTGAATTCATTACGATTGTACCAGAAATTTGCGCGCCCTTTTTTTATGGCTCTATATAAGGTATGATATTTATTACTTAATAAAAACTATCCATACTTCTATTTACCCATATTTTCTTCGCACTTCAAAGGACTTTAAATCCGCAAAGTCCTCACACTTTGAGTCTAATAAATGCACCTCATAAATAAGCTGCGGAAATAATCAAATTTAGGATTCACGCAATACATGAAATTGGTTTAGTTCTTACAGTTGTGTCTGGTGGGACGATTCCACCTTCATTATTCTCTTCTTTCAAGCCCAAGCTCCCGTATGCAAACCTAGCATCGATTGTTATTTCTGCAACCTCACCAACATTCATTAAAGGGATTGCCATATCGAGTCCTTGGATAACCTACATATTAGATAGTTTAAGACATAATTTTGTGGTATTAGTTTCCTTTAGGGGTCAACTGCTAATAAATTAGCTAAATCTATGTGATATAGCTCAAAAGACGGGGTTCGGCCTCAGGATCACGAATCCGGAAGCGCTTTTTTTAATATTTTGCTTCTCTGTAGAGATATTTGCAATCAAAGTTTCAAGTTTTCATGTGGTTGTTGTAATTTTATTAGACTGTCCCTAAAAACGTGCAAAAAAAGTCCGCCGTGGCGGTAGCCACGGTTATGTCACACGTCCGGACTTGGGATGGCGTAGCCCAGGGTTATTTTTTATAAGCGCGGGCGAAGGCCGCCAACTCAGAAAGGTGTTTCGCACATAAATACCATGGATTCCGCCCCAATTTTGGTATCGGACCCGGGTCATTTTTCGGTTTTTTGACCATAACTTTACACTGAAACAAAAAATTAAAAAAGCGCTTCCGGATTCGTGATCCTGAGGCCAGAACCCGTCTTTTGAGCTATCTCCCATAATTTTAGCTAATTTATTAGCAGTTGACCCCTAAAGGAAACTAATACCAATTTTGGAAACTAGTACAAATAGAAATACCTCGAAATCTCCAACATGAACCTGAACTTTTTCCTTTTGTTCAACCACTGTTCCATCCGATAGTTTACCAGTAAAGGAAATTGTAACCAAATCACCGCGTGCTGGACGCTGACCTAGCTGGGACTGTTTTATAACCCGTTTAACTAGTTGAGCATTTCCCAATACATCACAGGGCTCATCATCACCAACCGATTTAGCACTTTCATCTGTATTACCTTTTTCGGCCCTTCCCTGTTGGTCTTTCGATTCACCGGAATCAATATCTTGCTGATTTACTGCCTTTGGGGATTTTGTGTCCTCTTCATTTAGATTAGACAGGTCCTCGAATGAACTATTGCTGGATTTTTCAGTGTCCATGTTAATCTGTTTTAAATATTTCTTCTTTTAAATTTGGTATCCTATTACTCGCTGTATAGTTGAAATGGTATTTACCTAGATTGAATTTCCACTGAAGACGAGGAAGAATTATACGAAGGTTGGCCAAAAATGTTCAATTTTTTCCACGTATCTACTGCAAAAATGATTCCAGATTGGGATGCTGTTACAGAATGTAAAGGGACGTTATTTTGAGCCCAACACTATTTATTTTACAATGAGAAAAACTAAATTATACAAATTAATTTACAGGAAACACAAATTTTTACTTCGTCAGCACAGTGTTCAGCAAAGATGACATTCAGCAAACCAGCTGTTCAGCGATAAGTGATTTTTAGGTGTGTTCGGGCAGCGTAAAATTTTATAAAATTGGTACATTGTGTATCAATACAAAGTGTAAACTCTTCTGCATAGACGTCAAAATTCCAAAATGAGTTTAACACCTGTTTGAAATTGTGGTTAATAACAAGTGTGATATCATAGGCATAGGCGTGAAAATTTCAAAGTGAGTTTAGTCACCTGTTTTTAATTTCCTTTTTTGTCTCACTTCTTTCCATCTTCTCATCTCTTTCTACCATTAGGTAAAAGATAGGAGACCGCCATGTTGATGTGTGCAGGATGTTAAACAACGCCATTGCTTTTCTGTTATTCGGGGCTGGCGACATTTTAATATGTGCAGGATGTAAACAAACCGACATTTTAATGTGCGTTGTCAAAAGAAGAGTTCACACTTGTTATTGATACACAATGAATTGGTATTAGTTTCCTTTAGGGGTCACCTGCTAATAAATTAGCTAAAATTATGGGAGATAGCTCAAAAGACGGGTTTTGGCCTCAGGATCACGAATCCGGAAGCGCTTTTTTAATTTTTTGTTTTAGTGAAAAGTTATGGTCAAAAAACCGAAAAATGACCCGGGTCCGATACCAAAATTGGGGCGGAATCCATGGTATCCTGAGGCCGAACCCCGTCTTTTGGGCTATATCACACAATTTTAGCTAATTTATTAGCATTTGACCCCTAAAGGAAACTAGTACCTTTTATAATTTTATAAAATTTTACAAGGCGTTTACTGAAAAAGTGTTCGGCTAGCATAAAATTTTATAAAAAGAGAGCGGATTTTGACAGTTCATTTCGTGAGAGAGCTGTAAGCGTTTAATGGACAAAAATCACCCAGTAGAACTTGCAAGTGCCCTGCAAAAATCGTTGGATTATGTGTTCCAATTTTTTGATGTTGGAGTACTCCAATAGTAATCCTTTGTATACCTCATCGGACCACCTTCAGCTTTTTGAAAGTCGATAATTGCTCGTGCCTTATCGACGAAAATCACGACACTATCGCTCTGGCAGTATATACTCCAAGGAGTAGCAACATTGGAGTACATTGCAAAGTACTGTGACTGCAGGTACTCCAAGGAGTAGCAGAAGCAAAGCGAAGGTTGGAGTAGGTGGTCCAGTTCTAGGACTTCGCAGTGTTAATTGGAGCACAATTTTTATATGAAAAAGGATTACATTTGGAGTACTCTGGTGCTCCGATTGGAGTACTCTTTGGATAGGAAATAGAGTACTCTCGATTTTTGCAGGGTGAAAACAACTGATCAAATTGAACAGTTGATAATAATCAAGCCTCTAAAAAGTTTATAATTTTTAATTTACAATTTTCAAAGTGCAAGTTATTTGATAATAAAATAATACAAGTTTTATGTAAAGTAATTAACAAATGCCCTCGTGAAGGGTGGATACCTTGCCGCGGTACGGGGGCTTAAGTCGATAGTCACAGGGCTACGCTGCCCTTGTGATCATAGCTCCGTACGGCACTTCATCACGAGAGCAGCCTAGCCTCTCTGGCGCGACGACAAAGATCTTCCCCCTCCCAATCCAGGGTGTTATGCGAAACCGTGCCCATTGGACGTTTGCAGCCGGGAGGCAAATCGTGGCTGTATTTGAACGGAGCCTCAGAGAGTAAGCATGGCCTTACCGCGGTACGGGGCTCTGCCGCGGCGGACTACACATTTTCCCCTACTCTTCCCTTGACCCTAAGCTGGCCTTGTCCGGCGATGGGTCGTACGAACAAGATGAACTCAAATAACCTAAATAAAAACGAAAAACCTAAAAAACAAACAACGGCAAATTTCACTCCTCAGCAAAGGAGAGCTATGGAGGAGCAGGCGAGAAAGCAACAACAACGCCGGAGGACAACCTCCGTTCCACAATCAAGGGGAGGATCGACAGCGATGGCAACTACGAGTCGGTCAACCAACCCTCTATCGAGTAAGATTGACTTGATGGGAGCTAGCACCAGTGCGGTTGCCAACGCAGCTAAGAGGACAACGGCGGATGCTAAACTCCCATCAACCGCTGATATGAAAACCAGTATCTTTACGTCTGTGGCAGCGGTCTCACGACCTGGCCTCGGAGTTTCGAAGGAGAAGGAAGCTGCAACTGAGATTTCTGCAAAGAAGAGAGCGACCGCGATGGCAACTACGGGTCCGCACTCCCGGGAGACATCTCCCCGCCGCTTCACATACCACGAGAAAATATTGGCTGCAAAGATCCTGAAGAGGTATGAAGGGGTACCGCAGGAATCGCTGTCGCCGAATTCCAGTAAATCGGTAGAGCTAGCGAAAGCTGTGATACCGGATTTCCAAAATTCTTACATGCCAAAGAGGTTAAAAGTTAACCCTTTCAAGCGCCAGAGATCGGACCTGGAGTTAAATCCCCCTCCCAAGCGGCATCAGAATACCCCTGGAGCGGGCAAACTAAGCTTTGCTGAGGTAACCAAGGGCAGGATCCTTATAGGCGTCCTTGACCGAGGCAATGACCGTCTGGCCATTGCAACATTCTTCTCAACGTTGCTCCGGAGTTTCCGGGTAGTTCGGCGCAAGTAACGGATGCGGGTTGGCACCAGGGCCAGATTAAATTACTCGCATGCGAGGATGCAAAAACCGTAGCACTGTACAAGGCAGCAGCTGCTAAACTGGGTGAAGTCTAAAAGGGCGCAAAGATAGAGGTCGTCGACTGGAAGGACATTCCAGCTCGTCCAAGGGCAAGGGCGTGGATTCCGGCCATCCCTGACGAAGAATTCTCGGGATGCTACGGCTAATGAATCTGTCCCTCCCAACGCATGACTGGAGTGTCAATCTGGTCGGGGATGCGGTAGGGCCCGACAGACAGGTGGCGTTCACCATGAATAAAGAGTCAATCGAGCCCCTCAAAAGGTGCAATGGCCTAGTACAATACAGCGTAGGCCAGATCGTTATACACGTATATCGTGGTGATGCTCAGCGCGCTGCCTTCTCGGCTGCTCCAGGGGAACCGGAAAACGAATTACCAGAAGAGGAAGCGGAGGATTCCGATGCGGAAAGCATGTTATCCGCCACGTCCCTTGGCGATAGTGCTGTGAACAACTCGGAGATGGAGGACAGCCTACAAGACGAGGAAGTCCTCGACGTCACGGTGGTAGCAGCCAACGCTGAGCGATTAACATCTAACGCTACAGACAGCAGGACTCCTGCAACGCCATATCGGGCAGTTAATCGGAACAACTCGTCGTTGATAGGCAACCTCCGGGATGGGGCAAACCTCGACGATATGGGGACGGCAGGGAAGTCTGTGCGCTCTCATGTTGGTGGTGCTTCAGATTAATCTGCACAAATCTAAAGTGGCCTCAGCTGCTTTAAGTATTCGTCTTTCTAAAGGCGACGTGTATGTGGTCCTCATCCAAGAACCCTGGGTCAATAGCTCGAGAATCTGCGGATTGGGCACTAAGGGCTTCAAGCTCATTCGAGCCAGCGAGGAGAGCAAAGTCAGAACGTGTATTTTGGTCAAGTCTGAGTTGAACTCCTTTCTCCTACCTAACTACACCAATGGTGATATTACCGCTATCAGTCTAACGGTCGACAGCACCCGCCTGACGGTGGCGTCGGTCTATATGCCCTACGACGCGAAGAACCCCCACCACAAACGGAGGTGAAAGACCTGGTGTCAAATTTCTGCACGGGTAATCTTATTATTGGAGCGGACGCTAATGCTCACCATGTCCAATGGGGGAGTTCCGATATCAATGCCAGGGGCGAGTCTCTGTTTGATTACCTCTTAACAACCAACCTGGTAATTTGCAACGTGGGTAATGAGCCTACTTTTATCACTAAGACCCGTAGGGAGGTCATAGACCTCACTATCTGTAGTGAAGGCGCTTATGGGTGGGTCAGAAAATGGCGGGTTCTGGAAGAACATTCATTCTCCGACCACCGTTACATAGAAATGGTTTTAGACTTTATTGTAGAACAACCAATCATTAAGCGCAATCCACGTAACACAAATTGGCAGTTACACAATGAAATATTAGACAGAGACCTCCCAGTACTGCCCTCACAAGCCCCCTTATCAGTAGAGGAGCTGGAGGATCTTGTTACTACATTTACATCGGCGCTCTCAAATGCTCTAGGACAGGCTTGTCCAGTGCCAAAACCACGCGGTAAACATAGGCCACATTGGTGGTCCTACGATTTGGACTCGCTCCGCAAATCATGCCGGAAACAATTTAACAAGGCCGAGAGCCTCGGCTCTGAGCCTCATTGGCACGAATATAAAGCTAAACTAAGGGCCTACAAAAAAGCTCTGAGACAGGCGAAGAGAACCTCGTGGAGAAATTTCTGCACTGGCGTCGAAAAGGTCGACGACACAGCGAGACTTAGACGAGTCCTCTCGAAAAGTCAAACAGCCAGCAGCTATTTGCGAAAACCTGACGGATCCTGGACCAGCACGGAAGAGGAAACCCTTGAGCTGCTCTTGAATACACATTTTCCGGGGAATCTGCATGACGCACCACTAGCACCTGCAACAAACCTGGCAGTAAATATACCCATAACTGAGGAAAGAGTAAGGTGGGCAGTTAAGAGCTTTGAACCGTATAAGGCTGCCGGGCCGGACGGCATTATCCCCGCGCAACTTATAAACACGTTGGAGACATCAGCTAAATGGCTGGTATTTCTCTTCACAGCTTGCCTGGCTCTCAACCACATTCCGGGCTCCTGGAGAAGCGCCACGGTAGTGTTTATCCCTAAGGCTGGGAAGGCATCCCACCAAGAGCCAAAAGAGTACAGACCGCTCAGTCTCTCGTCCTTTGTACTCAAAACCTTTGAGAGGATACTAAGCGACTACCTCTCAACGACTATTGATAGCAACCTTATCTCTAGCTATCAGCATGCATACACCAAGGGTAAATCAACAGAAACCGCTCTGCACAGGAAGATAGTGGCATACGCAGACGTTTTAGCTATTGCATTCAGAGGCAAGTTCCCATAAACTCTGTGTGACCTGATGCAAGTAGCACTGCGATAAGTTTCGACGTGGTCCTCTCGCTGCGGACTTAGTATCAACCCGGGGAAAGTGGAACTTGTCCTCTTCACCAACCGGTACAAAATACCGCCACTAAGCCTACCAGAACTAGATGGCACGCGCCTGGGCTTGTCGGATAAGGCCAAGTTTCTAGGCATAGTTCTGGACAGGAAATTGAATTAGAAGGAGACTGTTCTTCTGCGCCAGAAGAAAGCTTGCATCGCTCTTTACACATGCAAAAGAGCCATTGGCAAAAAATGGGGGCTCAGCCCTAGAGTATGCAGTTGGATCTACACGGCCATCATTCGCCCAATCATGCTGTATGGAGTCGTCGTATGGTGGCCTGCGCTGAGCAAGGCAACATACCTGAATCTGTTGCGGAAAGTCCATAGATCCAATATGATCTGTATAAGCGGTGCGCTAAGGACAACGCCCAACGAAGCCCTTCAGGTCATTCTGGGCATTTTGCCACTTGATCTGGAAGAGTTTCGGTCAGCGGCGGCATCAGCTCTGCGCCTAAGAGAAGCCTCCAGTTGGGCTGCGGGTACTATTGGACACTCCAGTATTCTGGAATCTTACAGCTTTCTCCCTCTAAGCACAGATCGTTGTGCGACCACTACAGTCGGGGATAGCTGGTTCAAAATAAACATTCCCAGCAGAGAAGACTGGGAGAGGACGGATTGGTGTCCCGGAACAAATGGTGGCACTTCCATATACACCGACGGCTCGAAGTTGGACGGCAGAGTTGGAGGAGGGGTTTATTCAAGGGATTTGGACCTTGAGCTCTCCTTCAGACTGCCTGATCATTGTAGCGTCTTCCAGGCGGAAGTCTCGGCAATCCTGGACGCCGCGGCCTGGTTAAGCAAACGTGTTATCGGAGAAGATATCGCTATTTTCAGCGATAGCCGAGCGGCCATCAAATCCCTTGGGTCATACACGTTCAACTCTGAACTGACGCTCAGCTGTCGTCGATCTCTTCAGGAGATGCCCAACCGAACCGCGTGAACCTCATATGGGTCCCGGGACATAGGGACATTGAAGGAAACTGTAAGGCCGACGAGCTTGCCAGGCAGGGCACGACCAAGCAGGTTCTTCAGGATAAAGAGCGCTTAGGTATGCCGCTTGCCACATGCAAAATAATGCTGAAGGAGCACACACTCCGTCAAGCCAACGAAAGATGGCTGCAATCCCCAGGGTGTCGGATATCGAAACAAACCTGGCCAAAATGGGATCTTAAAAGGTCTAGACGCATTTATGCCCTAACTAGGAGGGAAATCTGCATATTGATAGGTGTATTAATCGGTCACTGCCTCATTGGTAGGCATGCAGAAAGGCTAGGTGTGCCCTACCGACGATGCTGCAGGAGTTGCAAAGATGATGATGAGGAGGAAACAGTGGAGCACCTCATCTGCAACTGTCCGGCTTTAAGCGGCGCCAGAACGCGCTTTTTGGGAGTTCCGTTCCTGGATAGCCTAAACCAGATCGCGGAACTGGACATAAAGGACTTGATGGCCTTCATAAAGTCATCTAAGTGGTTCGAGGAGGAGTAACGGTGTCGGTTTAGGAGTGTCAGTCCAGGGATTCTGCTATGTGGAAAATCCCAACAAATGAGGGATTTCCATATGGCTGGGTCCCGGGACTGACTTTCCTTGTGTTGATGGTATCACAACGGGCCTTTCAAAACTGGCCTAAGTGTGCCTCTGCGGCAGCCACTTCAACCTAAAGCTACATTTACACTGCACCAAATGCGTCACTTTTGGCTAAGTTTTTTCGAGACCGTTCATCTGCAGATTGAATTTAATCACGAAATTAAGTCAAATTAAATTAAATTCGTCTAATGACACATTTAGTGTAGTGTAAATGTAGCTTTAAAAACTACTCACGGACGTTCAATGACTTTGCAACCAATGTATACAGACTGTTGAGAGGAACTAAATCCTACAGTTCCAGAACGCTTGTATTCAAAAAATTATAAAAATTTAATGTCAAAGCAACGAAAAACTGATTTGCTCTAAAGGGCCGGCTACATAAAGCTTTATTTTGACTTTACCTCGAACTTTGACTTTGACAGAAAAGTTCAGTATACGTATTTAAACGAAGCATGGCAAATAGAAGACCTCAAAGTTGAAGCAAGGTTAAAATTTGGCAAACTCTCAAATTTTGCTTGCTTTGACAATCAGATGTTGATGACTTTGCTTTAATTAGAGAATAAAAAGTTGGAGGAAATAATAATTAATTCATTTTTTCTCTATTAAATTAATAAATTAACCAAAACACTCTGAATGCAAAGAAATAAATCTGTGGTCACAAGCAATAAAACCCTAAGTCGACTTAAGAAATTAGACCAGTTGAAATTTTTGCTGGCGAATTTTTGTAACAAAACTGTTTTATAACTAAGGCAAACGTATTGGATTTAATTGTTTGTAAAGAAAGTAAGAAAATACCAATGAAAGTCTTAAAAAATTTTTCGATGTTCCTATTCAAAATCACCAGGAAAAATTTCAACTGGTCTAATTTCTTAAGTCGACTTATACCAGTATTCTGTAATTCTGTCTCATATCAAGTCACTAAATTTGAGATATTTCATTAGATACAATTTTTGTGACTTGAGATGATTTCGGTATTCTATAAGAGAAAGTCACAAGAAATCTACCATAATCTCTCTCTCTCGCTCATTTTGAGGTGTGGTGAATACAAAAATTGCATAAATTTTAGTAACGTATTTGACACTCGCCCTATAGATGTTGATGTAGCCCAGGCGTTAAGCGTCCTGATTATGACGCGGGAGGTCGCAGGTTCGAGTGGCGGTCCGCGAACAGTAAATTTTTATTTTTTTTATTTAATTTTTTTAAATTTAATTAACTTTTTTTAAACATATAAATACTTATAAATCGTAAATTCACTTTTTTTTTATTTATTTAATTTTTTAACAAATTTTCTTTAATTAATTTCGTTTGTTACCTGCCTACAAGCAGATGACAAATTAGTGACTCTTTATTGAGACTAGAGATGTGAGGCAGCTTACTGAATTCCAAATTGTATCAAATACGAAATAGACCACGAAATGTCTCTATTAGGGACTAGATACAGCTTACAGAATTGAGGTATTAGGCTGTTATTGCTTATGACCACAGAAATAACGAAAACAAATGTATAAAAGGGAAGCGTCAAAGCGTTCATTGTAGCATACCTCTGAAGTGGGACGCAAAGTTTTGAAGTATCAAATCGTCGCCTCAGAAAACGAACGGCGAATGCGCAAATTGACCATTTGTCGCGTACACGTATGTTTAAGGCTCCTTGAGGTTCCCCTAGCTAGCTCAGTTTAATATGGGAAGTGGTCCTCAACCCTGCCACCAAGGAGCCGGACGGACATATCCTTCTCTCTCTTCTTCATCCACCTTTTTTTTGTCCCACACACTCGTCAGCCGCAGGAAGCCCGCCCTACCGTGGACTGCTCGCTTCATTGTATCCCACTCTAACGGTCTCCCTCTTGCCATGCTCCATACCCCGCACTTACCTCTTCGTCATTCCATCTTCCTTTCCCGCCAAAAAAGCAATTTATCTCATCATTTTTTTCTATTATCTTAACTCAATATATATTCGAACAATAATTTTTACAATACATATCTATCTGACACGCTTATACAAAAAAAGACAATCTTCTTCTGGTATTCTTCTGGATGGGACTTAACCTGCCTACCAAATAGCTTAAAAAAAAACTTCGAAGAATTCAAAAAAAAGGCTTCGGGGACCCTACCTAAAAGAGCTCTATTAGTCGGTTTACCCCTACCTGTGTAGTGCAATCGCACTGTTCATATATGACCTTTAATTTTCTCTATCGGTAGACCTGCTTTGTACCCTCCGAAAATTTTACATAAATCATACAAAAAAAATATACTTATACACTACATGAATTTTTTGATAGACAAAAAAATTATATTATATATTACATAAATTTGATCGACACAAAAAAAATATAAAATTTAGTCCACCCTAATATGATAATTTTTTGGCAACAATGCCCACTCGCAAAAATCTCAAAAAATTAGCATGTCCCACAACCCGGTTGCTATAATTATGCGTCTTTGCTAGAAACGAAAAAGCTTTTGGTTATTTGGTATACAATAGAGGGTGCCAAAAAAAGAAATTTTTTTGTCCCAAAGAAAAATTATTTATAAAAATCCGAAAATCTGCTTTCTTACAAAAAAGTTTTTGTTCTTACGAAAAAATGTGACTTTTGGTAGAAGGGCTTAAGTGACTATTTAACATAAATAAAATACATAAACTGCGAACCCATTTATTTCCCGCCGAGTTGTCTTCAGCGAATGTGTAGATCGATTAAAGGGTGTTTTCAACCGGTTCAGGGCAAAAATAGCCTATGTTCACTTTCCGTTTTCGCTGTTTTAAGGACTAAATCGCACATGGGTTTGTATATGGTAGGTATATATATATGTAGAGGTGGAAATCAATTAAATGACTTGAAAATTAGCACTTACGGCGAGTTGTGCCTTTAAGCCTCCGGCGCTGAATTTTCCGAGCACACTATAAAAAGATTAAAATTGTTAAAAAAGAAGCTTAACCCACTTTTAACCTCAACTTACATCTCGCCGTGTGAATTTTTTTATGAAAAATGATACCCTCGCGTTCTCACTCCTACCGTCTAATCCCTCGCTTCGTGGATTCGATCCCTGTAACGCACAGGATTTTAAACACAATTTTTTTTTTTGAATCAAATCACTAATCCACTTTTTCATCGATAGCCACAGGCATATACATAGCTACGTGCATAATTACGTATATCTTTATAATATACATAAATGTGCACGTACATATCCATGCCTGTACATCATTAAGGTCATCTTTCTCACCCCTTTTTTTCTTTTGCCTTGATTGCCCCGGAACCTGCTTTTTTCCTGCCGGATCTCGGGAACTTTGCCGGTTCACTTTTAAAATTTTTCAAAAATCTTGTACATTAAGTGGATTCTCTTATTAGCATCCCGATATAAAAGAAGCTACTATGATCATAATTTATTGCTTTTGTCTTTCAAAAAACAATTTAAAACTTATACGTATCTATATTTGTCTTAATTTTCTAAGCTTTTCTCATATGTACTATCCCTATACTTATTATCTTTTATGTATTACTGTATTGGAAATTTGAAGTGCACGCTCCCAGATATTTTTATGGATTTAAATAGTCCATCTGTCGGCTCTAACGAATTTCATACAAAGATAGTACTGAAGATTTTGGCAGATTATCACCCTGGATTTCAGGTTTGTCATTTCAACTCAAGAAGTTTAAATCAAATGAAGCTTGATTATTTTAACTACATTTTTAGCTCTGTGTCTGTTGACATTGTGTGTATCACTGAAACTTGGTTTCAGAAAGATATAAATGATGATAATTACCAGTTTCTTGATTATTGTGTTGTTAGGAATGACAGACAGCAAGGTAAGCGCGGTGGTGGCATTGCGATATATCACAAGAAAGCACTGCAGCGAAGAATAATTGACAGATCAGATAATAACGACCCTGTTGAGTTTCTGATGGTTGAATTTTATGACAATTTTGAGCGGTGTCTTGTTGTATGTGCATACAACCCAAGTAAGTCAAATGACTTGGACAATCTCTTTCGAAGTATATATAAATATAGTGCTATTTATGAACACATAATCTTGTGTGGAGACCTAAATATTGATTTGATTGTTGAAAATGATCGTTCTAAAAACCTGTTTGATAGCTTATCAGGTGTAGGGTTGAATGTTGTTAATAAGCTTCCTACTCGTGTACCACAAGGTTCCATTCTTGGCCCAATTTTATTTATTTTATATATAAATTATATTGAAAAATGCTGCCGCAATGTATCCATTCATCTCTATGCGGATGATGCACAGGTATACCTATCAGCTCCTATTGGCTTAGTGGAGGATTTGGTCTGCCGAATAAATGAAGACTTAGAAGCCATATATCAATGGTCTATAAGAAACAAACTTTACCTTAATGCATCCAAAACGCAGGTGATTGCTATATCGCATCATTTCTTTAATCTTGATGATGTCTCGCCAATAATATTAAATGGAAATGTTGTCAAATATGTTAAAACTGTCAAAACACTTGGGTTTCTATTAAATAAGCAACTTACTTGTGTTGATCATGTGAATTCCTGTATCAGTAAGTTATATTATATATTACGGCATTTATGGAAGACAGCCTATTTTATTAGTGAAGATATTAAACTTAAACTTGTTAAAACACTATTAATACCAATAATATCATACCATGAGCTGATATATGGCTGCCTTGATAAAGCGTCCTTGAACAAGTACCAGCTTATTATTAATAATTGTGCTAGGTATATTTATCTAAAGCGGAAATATGATCATATTTCAAACTTTTCAAGAACTATTCTTCAGTGTAGTTTATCAGCGTTCTTCGACCGTCGCTTACTATTTTTTATACATAGAATAATTTATCTTCGAACACCAGAATATCTATTTAAAAAACTTACATTTGCGCAATCATCTCGTACTTGTAATCTTATTGTACCGTTTTTTAAGTACTCAGTTACATCGAGAATGTTTTTCGTTAGGGCTGTGCAGTTGTGGAATGCTTTGCCCAATAAAGTAAAATTAGAATCAAATCTGAGGCGCTTCAAATTTGCAGTAATTGACTTACTTTCTTATTGAACTTTCTACACCTTCCTTATTTCATGTTCTTCTTTTTTTCTTTTTTTTTTATTAAATAGGTAAATTATGGTGCTATTTCTTTTGCTAATCTTTCTTTTTGTTTTTACATTTAGTAATTAATTTGTACTAGGAATAAGTAATCTAACCAAATGTGACACTGTAAAAGACTAAGTCTTATATGTGTATAATTTTTTTTTTTTTTTTTTTTTTTTTTTGTATTCGCGGGAGGAGGAAATGCTTTATGCACTAACCGGGGTTAAGCCCTCGTTACTAGATGCATCTAGCATCGGGACTCTCCGAGTGTGGGACTCCCTTCCTATGTTAAGGTATACCGCACTAAAACCTAACCTCCCACGGCCCGCGCATTCTTCCTTACCTGGGACCGCGCTTAGCATTACTTCAGGTAAGGAAGCGCGTTACGTGAGCCCTGTGGCTACTTCACGCTAACTGGCTAGACAACCGTCTTCCCGTTTCGCAAGGAGAACGTTCCTCGCGTATCGCCTCACTATATCCCATCTTGCATTTTCAGAGGTCATCTTTCGAATGACACTGCCTGGGGAAAGCTCGCCAATTGTCTCTTCCACCCGCCTTCTTTCTTCAGTGAATTGCTCGCATTCGAAAAAGGTGTGGCGTACATCGTCTATGGCTCCACAGTAGGTGCAGTTCGGTGTTTGAACCTTGCCCATTCTGTGCAGGTACTCACGGAAATAACCGTGCCCGCTTAAGAATTGGGTCAGGTAAAAGTCGACGTCTCCATGCGGCCGATTCAGCCATGGTTCCACTTCGGGGATTAAAACCCTGGTCCACCTTCCAGCAGTAGTGTTGCTCCATTGTAGTTGCCACCGCCGGATCGATTCACCTCGCGCCTGCGTTGCAGCAACGTCTCTACGTATCTCTGCACGAGTGTCGTACATAATTTTTCTTTCCTCAGCGAGGAGGTATATCGGTATGGTCCCCGCAATGACCAGAACAGCGTCTGCGGAGACCGTGCGGTATGCTGAGGCGATTCTCAGGGCCCCCCTGCGTTGAACCGCGGTAATAGCTGCCTGGTACTTCTGGATTTTCATTGCATCCGCCCAGACTTCTGCACCGTACAATAGTATAGAATCTGAGGCGGACGCCAGCAACTTTCTTATGCATGGCTTTGGTCCACCTGTGTTGGCCATTAGCCGACTCAGACTTGCAATGGTTTTCACAGCCTTCTCGCAGGAGCTTTTTAAATGCTCCGAGAAGGTCAGCTTGTTGTCCAATTTCACCCCTAAATATTTTTTAGAGCGACGCGTTTCTATCTGTTGATCCCCAACAGTCATGTTAATGAGTGTGGGGATCCTTCTTTTCGTTAGGATCACGATCTCTGTCTTGGCTGTAGCCAGTTGGAGGCCGTGATCATTCATCCACTTGTCTACACTACGCATCACTTGGTTTAGTTTAAGCTGTGCCAGGTCGCAGCTTCGTGCTGTTATTACGGCAGCCACGTCGTCTGCAAAAGCAACTAAAAAAGTGCTTTCTGGCATCTGCATTCGAAGAAGGCTGTCATATGTAGCATTCCACAGGTCAGGGCCGAGCACCGACCCTTGTGCTGCCCCACCTGTTAGCTTCACCTTTCTTTGACCCTGCGTCGTTTCATAAATTAGCCAGCGGTTTCTTAAGTAGTCCCTCAATATATCTAACAGGTATATTGGGACCTTGAAGGAGCGTTCTAATGCGTCAAGCATGTCCTCCCACCTGACAGAGTTAAAAGCATTTTTAACATCTAACGTCACCAATAGTACTACCGGCCTTGCTAGATGGCTTGCCGTCTCAGCCTTCCGGACCGCATCTACGACTTCGGCTATGGCGTCTATTGTGGAGTGCCCTCTCCGAAAGCCATGTTGCCGGTGTGAGAGTCCACCCTCTTCTTCTATGGCTGCTGTTAGGCGTTGCTTTATAAGGCTCTCCATCATTTTTCCCGCTGTGTCGAGCATACATAGTGGGCGAAAGGATGATGGAGAGTTTGGGTCTCCTTTACCCTTCGGTATAAGGACGAGCCGTGCTGTCTTCCATCTGGCGGGGAAGACACTTGCCTGCAGACATTTGTTGTACATGTGCAACAAAAGCTCTGGACAGCTATTAGCAGTTAACCTGAGTGCCTCCGCAGGTATTCCGTCGGGTCCTGGGGCTTTTCCAGCCTTCATGCTACGCAGGGCTACTTTGAGCTCTTCTTCATTGAAAGGTACCACGTTTCGGTCATTTCGTGGTACATGTTCCTCTTCTCTAGAAGGTTGCGTGAGGAATAGCGTTTCCACGATATTCTTCATGCGATCCTCGTCCATTATCTGGTTTGGTGGACGAAGTTTCTTCATCACTATTTTGTACCCTTGTTCCCAGGGATCTTGATCGACTTCTTTACAGAGCGTTTTCCAGCATTTCAGCTTGCTTAGTTTTATGGCGACGCCGAGGGCTTTTTTCGCCCCCTTGTATTCCTCCGCTCTTTCAAGAGCCTCGGATCTACCACGTGCGCGCGTCGCCAGTCTTCGCTTTCTGTGACATGCTTTTCGCAGCTCCGCGATCTCACTATTCCACCAATATACCTGCTTCTTGCCTCGCCACGTTCCTATGCGTGGCATAGAGGCGTTGCAGGCGAGGCGCATGCATTGCATGGTCTCTTCGACCGTTGCATGTGGCGAGCCAGTGCCATCGGTTATCCGACTGGAATTCGCCAGCACTGTTTCGGAGAACCTGATGGCGTCAACTTTAGATGCATCCCATCTACGATTTTTGTGAGACGCGTTCGCTGCCAGTCTCTGACCAGGATCGTTGAGTTGGAAGGTGATGTAGTTGTGGTCGCTGCCAGTAAGGTCCTCCATCACTCTCCACCCAATCGCGTTTGGAAAGAGCCTTTCCGAGACAAGAGTTATGTCGGGAATGGAATACCCAAAGCCCGGGCGTCGATATGTCGGGGTCGTGCCCGTGTTCAAAACTACCATACCGAGTCGGGCTGCCATTTCTAAGATCAGCTTTCCCCTGGTATTAGTTTGGGGCATTCCCCATTCTACTGCTCTAGCGTTGAAGTCTCCAGCGATGACCAGGTTTCCAGTTTGGTCCCGTAT
The DNA here is from genome assembly GCA_964058755.1 of Campiglossa producta. NCBI lineage: Eukaryota > Metazoa > Arthropoda > Insecta > Diptera > Tephritidae > Campiglossa > Campiglossa producta. The sequence goes on from CAXKVI010000004.1 coordinate 73,528,883, forward strand.
GTCGTCTTCTAACAGCTCAAGCTTTTCTCTGAACCTCTCTATGGGGTCGTTTGGGGACAGGTAACAGCTTACGAGCGTGGTTTGTGCCACAGTCACACGGACGAAGCCTTGTCCGGCAGAAGGATTAGTGCCGTTTACGTTGGCGTCCACTATCCAGATGGCAGCGGCACCAGATTCATCGACGTACCAGTTGTCTCTGCTCTTGTAGGGTTCGCTGATGATTGCGTAGCGAATTTGGTGATCAAGCACCAGCTGGTCTAGCAGTTCGTCAGCTAACCTGCATCGATTCAGATTTCCTTGAATCAGGCTGGTCATTGGACCGAAAGCTTGGCTTTCGCGGAAGCAAGTGCTTCTCTAAATGTGCTACATGCTCCAGTCCCGGGAAGATGGTCGAGTTTTCCCGTTGTGCACAAGTAGCATTTTGCCTTTTCGGTACAGGCTGATGCTTTGTGGCCAGAGTTTCCACACTTCCAGCACGCGTCCCTCCTGTCGGGGCCGTTGCAATCAGACCGTCGGTGTCCGTAGCCGAGACACTTGTAACAGCGTTGCACTTCCGCACGCTGTCTGATCCTACATTGGATCCACCCGATGGGGATTTTTCCTTTTTTGAGCAGTTGGCTGCCCGGGCCTTCGTCCACTTCGACAACAGCCTTCTTTTGCTCTCTCTGGTTTGCTCTGAAAAGAGAGACACGGATTTGGCCTGAGCTTTCTCCAATCTCTTTACGAACGGCCTCTTCTATTTCCTCAGCTGTTGTGAGACAGTCCATGCCGAGTACCTCCAGCTTTATACGCTTAGAGATTTGCTGTGCTTCGCCAACTTCTCCTACCGCACTACCGATGGCTTCTCTAAAGGCCGGTTGGTCACTGCACTGCGCGGTTTCGATTAGTACGCTACCAGCCTTGGTCTTGCGTACTGACCGTATCACCGTACCGGTTTCGTCAGGCCGGAGCTGACATCGGATTGCTCCTAGAACTTCGGCGTAGCTTTTACCTTCGGCCGGCTTCACCAGGAAGGTTACGGCTCTGCTACTTCTCTTCTTTTTTTTAACTACCTTCGGGGTTTTGGCAGGAGTTTTCTTTTTTGGCTTCCGACGCTCTTGCCGTCTCCGACTTTCTACTTTGGACCAAGCCTCTTCGGGCGGGGTGTTCTCCGATTCCTCGTCCCTTTTCTTCTTGGCCGACTCTATAGGCTGAGGGTCGGAGTTCGTCCGAGCCCTCTTGTTTGATGGGCCCGGTACGCCACCCTCATCTTTATTTAGGCTCAATGAGCTCATATAGCTCAACACCTCTTCGAGAAGAGCCATGCCGTTTTTTATGTCCATGGACACGGTCCTCTGCCTAAGTGCGGCCGATTGCATGGTGCGCAGCACCGTTAGCGCATGTTCCAAGCACTGGTCGCGCGTTTTTCCCTTAAGGCTGAATAGCGCCATTGCGCTTTTTAAGGGGGTTGCCTTCTTTTGGGTGGGATCTGGCCTACCGCCGGTGGCAGCGGGTGTTGTTTGGCCGGGCGTATTTGAGCCGCCTCCCAGTTGCATGTTTCCTGCCGGTCCAGCACCTTGTGGGGACATAACTGGAGTGGCCCCTCTAGCAGGTGTTTTTAGGACCGGCGATCTTAGCAGTTTACTGCTTTTCATAAATGCGAACTCGTCGCCTTTACCTTTCTCCGTGCTTTCTACTTGTTTTTTGTTTAAAAAATTCATTCTCTTGGGTCTCCGCTCCAAGCCGCTATCTCCGCACGATGTGCAGTCGCCGTTATCGATTCCCGTGGTTATCTATGCATATGCAGGGAGGCCACGCTAGGGTTGACACAGGTCCTTATGAGAGTCTGTGTTCAGTGCCAGAATCCGGCATTAGTCAGGAGTTCTCTCAACTGAGCCTGCACCACCAACTTAATGGCGACGTGCTTTGAACGTACTCGGAGACCTGCCAGGGTTTTAACGAGACGGAGACGATACCGATATTAACCTACCAGCCATTTCGCCAAAGTTTCACCCTTGGTTACTGAGGTGGCAGACTACCGGCATCGCCAGCCCATAGCATACTTTTCATTTTGGTGTTTCCAGTTTCGGTCTTCAGGATCTTACTGGACTCAACCCTGAGGATGCTAAGTTGCAGTTAAGGGCAGCATCCACCTTCCCTTGATTCGTTTTGGTTCGCCCTGAGTATTTCATTTCCTCAGTACCACCCATCTCTGGGAAGCGTTCCTCTATCCACCACCTTGAGGAGGCGCCCGGTAGGGGAACCGATACCCCCTCGGGATATGTGTATAATTAAATTAAATTAAATTAAATTAAATTAAATTAAAAAAAAACTTCACCACCATAAAAAAATATTCAATTAAAACTGTAGCACGCGCGGAGGCAGTTGTATGCCGTGACGGTAACGTTTTGGTATTCTGTGGAAAAATATCTGCGGCCATGCCCTTTTATGCCTTTTACTCCCTCCGTTAATCCTATATCCTCCATTATCCGCTAATCGTTAGCGGGTTAATGTTAATAACATTTTGTTGGTATCTTCCCCCCCTGTACCCGAAAAGTGTTATACAAAAAAAAAGATTCGTCCGGCAACTCCGCAAAAGCTCTATGTTCGTTGAGTTTTGCTCTTTTTTTGTTTTGACATTTGCGAATGCAGCGCAAAAGCATTGCGCAAACCAAAACAAAGTCAGAGAACGTTGAGTCAACCCACTCTAACATATTTCAGATTTTTTCATAAACGCTCTATCTGAGAATTTCATTAAAAAAAAAAAACCTATCTCAGCTAAAAATGTATTGAGTTTTCGTTCAGATGGAACGTTCAGGTTTTTTCGAACTTAGCACGAACACGACACGAAATTGCATTTTCCACATTTCGGTTAAGACTCAATTTTGTATCGTTCATTCATTTAGTAATATCGATGCATCGTTGAAGTTTAGGAAATTTGATGTTCAAATTACATTCCCATAAAATATGGGCCACCCCAATGTGCACTTATATTGCTTACATTTTGTATTGCATTGTATGCTGTTGTATTGGCCAATCGCAGCCGCGCGCATATGGTAATTAATTTTAAGTGTACGATTTGCTACTAACAACTCCGAAGTCTCAATAACTCAGGTGATAAATATCTGGACTGCGCAGCGAAAGTTCACAAGTTCAAGGTGGCATGGGAGATTTATGTTTTGTTATTACACATTTTTATTATGTTTTTTTTTTTTTTAATTCAATTATTATATGTAATTGTTTTTTTTTTTTAATTCTAAATGCAAAATATTTACACTGATACCAAAAAAGACATAAAATCAGTTTTTCACAAATATGTATTGACCTACATATTTCATATACATACATACCTACCTACCATACCTTCTGGGATTTTTGCGTGATTGCCGTCGGCAAAACGCTTATGTCATTTGGACAAATGATTGTAAATAATTTTACGAAAATATGGGATAAATAAATTAATAAAAAAAATACAATTGATTATACCTCAAATTTTTACAATAAATTTTGTAAATAATTTTATAAAATAATATTTTAGCTATTGTTATTGGTCATTATATTTACGAACTTAGAAAATTTTGTGAACTTTTACCAGTCGAATAATAGATAAAAATTTTCTACCGTTGTTGATGCTAAGCTGGATGTGAAGTGAATCAAAATTGAGGTGGTCTTCGACTGTTAACAATTTATTAATAAATTAAACATGCTAAAACATTTTTACTAAAATTCATATGAAACCAATCATTTATTACATATATGCATTTTATAGCTTAAAATATAAATTTAGCCAACTTTTATTTAAATTCATATCTACCCAAATTCATGCAAATGTGCATTTTGTGATTTTGGCGTAATTGCCGTCGGCAAAACGCTTTTTATCATTTGAGAAATTTTTGTAAATATGTATTTTTATAAGCATATAAATATTTTAATAAATATGTAATGGACATTTAAAAAGGGACCTACATACATACATTTTGCTGTTTGTTACATAATTTTTTTAATATTTGAAAAGTTCAATAGCTTCTGTACTACCTAAGCACACAAATCTCTTTTGTATAAAATCATGTGATACGTGCAAATTCCTTTTGCATATTTCACATGATGAAACCGAAAGAAATCCAGCATTCGTACAGATTTTCTAACATTCAATGGTGTTAAGTCAACTTTCCTAACATTTATTTCTGTAAAAGTTAACATTTATTCAATAAATTCTGTTAACTTAACATGCCCAACCAGCCGGCCCGCAGCGAATTCCTTACCCGTGGTTTGACAAGATTTGACAGTTCACACGGAAATTCGTTGTTGGTGCTTCTCTACATATCAACGTTCTCTGACAAAGTTCAACAACGCCACACCAAAAAATTAATAATTTTAATAAAAATGGGGATATGATCCCACAAAAAATAATGGAATGTGCCTTCTTTTGCCTGGCAATTGAGGAAAAGCGCCCTGGCCTATGGAAGGTTTTAAGGTTTAAGGTTTTCACCCCAATGCGAGCCACTATCAACCAATGATGTAAGGAACTTTGGGTAAGTTATCCGTGCCCAATCAACCATAGCGCCGGTTCGAGAGCAAATAGATGTAGCTCACAATGTCCACAGGACCAACTGCATTTCATCGTGTCTTCCAGAAATGACAAAGCTATCTTCGTATTCCCATAGAAGAAAGGACATTTTGAATTACATCCCCTTACTTCGAACCGCGCGATTTGTGTGGCTCAAGCCCCCCATAAAAAAGATATAAAAAGATTGTGTTAGATTTCGGGTTCCAGTTTCTATACCCTAGCTACCAAAAGCGGCCAATGTTTGTTCAAAACGAATTATGTCAGCCCAACGTGGGGAGCTCCCACCCCTGACACAGTCTCCTGCTTCCGAGTTACGCCGGGCAACCATTCGATGGAAATGTGAACGACTTGGCAGTGGCAGCAATTTACGGGAAGTATTTTTAATTATTATTTCCGAGAGAATTTTACTTTTTGGATACTTGTTTATTTCGCAGGTTCGCTGACACAACAAGGAATGCAAGTATCTCCGGGCGACTTGACCCTCATCGCCGGAGATACTTCCACGAATACAGTTACCTATTGCTTGAGGTCTTTTGCATGCCAAGCACCTAAGCTACGCCCTGACAGGTTCTCTAAAGGTACATGTTTTTTCCTAAAGCCTTGGTTACCCTACATTTGGTAAACTTTTTACAAAATTTCGCGTTTACGTTATTTTTAAGTCGCTCAAAACATAATTACGTTTGTATATTTCCTGTCCAGGTATAAACCTGACTTCGCGGATTCTCTTATTGTAACGCGTCGCGTTTGTTTCATATGCCTCGTGCATGTTTTCCTTAATTTTCTCCCGCATTATTTTAATTTTGTCGCTGTGATTTAAAAGTAAGATTTCGTGGTCGTCAAGAGTACTTAGCTTTCGAGCCAATGCGTAGTCGACGCCATTGGTAAACATATTCATACCGAATAAGGCAAAGTAGGGAGACACACCCGTAGCAGAGTGTATAGCGCTGCGTAGCGCACATTCAATTTCTGGCAAATACATATCCCAATCTCTATGATCTGTGCTTAAATATGAGCGGATTGCGGCCAACACTGATTGGTTGACTCGCTCCGCCGCGTTTGACTGTGGGGAATAAAACGCAGTTTTCAAATGTCTCAACCATTTTAGCAAACTGCTTCGAGATAAACTGATTCCCGTTGTCGGAATGAATAGTTTCCGGCACGCCGAACTTGTAAAAGATTTCATCTGTTAAGAAATTCACGACATTAGTCGCTGTTGCTTCACGCATTGCTTTTAAAAAAGTAAATTTAGAAAAGTGGTCAACCACTATAAATATGAAAGTATTTCCCCTTTTAGACCTGGGATATTTGCCAAGGAAGTCTATGTAGATTTTTTGAAAAGGTCGCTCGGTGATTACTTCCGAACCTATACCCGGTTTCAAAATTGCATTACTCGGTTTACTTTCCTTGCAAATCTGACAATCGCGAACAAAGTTTCTAACTTGTATTACCATATTAGGCCAGTAGTACATACGCCGTAAGCGATGTAAGGTTTTGGTCATTCCCCCGTGTGCCGCCGTTTCGGAACAATATGCATTTTCGATTAACGTGGTTGTCAATGCCGCTGGTACCCAAAGCTTCCACTCGCTGTCTTCCAACTCAATATCTTTCGCTAAAATTTTTTTAAACACAAAACCGTTTTCTACTTTTAAGTCGGGGAATCGATCCGCATTTCCCTCAATTGTTGCAATCAAACCCAAATACTCCTCAGACTCAAATTATACCGTGTCCATACCTGCTATTAGGGGTTGTGAAATATCCTCGATGCAACGGGACAACGTGTCTGCAACTACATTCTCGGACCCTTTTCTATGCTCGATCTGGAAGTTGAATGCTTGCAGATGCAGGGACCACCTCGCTAACCTTCCGTTCAAATCTGTCACTACTGTAAACGGCATAAGCTCGATATAGGGGCGAAACTTTTTCACTGCCATCAATGCCGCGAGGCATTCTTTTTCAGTAGTGCTATATTTGCGCTGGCAATCATTTAATTTTTGAGAGAAGTACGCAATGGGGTTTTCGCCCTCGCCATCTGCCTTTTGATAAAGTACCGCGCCAATACCGTAGTCGGAAGCGTCACATTGTACCCAAAAGCGCTTTGCAAAATCAGGATGTTTCAAGACAGGTGCGCTTGTAAGCGCTCTTTTCAAACTGTTGAAAGACTCTATTGCTTCAGGCGTTATTTCAAATTTGTTGCATTTTTTTAACATATCGGTTAATGGTGCGGCTAAAGTCGCAAAATCTTTTATGAATCTCCGGTACCAACCGGCAGTTCCCAGAAAACTTCGAACCTGCTTTGCGGTTTTAGGTACAGGGATGTTCATAATTGCCTTTACTTTCTCGGGATCAGTTTTTAACATTCCTCCTCCCACAATATACCCAAGATATGGTAGTTCTTTGAAACAGAACATTGATTTTTCTAACCCTATTGTTAGGCCTGCTTCTGATAAACGCACGGCCACTTCTTTCAACGTTTTCAAATGTGAATCAAAATCGAGAGCGATGATTAGCAAATCATCCAAATAGATAAATACGTTTGCCTTCAACCTTTGTGGTATGACGCGGTCCATCAATCGGCATAAGCGTTGCGCAGCGTTGCACAAACCAAATGGCATGACTACGAATTGGTATAAAGGACGCCCCGGGACGGTGAAAGCAGTGTACGGTTTGCACTTATCTTCTAATTCTATTTGCCAAAAGGCGAACTTCAGGTCCACGCTACTGATATAGTGCGTATCATCTATGCGGCTTATGATGCCTTCGATATTTTGTAAGGGGTATGCGTCTTTAATGGTCAAGGCATTCAACTTACGAGCATCTAGATAAAATCTGTTTTAACTGGTTTACGCACGACCGTTGTCCTGTTGCTCCAGGGACTTTCACTCTCCTCTATAACTCCTAACTCTAACATCTTATCAATTTCAGTATAAACTATGGATTGCATTGCAGGAGACAGTGGATAATGACGGTCTTTCACCGGTACTGCATCATCTATTAACTTTTTGTTATATTTTTCGAGCTGAGTTCGACCAAGCCCGGCATCACTCCCCAAAACCTTCGGGGAGTGTTTTGTTGTTAACAACAACAACAAAAACAACAAGCCCGTGTTTCTCGAACGTTTTGAAGCATTCCTTGACTTGTTGCAGTTGTTGTTGTTGTTCTTCCGTCAATTCGTGCAGTACTCGACGCTCATGCCTATTATCCACTGTCGCCATCTGCTGCTCTAATCTGGATAAATTGATTTCATCGACACCTATAACGTTTGGAGCTAACTGGAATACTCGCCAGAAGTCTATGCCGAGATATACGCTTTGTTCCAGGTATGGACATATGTATGTAAAAAGTAATATTGTGTTCTAAATTTTTGTATCTTACAGGTATATTCAATTTTCCTAATATCGTATGAGAACCGCCTCCTGCCGTCGTAACGCTAGATATAAATTTTTCTATTGATACACCTAACTCGTCAACCAACTCCCGACTTCCTCTACCCAAAATACTGACAGATGCCCCAGTATCTAATAAACCGCGTAATTGAATACCCTTTATCTCAATTTCTGCGTATACCCGCGGGTCTTTTCTATCTGCCCTCCTGACAGTGGCTACAACGTCTCGACGCAGTTGCTTTCTTCGTCGAAATCTCTCTCGGGCCCTTTGAATCCTTCGCGATCCCCTTCGACGACCTAGAGACACACTCTCAGCGAAAATACGTTCGCGCGCTTCTAATGGGTCAGTTACATAAAGCTTTATTTTGACTTTACCTCAAACTTTGACTTTGACAGAAATGTTCAGTATACGTATTTAAACGAAGCATGGCAAATTGGAGACCTCAAAGTTAAAGCAAGGTTAAAATTAGGCAAACTCTCAAATTTTGCTTGCTTTGCTTGCTTTGACAATCAGATGTTGATGAATTTGCTTTAATTAAAGAATAAAAAGTTGGAGGAAATAATAATTAATTAATTTTTTCTCTATTAAATTAATAAATTAACCAAAACACTATGAATGCAAAGAAATAAATAACGAAAACAAATGTATAAAAGAGAAGCGTCAAGGCGTTCCTTGTAACATACCTCTAAAGTTGGACGCAAAGTTTTGAGGTAGCAAATGTCAGGCGAGGTTAACAAAGCTTTATGTATTCGACCCTTAAATATCTTCGCATACGTTCTTCATATGAAAGTGTTGTTGGGCGGTGTTGGGCGATGTCGATATTAGTATTTGAATTGGCTTGCCTTTTGGTTATGCTTTTGGGATTTTCGAATTCTATGTGTATATTGGTGGATGCATCTATTGTAGCGGGAATTGAGTGCAGCGCGATACCCCTGCTGTCATCGCGTTCCGACTTCCGTTTCCCGATGGGTTGCATACGGTACATTTGGGCGTGATAACATCTGGCTTTCCGCATTTGAAACCAAATATGCGCCTTTGTAGAGACATGCAGTCAGTAAACAGATGTCCTTCTAATCCGCAATTCCAACATACTATGGCCTTATTTGGATGGTCACGCGAAGAGGGGTGCTTTGTCACACGTTGGTAGCGGAGTTCCTCCACAGAGACTTGACCCTCATCTCTGGGGGACTCCTGCTCTCCAATCTGTGTAGGTGCGACCTCATGCACCTGATACGTCTTTGGTGCGAAACCGCTATGTTGTACTCGGTCTCGACGTGGGAAACATCTCTCCACCTCTTTGCATTCCATCCTAAGTTGCTCCATGGAGTAAACAGCAATGGGATAAACTAATTTTGCCAGGGATTCTCGTAAATTCCCTTTCATTAAGCGAACCATTTCATATTCGGGTATGGGGTTTCTCAACCGAGACCGAAGAACCCCAATAGCGTGAAAGTATTCATCGATTGTTTCGCCAGGTTTTTCTTTGCGCTCATTTAACTCCCTCATAATTTCAAAATCAGTCAGTTGAGAGGCGAACTGCAATGTTGGCCAGTCTACGTTCTGGTTTGCACGTATGTACAACCAGTTCCATTCCTTTGCTTCGCCTCCCAAAAGACGATGAAAATCCCTCAAAATATCTTCCCATGAGCACCCATATTTTTCTTTCAAATATTCTAACCGAAATAAAAAATCGTCTATAGACATGGAATCGCGATGACCCTGGTAACTTATCCCCCATTTTTCTATATTCAGCTCTGACCGATTTGTGGCATTCCTACTTGGATTCGCGGGTGGAACACTGTCAGGGAATGAATGGCGACTCGAAGGTTGTGCACCTCGTATTGGGCGTTGTTGAAGTTGTGCATTGTACGTATTGAACGTGGGCCATGGACTTGCGTAAGATCTCATCGGGACATGGCTTCGCATATTGATTTGGTTATGGCCATTTTCATTTACAGGTGCGATTCCTTGGTTCGATCGCCTCGATTCGATAGAGTCGCTGCTGAGGTCGTGCTTCCTCCTCTTATATGGTCCAGGTCCTCGATTTTGTTGACCACCACCCCCGCTATTTGCATCCCGTACCGAATTAAACATCTCTTGCATACTCTTGCGCATTTCACCCAACAGAACTTCCCTCGTTTGACCCATCATTTCCCTAATTAAAGCAGATATTTCTTCGCGTAAGTTGGGAATTCCGGGCCTATTACCTGTGACGTTATTCTGAACATTATGAAAGTTGGGAGGACGAGGAAAAGGCAAAGAGGGTGGCCGCAGTAGTATCGACTGAGTAACTTGCGCTCCGGTATATTGTTTGGGTACCGCCCCTGTATTACCGTTTGTAGCAGGAGTCATGCTTTTAGCGCCCTCCTGTTCCCCACCTCTTGGAATATGACTTAAATGATTCTTTGCCCCCATAATCCTGTCCGACAAGTCAATAAACGATGCATCCTTTTCGGCCGACACTTCGGTATTTTCTTTATTAGTTGCCATTGTGGCAATTTTAGTTTTGGCTCGCGTATTATAGGCGGGTGGAGTATTATTCATAAAAAAAACTTCTTAACTATATGTTCAGACAATCGCAAATATTTATAATCAGAATTCCAAAGTTATTATTTGTTTTCTGAATTTAAAAAAAAAATCACCAAAATTTCAACAAATATAAAAAAAACTCATAGCAATAATTATGTTTGAAAAATATTGAGACTTTTAAGATATAAATTCCAGAATAAGAGATTATCAAGACTTCTAAAAATAAAAATTGCTGATAATAATTATTTCATGACGAAAATTTTTAAACGTCTTTCAAAAAACTGTTATGAGACCTTTTTAATTTTTCTATCGAAAAGTGATAATCTTCTGAGACTCAAAAGGAAATCTATTGAAACAAAAATAATGATTTTTTTTTTTGATTTTTTTCAATATTTGTTATAATAGTTATTATTCTGACTATGATATAATATTGATGTTGAAAAAAATAAAGATTCTTACTGTTATTTTTCAGAAGTTGGTCCTTTCAAAATTATTGATATTAAAAACGAATCTGGTCAGGAATTTCTGTATGGACATAAGTTTACAAATATTGAGAATTACTTTGAAGAGCCTTTACAATCATTTGCTTGTTTGTGAATTCTTACAGCTACCCAGTTCAATGATCAAATATTTAAAGTAAACCGTGAAAGCGTAAAATTTAAATACTTTTGTATACCCGATGGAAATAGGTTTATTTTGATACCGTTGCTACATAATGTTTTCCACGACTTTTCTCATTAAGACATTTCGACCGATTTTATATTACACTACTCGACAAAAAAAAATCTCTAAGAATAAAATATGCCTTTCCTAAAGTAAAATTTTCTCGATTCCAAATATGACTTCCATTTTTCTGTGGTAGATCAAGTTTTCGAGATATCGGTGAAACAATAAAAATCCCAATTTTTGCAAAACATTACTTCATATAGGTACGGGAAAAATTTGTAATTTTAATTTTTTTAATGCATACATCAACAGTTTAAGTCGAAAAAACTAAAATTACAAATTTTTCCCGTACCTATATGAAGTAGTGTTTTGCAAAAATTGGAATTTTCATTGTTTCACCGATATCTCGAAAACTAGATCTGCCACAGAAAAATGGAAGTCATATCCGGAATCAGGAGCAAATTTTACTTTAAGAAAGGTCTTTTTTTTATTCTTGGAGAGTAAAGTTGATCAAAATTTGTTGAGTAGTGTTATTATCATTATAACACAAAGATCTCAACTAATTCTTAATCATTTTTATTTCATGAGATGGAGCAAAACTTGGAATTTTTGGCTCAGAGCGACAGCTGCAACACCAACCAACAAAACACCGACCATTTGCTTAATATGTTCACCCCAAAACAAGCAAATAGAGGTAAAACTTTTTTAATTATACTTTTTTTCATGTTTTTATATATTTTTTTATGTTTCGAAGGTATCTTTATAGTTACCCCCAAAAACAACAACAATATTCACAATGCGCTCAATACGCTTAATACGCCCACCACAATAATGAATACAAACAGTACCCAACAAACATTTTTAGCTAATCTCAATTTGAGATGCATTTGAGAACCAATCATCTTCTCAAATCTCAAACGTTCGTTTTCAATTTGAGGCGAAATAACCCTTGATAGCGTTCTCAACCTAAAAGGCTCATTTTTAATATGGGATTTTCCCTGATTTTCAAACTCAGAACGGCAGAATTTTCAAACCTTTCTCAAACTGAGCGGAGTGGATCGAAATGGAATCCACATGCTCTCATTGAAATACATATTTATTCAGAGATGCCAATCATGCAAAACAAATACCCATTTTGATAAAAAGCGAGTTTCCATTTATGCAGTTAAGTTTTATTTAATACTTTTTTAATTAATATAGTTGGACAAATAATCCTGTTATATAAACAACATTTGAGAAAAAGTTGAGAATAGATGTTTTCTCGAACGTTTGAGTTTTTGGTGCTCGATGTTTGTTGGGTACGCATAATGCGCTAAATACGCCCACCACAAAACAAATAAATAGAGGTAACACTTTTTTATATTTGCTTTTATATGCTTATATATATTTTTTTATATTTCGCAGATATCTTTGTAGTTACGCCCCAAAACAACAATAATACGCCCACTACTTCTAAAACAAATATAGGTAAAACTTATGGAGAATGTTTATTTATTGTACACGGTGGCCATGAAGGAAGAAAAAGTTGACCAAAAGTGTCGCCAAAAACTGGAAATGCCACATCGTCTGGGATGGTTTGCTGATGATGAATCACTTTGAGTTGAGCTCGTATAAGATCGTTTTTGGAAAAAAAGGACATTTTTTCACGTATATGACACATTGCACCTAAAGGGTTAATTGGAAATAATAATATTTTCTTCGACTTTTTTGATAATAAGGAACACTGTGTATATATAGAAAAAATTAGATAGTCAGGGAAATTTTTTCAAAATTTCATCAAAATGTTCAACTTTTTTGCCAGAATTTTCAGAATTTTTCTGAGTATGCAGTTTTGTAGGCCAGTCAATTTCATTATAATAATGTGCAAGTTAGAACTCCTTAAAAAATTTCCCTGAATTATCAGAATTCTTTTCGCCGAGACGATGTGGCATTTCCAGTTTTTGGCGACACTTTTGGTCAAATTTTTCTTCCTTCGGGGCCACCATCATTTTAAGTTAATAGCAATGTCCTTAATTGTTTTACATAATTTTTTTTACATTTGTAGTTAAAAAAAAATTCGCATGCAACTTCAATGTTGTGACTCCACCATGCGCCGCCAACCAACCTCTACCGAAAGTGTCAAAACCTTCCACCGAATCGTCTTCAGGTACTTTAGTTTTTTTATGTTAATTTCACTGCATTTTTTTATTAGTTCATTTTGCTCTTTTGTATCTGATTTAGTATCATATTTATTTAATGGAAATTTTTTTTCATTTTCACAGATATAAATGCGATGATCCTGGCAAACCATGCGATGTTGGAAACAATTCTGGCAAACCAAAGCATTTTGCTTGGGAAGATTTGAGGAGCGCCTTCAAGCATTAGAGAAGGGTTGCGACCAGGCAACGCTTATGGCACAAAACAATACCATCCGGGAGTGTAAGGTGCTCGTAACGAAGGTGTTACGCTCGGTGGGTCGTTTGACAGGGGATGTTGTAGACGATCTGCAAGTGGAGATCGCTGCAACATTGCCCTTGGCGACGCTAGATGCCGCAAAAGAGGTGGAGGAAAAGCTGGAAAAACCAGAATATTTTTGTTTTTATTTCAATATTTTTTCAGAAAGTTTATTTGGTGCATATAAAAGGTAGCACTGGGACAGTCGATGAGGTATTCCGAAAAATAATGGCGGATGAACTCGCGTGCCATTTTAATTTGGATGGTAGGAAGGAGAAGAGGGCACTATCACAGCTTAAGATAGTTAACCAAGTGTTAAACGGTAATAGTTGTTTCTTTAGCATTTATTGTATTTTCTAAAATTTACTTTTTTCCTTTTTGTATATATGTTTTCGCAACAGAAAGTAAACAACAAATAGAGAAAGCTTTGCGGAAAAGCATAGAACTGAGCCATAACCGGTTCTATCAAAAGAAGTTTCACATTTCTAAAAAATAAGAAGGTATGGCATACATTTACTATAACCCCATTATTCATAAAAGATATGCAAGGTTTATTGAGTTCTTATAATTCCAATTTTGTATGGAAATGTGATTATAAAAAGCGCTATAAACCAATTATATTTTTTATGAATAATGGGGTAAGTAAATAATTAAATTTATTTTTATATTATATGTATAATAAAAAATATTTCTAAATTTCTAATAGTATATATATATTCTGCTTTCTTTATAGGTTTGTAACAGCTCCCCTCAATTAAAACCTTCTACGCCATCAGAGTTTAGTGACCTACGCAAATCGTACTTCAAGAAGCTATAGAAAGCTAAATCTAATTTATTTATTAATTATTAAGATATTTTATTTTATTTTTCATTTCATTTATTAAACCTTTTCTTTAATTATCTGATGTTATTTATAAGATACTTATGTGTTCTAAAACCATAATTTTGCCTACACAAATCGTACCTTAAGAAGCTATAGATTTTATTAATTAATAATATATTTAATTTTATTTTTCATTCCATTTATTAAACATTTTCTTAATTTTCTAATATTATCTATAAGATACTTATTTACATATGATCTCTATATAAATATTAAAAAAGTGGAATAATACATTCAATGTTGGCGGCCGCCGTGGTGTAGCGGTTAAGTGTTCGGCCTTCTACACCAAGTCGTGGCGGTTCGATGCCCGGCAAAAGTAACATCAAAAATTATTTAGAAAAAGAATTTTTCTAAACGGGGTCGCCCCTCGGCAGTAGTTTGGCAAACTCTCCGGGTGTATTTCTGCCATGAGAAGCTTCTCAGCAAAAAATTCATTTGCTTTGCAAGTGCCGTTCGGAGTCGGCAAAAAACTGTAGGTCCCGCCAACTTGTAGCAAAAACTCAAAAGCAACACACCACAAGTTGGAAAGAGAAGCTCGGCTAAAAATCTCGTTAGAGGTTATGATAACCTGTTGGTATATCGCCGCCATTAGTTTTTTAGATTTATTATTTAAATAAATATATATTTATAAAACACATTCTTTTATTTACGAAGAGGATCAAAGACCAGAGGGTGAATTCTGGTTCTATGATATGATAACGTGAAAAAAAATTTGTATGAATTTGAAGTTTCTTTTCACAAATTTTGTATGAAAATTCTTTTCATTTTATCATTTCATAGAACCATAATTCACCCCCTGGTAAAGTATAATTGCTCATAAAATCCCTGAATTTATTCCCTTATATAATAGATTATTTAAGCCTCATCGAATCCCCTTTATAATCTCTTAATTAATAACTTATTAAGGGCACATTTAATGCCTCACACTATACCTTAAACATCCCTTATGTATAGGGCATACGCATGAGAGCGATAAATACATGAAGCTTATATGAGAGACAGAGACAAAAACTCACACGCAAATGAACGTATCCATCAGTTTGGGCATATTGCCCTGTACAATATAATGGAAAAATCTAAAATCCTATGCCTTAGTACTATGGCATAATTGAGGGATTATTTAAGGCATAGTGTTCTAGCTGGGACATCGAGTTTCACGTGGAACAGCGGTCAAAATCCATACAAAATTTCTTGTCGTGAAGTAGCCGTGAAATTTCGCTTGTATTTCACGGCAAAGTAGTACTCAGTTCACGGCGTTTAAATGTAGCGCAACATGACATTACCAACATTTTTTCACGACTTTTTAAATTGACAATAGTTGCGTTCGCCATGCAAATAATTTGTACAGATTATCTTCTTTTGTGATAAAATCGCGTTCGCGATGATAAATTATCCAGCAAGGAGAGAGGAATTGAGAGAGCAAAATGACATTTAATTTCGAGAGAAGCTGATAATTCTTGCTGGACAAATTTGGTCCAGCACGAACTAGCAATCACGGAAATCAGCTGATTTTGAAATTATATTTTTTCGCGCCTATATTTTGTATGACATGCAACCGTGGTATCAGCTGACAGCTGAACTTGCAAAATTTTTGTACATTTCGCGTTCGCGTAAAAATTATCAATCATCACTCATTGTGAGAGAATGTCACAGAAAAGAGAAACATTTCGTTGCTGGATGATTCGTACTGAACTTTTAGACGAACACACTTAATGTCATTTAAAATTGAGGGAAAAGTGACATTTCTTGAAATTGACAAGACGTTTGAATTCGGAAAATAACCGAAAATCGCGCAAAGTAAGTTTATTTAAATAAATACCTTTTAAAATAATTTTAATAGTTTTTTTTTTTTAAATAGTGGAAAACACCCCAGCAAAGGCAAAAAGGGCAAGAACGCAGTTAAACGAAGAGGAGAAGAAGAAACTGCTGGCTGCCATAAAGCTATTCCCCTGTATTTGGGACAAGCAAAGGAAGGACCACAGCAACAGAAACGCACTTTCCAGCGCTTGGAACAAAATCGCGAGCAGTATCGGCAAACCTGGTAAGTTGCAGTACCTATAGTGTATTTAAATTGCTCATCTCCAGAATTTTAGAGGAGACTTGCAAAGCGGGTTGGAAAAGCTTGAGGGATAGGAAACGTTATTTCTCAAACAAGGCGAAGAAGTCGGGAAGTGCGTGTGATTTGGAGGACATGAACTTTGGGAGTGAGGTAGACGAGTTCGAGTTTACGGAGGACATGCCCTTCATGTGCGAAACTTCTACGCAAAGAGTGTAAGTAAATCCTCATTGTATTGTTGGAGCAGGCTCCAATGCGAGGGAAAATGTGGATCCTCCCGGGTATAGCTACGTAAGTTTTAGTATAACTTTCGGCATTTTTAAAAGACAACCTAATGATCGTTTTTCCTCTTTTATTTTCAGACATCACCTCCCAGTACCTCAAAGCGATCGAACGCATCATCGGCTCTGCAATCCTCAGCGGAGAGAATTCAGGTATTCCAATTGTATTTCAGAAAATATGAAATGTATTTTAAAAAATATTAAAAGTATTTCACAGAGACGGTAATCATTATGAGTTAAATAATAAAAATCGGAATTTAATTATTATTGTTCAATTTATATCTTTCGGATCAAAGTTAATTATTATTTTTTGATGAAATGTATTTTAGAAAATATTAAATGTATTTCACAGAGACGGTAATCATTATGAGTTAAATAATAAAAATCGGAATTTAATTATTATTGTTCAATTTATATTTTTCGGATCAAAGTTAATTATTATTTTTTGATGAAATGTATTTTAGAAAATATTAAATGTATTTCACAGAGACGGTAATCATTATGAGTTAAATAATAAAAATCGGAATTTAATTATTATTGTTCAATTTATATTTTTCGGATCAAAGTTAATTATTATTTTTTGATGAAATGTATTTTTGAAAATATTAAATGTATTTCACAGAGACGGTAATCATTATGAGTTAAATAATAAAAATCGGAATTTAATTATTATTGTTCAATTTATATTTTTCGGATCAAAGTTAATTATTATTTTTTGAGTTATATCTTTTTGATCGGCTGTAATAATTAAATCATGATTTTAATGATATAAATCATAAATAATAATTTTTTCTTGATTTAAGTAATTTTGATAACGGATAATCGTTACGTCTTGATTTTAATAATTTCTACTAAAGCATAATTATTATTTTCGATTTTTAAAAATTTCCATCACGCATAATTATTATCTTTGAGTTTTACAAATTTTACTCAACCATAATTATTATTTTCGATTTTTTGAATTTTGATTTTTATTTTTTCGCTCAGAAAATAATAAATATTCTTGATTTTTATTTTTTTCGCTCAAAGTAAAACTCAAAACGTTATATCTCTTGAACCATAGGAAATATCGGTTTGAAAATTTACACTAGCATAACGCTTTCCCTGAAGTATCTGATCCCATACATAAGTAATTCAAAAATCGACTGTGACTAGTGGAATGTATTTCAGAAAACCTTATTGTTACATTTTACATAAGGACTCTTCTCTAAATTTTTTTCATAAAAAACACAAGAAATTAACAGACTATTGTCAAAATTTTTTCTAGTAGAACAAAAAACACATGTATTTTAAAAAAAAAAATTTTAATTTTCACAATAGTCTGTTAATTTCTTGTGTTTTTTATGAATAAAGTGCATTTCTGCTTTTGTACTGTTGTTTTAAGGCTTATTTACACGGGCTGATTTTTCTGGTCAATTTTGGTTGTTCCACCGGCAGTTCGATCGATTCATACCTTGTATTCGAAGGTTGAACACAGTGGAACGATAAAAATCTACCAGAAAATCGATCCCTGTAAATCAGCCTTAATATAATTTTAAATTTTTGTGTGCTTTTCCATGGTTTTTCTATTTTTTGTTGTTACATTTTTGGTTTGTTGATGTTTATGTGTTCTTACATTTCCATTTTTAAACTTAAAATTAAAACAAAAAAATTAACCTCTTCAATTCGGGTTAAGTAGTTCACACAATTTCAATTTAATCTAAACAAGCTGCTCTGCGCTGCCAGGCTATCGATCCCTCATCAGAATTAAAATATGCTGACAGATTTTCTCGCACAGAAGAAGCGGATTGTGAAAGTCTTCCAGCTTGAGCGCAGCGCAATTCAGATGAGAAAAGTGAGTCTGCAGGGATGTGGTGGCGGAATTCACCTTCTACCACTTCCCCAAATTCGTTGTATTCATCGGAATAATTCGAAGGGCAATACTGAGCTCTACGAGTCCTGCCGCGCTCTACTAAGCTTGTAATTAAAAATTCGATGGTCTTCTTCCAGCCTTCTGTTACGCGATTTCACATATGGCTTCATAATGCGCACGTGCAAAGGAAATGCATCGTCCGCAACAAAGACGTAAGGGCATTGTGTATCAATACCAAGTGTGAACTCTTCTTTTGACAACACACATTAAGGGCCACTTGCATAAAAGCCGATTAAGCCTAATCGGTGATTAACTTGACAGCTAACCATACAAAATACGTCAATTAAACTTCGGTTAGTCGTTATCAGCTTTTATGCAAGCGGCCCTTAGGGCCCTAAAATGTCGGTTTTTTGTTTACATCCTGCACATATTAAAATGTTGCCAGCACCGAACAACAGAAAAGCAAATCGCGTTGTTTAACATCCTGCACACATCAACATGGCGGTCTCCTATCTGTTACCTAATGGTAGAAAGAGATGGGAAGATGGAAAGAAGTGAGACAAAAAAGGAAATTAAAAACAGGTGACTAAACTCACTTTGAAGTTTTCACGACTATGTCTATGATATCACACTTGTTATTAACCACAATCTCGAACAGGTGTTAAATTAATTTTGGAATTTTGACGTCTATGCAGAAGAGTTTACACTTGGTATTGATACACAATGCGTAAGGGTGTTCAACAGCTTCTGGAAAAGCAAGCGTACCACCCAGCACCGCTTTTCCGAGGGTACATTTTTGAAATACACCGGCATCTCCTTCGCTTCCGTATGCCCCGATGTCCAAGTAGGTAAACCTGTAGTCACCATCCGCTGCTGCCATTAGTACCAAGCTGAAGAATCCCTAATAATTGCACAAATAGAAAACCCATATTAACCCTAGAATGCATACGTAAAAATACTACAGTTATACATACGATGAGTCTCGGAGACTCACTATTAAAATATATGGCTATAACTCCAAATAAAACACTTTTTTGTTTGTGGGGTACAACTTTAATTCATTTGTTGTTTTTTTTTTTACATATATAACCTTAGAACCGTCCTTCCTTTTTTCAACGCATTTCCGTCCTTTGGGGTGCTGTACACCCCAGTGTATTTTGTATGCATGAGGCGATGTCGTATATTTTAAAAATTGCTTTACTAGTAATTTTACTTAAGAAAACTATAATTTATGAAGAAAAAAATTTTAAATTGATATAAAAACACTTTAAATTAAAAAAAATCATAAAAAAATCAAAAAATGTTATAAAACAAAACTTACGGTTGCACCTGTAATTTGCTTTTAATTTTAATTTTATTCAGAAAAATTATAATTTATAAAAAAAATAAACTTAAAAATTCGTAAAATTGTAAGTTCAAATCATTAAAAAAATTTAAAATGCTCGTAAATACTAGAGATGGGGTGTACAGCACCCCAAAGACGTATACGGGAAATTTCGCGTTTGACCTTTTATTACTAAAACCTTTAAACCGAATATAATAAATTGGTTGAATACATAAACTTAAGAGTGCAATAGGCTCTACAAAAGTGTTTCTGTTAGTTGTACGGAACAATATATAATATTTATCAGCCCCTAAAATTAGCTTGGGGAGTCCAGCACCCCAAGGACGGTTCTAAGGATAAATATAAATACATATATAAATATATAAATAACTTGTTTTCGCCAAAAAACTCAGAAGAATAATTTGATAAAAATTATTCGACAGGTCAAAAGTCCACAAAAATTTTCAAAGTTCAGAATATAATGACCAATAATAACAACTAAATTATATACTAGAATATTGAAAAATAAGCAAACTACGCTAATTAACATAATTAAAACAGGTTTTACAAATCATTTCAGAATGCTCCTTACAAATACTTTTATAACACTTAGCACAAAATAACTTGCTCATACGAGCAATCTTAGGAGGACAGTGTTCACATCTTTTCTTTTTTGCTGGTGGACCATCATTTTTAGTTGTTGCTTCTTCCTCCATAGTAATAAAATTGCCCATGGCCATTTTATGAATATTGGTAAATTTTGTTGAGCTCTGTGCTCTACGCTTAATGTAGGGAAGTGCTAGTTCCATTGCTAGTTCTTTTAGAAATATGCGCCTTTTGTGTCGTATTCCACTTGCGAAATTGGGCCATCGCCTTGTTTGCCTTTTGCATGTGTAGTTACCAACCATTTGATCCATATGATCAACACCGCCCTTGGTTATATTATAGAATTCTATGACATCCGGCTTTTTAGTTACATTCTCCATGTTAACAGCATCATCATGATGCATAGAGCTTAGTAAAATAATGGATTTATTTTTTTTTGGAACATAACTCACCAATGTCAAGTCCTTGTTGAAACCAAATAAAGACGAATATATATCTCTCTCCTTAGAAGCTTAAAATTCCAGTGGCATTTCCTTTTTATTTTTACGCAATGTCCCTACAACCGTTAGTCCTGCATCCAACAAATTTATTGCAAGGGGAATGGTCGTGAAAAAATTGTCAATCGTTAAATTACGTCCAGAATTTTGTACGGTTGTAATTAGAGATTTCACAATATTCTCAGCTACATTTTGTTTAACATTATTTGCGGGCTGTCGGCCTAAATACACTTGGCCATCAATAGCATAACCGGACTCGCTTTCACAGAGCCAAAAGAATTTAATGCCGTACTTGGCTGGTTTCGATGGCATATACTGAATGAAACTCGCACGTCCTCTAAAGCTTAGTAACTGTTCGTCGATAGTTACAAACGCTTTTGGAACAATTTCTGTTCGACACTGCTGTAAAAATAATTCCCATATATGACGAATAGGCGCAAATTTATCTGATGAAATTCGAAGGTCACGAGTTCTCTTATCATCGAAACGAAGCATCCTCCGTATGTTTTCAAATCTTTTTACAGACATTGTTGCTTTGTACAAAGGGTTTGCAGCCATCAGTAGCAAATCAAAAAAGGCCTCAATTTCGCCATGTTCTAATTGAGGCCATATTTTTCCCTGTGCTTCAAAACATCGGCTTGCCTCTCTGTTTGTGCATAATATTATTTCATCGACCAATTCCTTGGTAATAAATAGTTCCCATTCGTTCTTTTTTGACCATATTTTACTTTTTTGTCTGTGGCCAGGTGTAAAACGCATTACGTTGTGAGCACGAACTTTGTTTTGCTGGGGTGGTGTAGTATTCCATACAAACCCGTCTTTTCCGGAAAAGGAGTAAATGGAGTTATTGCAGCCTTCCGTCATACCTGCATCTTCCTCAGGAATATACTCGTCTTCACTATCGTCGGTCATATTGAAGGGTTCACAAGACTCATCTTCAAAATTTTGAAAAGTATCTTCCTCGTCAGATGAGTCGCCGGATTCGACAAGATAATCGTCATCCTCCTCAAGCCATGTACTTATCACCGCTTCTATATTATCATCGTTTGCACGAACAGATTTTCTGCTTGTTGACGCCATTTTGTATTCAGCTAATTTTGCAAAAAAAAATTACGTATTATCCATAATGTTGACAAAATATTGACCATTTATATTACCTTATTCCGTTTAAAGAAGTATTATTTCAACACTTTCGCTTGACCAAGTACCGAATACTACTAATATTTTTTTTTACAAAATAATCTCACTTCAATTACGCAAATAAACGCTTTTTTTCTGAAAAAAAAATCGCATGGAAAACTTCGATCAGCCATATGACCATCAAAACGATTTTTACTCAAACAAATTTCCATGGCATACTTCGATTTGTCATATTAGTCTCGCAGACTCAACGTATGTATAAAAGGGGTAGTGATACAAAACTGTTGTTATTTTGAAATCAAAAATTTTTTTTTTTAAATGTCCGTAGCCTACTATGATTAGAAATATTCAAAGATAGCATTCCTGAAAATTTGTGCACAACATAATTCAAAAATACAACTTATGTTCATTTTTGCATGAGAGTGAGTCCCGGAGACTCATCGTATGCATTCTAGGGTTAAAGTAAAAATTTTATTCAATCTTATACAATGGTCATTGAGACAAAAATTACGGAAATAGATTTATTATTCATCCTAATATTATGTGAAAATAAAAAAAAATATATTTCGCTGGCTTCGTGAGCAAATGTCCTAAGTCCATTTTTTTGAAAAATAAAATTTTTGATGTTAAACGATTGGGCAATTCACAAGAGTCTCGTATTCGTCTATCGTTGTATGTTTCCATGGTTTCCGATATAAATTTTTAGAAAAATAGACAAATAGCACGAAATAGGAGACGTTGGGAATTGCGTAGATGTTTTTATAACTGTACTATCGTTTTGCATTGAGATCTCATTTAAAAAAAGGGACTTAGTCATTTGCTCACGAAGCCAGCGATTTTCTTTTTTCGTTCTATCAAAAGTTACTTTTATTTCGACTAGAAAAAATAAAAAAATATTTAAACATACTAGTTCATTGCTGTTTAGCTTTAAACAGTCAATACCAAACTACTCAGCAGACACCTAGTTCATTTACTATACATTTTATGGGTGTTCTCATAATAGTTCATTGCAGATTACCTTTAAACCAATCAATACCAATCTAATAAGAAAACATACTAGTATGCAACTATAATTTGCTGATCGAAATCATGCCAGTCATAAAAATCAAAGTTCATACGAGTATTCAAGTATGAATTTCGGGTTGAAATCATGCTAGTCAGAAAATGTCTAAAGTATACTAGATATCATACAAACTGGAAAAATCCCATTACACATGCTAGTATGCAAAAATCATTTTTAATGCAGAGGATGACTAGTATGCCAATTGGTATGGTGCTGATGCAGAAGGGGACAATTGCGCAAATTCAATTCACAAATAATTAAATATCACTTGAATTCTTTCGTTTGCTTTTTCCTTTCTCTTGTAATTTGCAGATGCTTCTTCGTGTTTGGTAAATATAAATAGAAAAATATACTTCAAGATAATGCCTGTTGACATACTAATACATATATCCATCAGAATCATACCACTTGCCATTCTAGTTCATATACGCATCAGAATCACACCGATTGACATATTAGTTCATATGTGCATCAGAATCAAAACAGTTGACATACTACTCAGTCTGTCAACTGGTATGATTTTAAAGCATATTAGTATGAACTAGGCGGCCGCCGTGGTGTAGCGGTTAAGTGTTCGGCCTTCTACACCAAGTCGTGGCGGTTCGATGCCCGGCAAAAGTAACATCAAAAATTATTTAGAAAAAGAATTTTTCTAAAACGGGGTCGCCCCTCGGCAGTAGTTTGGCAAACTCTCCGGGTGTATTTCTGCCATGAGAAGCTTCTCAGCAAAAAATTCATTTGCTTTGCAAGTGCCGTTCGGAGTCGGCAAAAAACTGTAGGTCCCGCCAACTTGTAGGAAAAACTCAAAAAGCAGCACACCACAAGTTGGAAAGAGAAGCTCGGCTAAAAATCTCGTTAGAGGTTATGATGATAACCTGTAGGTATATCGCCACCATTAGTTAGTTAGTATGAACTAGTATGTCACCTGATTTTATTTTGATGTATATTATGACTAGTACGCCAACAGATACGTATCCTGACGTATATAACAACTAGTATCTTAAATGGTATAATATTGAGTAGTATATCAACTGGTATAATGCTGATGCAGAGTCAATGAACTGGTATGCCATATGCCACAAAATGTTTAGTCAATGAACTAGTATGTTTGCTGAGTAGTTCGGATTTTTACTGCAGGGTAATAAAAAGGTAATATCGTCACCTTAATTCACAAAGGCCCTAACTGACATATGTAAAAAAATTTTTACAGGAGAGGCAAAAAACAAAAAAATGTTTACATTGAACGCATGCAAAGATAGCTTTGTAAATTTGGAATATCTCCGTTGTTACTGCTCGTAACTACTTAAAATTTGTAGTGAGTGTGTTTTACTATATCATAGTTAAATATGTGAAAAAGTCATTTTCGAAAAATGTGTCAATTAGGGCCTTTGTGAATTAAGGTAACGATATGAAGTTGTACCTTATAATTGTAAAAAAAACTTCCGGAGTTTGGCGGGCACTTTATAGCAACATGCTTGCCATCGATAGCACCACCACAGTTGGGAAAATTCCATTTGTCACTGTGCCCGGTACGTCTTATTTCTGTAGGTGTAAGCGGTAGAATTTCATTGCATAAAGCAGAAGTAATGGCGTCGCAAACTTCGAGCAAAATCACTCCGAAATGTTGTTTGCTAATACGGTAGACAGACGCAATATGCCGTTGAAGTGTTCCGCAGGCGAAGTACCTTACAATAAAATAATAATTTAAAAAATTAAAGAAAAAAAAACTTTTTTAAAAATAAGCTTTTATTATTGGTTTATAAAATTAACTAAAAAGTAAAAAATAAATTGACTGTAAAGGAATATAACACTTTATAAGTTCATTGTAACCTTTAAAGATAATTTGGCTTCTTCGTCTGCCACAAAATAATTCCATATTGTACATAATTATATATTTCTAACATTAAAACTTTACACCTAAATTATTAAATCTTCCAGTATATATCACATTCCTAATTTTATTAATAATAAAAGCGTATTAAATTTTGATGGTATAATTAAGAACATTTAGGACCTTCTTTTCTATTTGATGGTATAATTAAGAACATTCAGGTGTTAAATTTTGATGGTATAATTAAGAACATTTAGGAAATTCTTTTCTATTTGATGGTATAATTAAGAACATTCAGGACCTTCTTTTCTTGCTATCGAAATTTAACACGCTTTTATTATTAATAAAATTAGGAATGTGATATATACTGGAAGATTTAATAATTTAGGTGTAAAGTTTTAATGTTAGAAATATATAATTTTGTACAATATGGAATTATTTTGTGGCAGACGAAGAAGCTGTACGAGCTTTACGCAGATCTGACCATAGTCCAGCGAATTAAAGCCCAAAGGCTCCGCTGGCTGGGTCACGTCATGCGAATGGACAAAGAAGCTCCAGCCCAGAAGGTTTTCCAATCGTCACCCGAATTCGGCAGCAGAGGAAGGGGGAGGCCTCGACTGAGATGGAAACAACAGGTGGAGGATGACTTGAACTCCCTTGGGGTTTCCAATTGGCGTCAGTTATCGCTAAAAAGGAATGACTGGCGTGCTTTGATAGGCGACGGCCAAAATCGCTTAGGCGGTTAAGCGCCAATAAATGATGATGATGAGACGAAGAAGCCTAATTATATCTTTAAAGGTTACAATGAACTTATAAAGAGTTATATTCCTTTACAGTCAATTTATTTTTTACTTTTTAGTTAATTTTATAAACCAATAATAAAAGCTTATTTTTAAAAAAGTTTTTTTTTTCTTTAATTTTATTTTTTACTTTTTAGTTCGGTTTATCAACCAGAAATATACCTATAAGCTTGTGCTTAGAACATCTTTTTTCTTGAATTTATTTTAAATATAAAATATTGTTTAAATTAGTTATGCAATCTTTACTTAGTTATTTTAACATTCCTCATCCGATCCATTTCTTTTAATGCATCAACATTACACGGCTTCTATGAAGTCAACTTTGAACAGTCAAGTTCTTCGATTCGAAGACCTTCTAAAGACTTAACACGGCTTAAAGCCACATAAGCTTGACCAGCAGCAAATAGTTTGCAGCCTACATAAATAACCGCATGGTCTACGGTAGTTCCCTGCATTTTGTGCACAGTTGAAGCCCACGACAAGACAATCGGAAGCATTCTTCTTTCAGTTTTGCCGTGATTAAATTTAGCAGGAAATTGAACAGATTTAGGCTGTATTATGTGTAAGCCATCGGTACCAAAGTCTACGCGAATGGATGGTATATCGTTATGGTATAGTTGAGCACGTCTGTAATATGGCCATATAACTTCAGTGATGTGGCCTATTGCTCCATTTACAAGTCCCTTTGCAACGTCAACGTTAGATCTCAACATAATTTTAGCACCAACAAATATTTCTAGTTCTTTTGGAAGACCTCCTGTTTTGTTAATATCTGAGTGTATTATATTATTAACATCAATCTGATCTTTGTTTTTTGTTCCATCAATTAATTGATCTTGGGCTGTTATTTTAAATATTTCTATATTTTTCTTCCTAAAATGTTCGAGAACGGCTGCATTGTGTTCATTGACTTGCTGATTCGTTGGGTAAATACGTAAAGCGTTTTCAATCGAGAACTCTCCAGAGCTATTTACAATTAACCTCTGCATAAGATCAGAAAAGTGTTCGGTAGTCATCTCACCTACTCTTCAAGCGTTCAATATATTCACAAACTTGTCGCAACCCTTTTGTCTCATGTTCTCTTTTAGCTCTATTAAAGAGAATAGGCGCCATAAATGTGTCGCTGGAACCATTCGTGCTGGTTGATCGAATACTTGGTTTCCTCGTACCGGAGGTAGTTGCATTAGATCGCCGAACAAGAGCACATTGAGGCCACCGAACATTTCTTCACTGTTCTTAAGCTGTTTTAATCTGGAGTCAATCATGCAGAGCATCTCATATGGTACCATTGATATTTCATCAATAAATATGAATTGTATATCTTTCCACTGTAACCGCATCAATCTGAGAAAATTTCCCGTCAACATGGGCATTAAGTGTTTAATAAAGCGTGTGCGCATAAATTCTTGGCGGCAATTTTCTATGTTCTCTGGCGACAGTAATAGCCGCGTGACAACCAAGTTTCGTATGTACATGCATTTAACGCAAACTTATGCGTCACAGCAACAGCGGAAAAATCAACTATATGAGAGCCAAGTGTAAAATGCTTCTTCTTATGCTTTTCATGCATACAAAATTGAAAGTTGGCAACTTTTGCATGTTAGATGTCGCTCGTGATGCGCAATGTGTCGTTCTCTACCTATATACCCACGTTCAACTAATCTGTCAATACATAATGCTGCGGCAAACATTGATTGTGACGCCGCTATAAAGCCGCGCGGCAAAGCGGCAATAATGTCGCAGCGACATCAATCGGCTGCTAGCAGCAACAGAAAACATAGAATCTTCTTCTAAACTTATGCGTTACAGCTACAGCGGTACAATCAACTATATGAGAGCCAAGTGTAAAATGCTTCTTCTTATGCTTTTCATGCATACAAAGTTGAAAGTTGGCAACTTTTGCATGTCAGATGTCGCTCGTGATGCGCAATGTGTCGTTCTCTACCTAAATACACACGTTCAACTCATCTGTCAATACATAATGCTGCGGCAAACATTGATTGTGACGCCGCTATAAAGCCGTGCGGCAAAGAGGCAATAATGTCGCAGCGACATCAATCGGCTGCTAGCAGCAACAGAAAACATAGAATCTTTTACAATAAAGCCGCGTGGTTAATAAAGTTACTTTTGGGATATTGGAATAAAGACTAAACTAAACGATAAATGGGATTTTTGAAATTAAGCTAATTTTTTTATTTACTGTTAGCGAAGCCTGAACGATGATGAAAATTTGCAAAATCCCATCTTAACTGCAAGTTAGTACAATATCAAAAGCAAAATTTCCTGGAATGAAAACTTTCGAATATCTCTACTCGTGCGCCACCTATCGGAATTATTTTTTTTGTTATTTTGCGTGGAGGCAGAAAACTAAACGATGATGAAAATTTCAATATCCTACCTCAACGGGAAGTTCGTTGAAAAACGAATTAATCGACACTGAAAACAGACCTTCGTAATTCTCAAATAAAGCGACTCACGCGCCACCTAGCGGGCCCAATTTTTTTTTAACATTTAGAAATTAATTAAGTAACACACACGTAAAATATCAGCCAAATCGGTCCATAATAACGATTTTGAGTTTTTATCCGCTATCTCAGCCCCACCTATCGAATTTTTTTTTTTATAATATTGCATTGTCATCGGGGTTATACATGGGTGCAGAATTTCAGATCAATCGGACACCGGGAAGTGTATCAAATTTAGCTTGCAAGATTTGATTACAGACAGCCGTCAGGTGAAACTAAATAAAAGCTTATAAAAACTAACATACCAATTCGTATTTAAGTTACACTGTGCAACAATTTTAAAGCCCTTGTTTGCGGAGCAGCGGTTCTAACTCAGAATTAAAGGCCTTAGGCCATATTTCTTGTTATGGTCACTTTAATTTGAAAAATTGTTTTTAAAAAAATTGGAAAACAGGGTTAAGATTCATATCGGATCGAAATTGGTGATCAAATATCAGTGATTGCGATATTGATAACACTTTTATGCAAACGGCACTTAGTCTTCGGGGGGACTTTAAAAGTGTTTTTATAAAGACTTAATCCTCTCACGACCTCACAAGCAATATTATCAAGGAAATTTTAGAAAAAAGGCCCAAAAAGACCCCGTTTTTAAGAGAGCCAACGCGTTAAAATATCCCACGAAGTTATTCGTCCAATTTTAATATATGCACACGAACACCATATTTAGATCCGATATGAATCTTAACCCTTTTTCCACTTTTTCTAAAAACACTTTCACTTTACTATATAGCCTAAAGCCTTTCATTCTGAGTTAGAATCATTCATCCCACAAACCTGTTGTTGGACAGTGTTATAAGCATGGACTTACTCCATAACGACAGCCAGCTTTTGCTTTGGTGAAATTTCATCTTTTGGCCTGGTTCTCTTTTTTGGTCGCAAATACAATGCGTTGAAGCTAACTATGTCCATATGGAAATTTTCCTTGAAGTTCTTTTCATTTGCAGCAAGATCATCAAACTGAAAATGATAATTTGAGTAGATTTTTGGAGATACATACAACTCTTAACATAAACTCGAGTTTTTGGGACATTT
Source organism: Campiglossa producta (assembly GCA_964058755.1). Lineage (NCBI taxonomy): Eukaryota > Metazoa > Arthropoda > Insecta > Diptera > Tephritidae > Campiglossa > Campiglossa producta. Next base: position 73,558,331 of record CAXKVI010000004.1, read on the forward strand.
TTTGAGTTAATACATATTGTTGTTGTCATTAACCTCGAGTTTATGGCTGAACGTGAACGTAATATAAACTAAATCGCAATCTGGCAAACTCTCCGGGTGTATTTCTGCATGAGAAGCTTCTCAGCAAAAAGTCATTTGCTTTGCATGTGCCGTTCGGAGTCAGCAAAGACTGTAGGTCCTAACAATTTCTAGGAAAAAACTAAAAAGCACCACACAACAAGTTGGAAGAGAAGGTCGGCTTGTAAATATTAATTGCAAACGAAAATTAATTAGATATTCGCAAAACAGAGCAATCCCAAAAATGGGCCAGCCGCCTCTTGTTGATGTTTCGCGTGCGTACTTTCAATAGCTTCTTCTATTATATTTAAATATGCACACATATGCCGGCAATGATAATATTCACATTCACTCACATTTAGATATTTCCGGATATTATATATTATAAAGTTTTTAAAAGTTTTCGCGAACTTTAATTCTTAAAAATTTGCAGTTTGTTTTTCAATTGTCGTTTTGACGTTTCTATTCTTTTGACACTCAAAGTTGCTAGCATTTTGACGTTTCTTCTCATTCTTGCTAGCAACATTTCATCATCATCATCATTTATTGGCGCTTAACCGCCTAAGCGATTTTGGCCGTTGCATATCAAAGCACGCCAGTCATTCCATTTTAGCGATAACTGACGCCAATTGGAAACCCCAAGGGAGTTCAAGTCATCCTCCACCTGTTGTTTCCATCTCAGTCGAGGCCTCCCCCTTCCTCTGCTGCCGAATTCAGGCGACGATAGGAAAACCTTCTGTGCTGGAGCTTCTTTGTCCATTCGCATAACATGACCCAGCCAGCGGAGTCTTTGTTCTTTTATTCGCTGGACTATGGTCACATCTGCGTAGAGCTCGTACAGCTCATCGTTAAATTTCCTTCGATACTCGCCGTTGGCATTACAGGAAGGACCATAAATCTTCCGGAGAACTTTTCTCTCAAATACTCCAAGGGCCATCTCATCTTCTCTTGACATTGTCCATGAATCTGAGCCATACATCAGGAAGGTATGATGAGAGACTTATAGAGCGTGATCTTTGTTCTTCGAGAGAGGACTTTACTTCTCAATTGCCTACTCAGTCCAAAGTAGCAAGAGTGATTCTCCGCTGGATTTCTAGACTGATATTATTTTCGGTGTTGCTACTGGTTCCCAAATAGACGAAGTCCCTCACAGTTTCAAATTTGTAACTATCAACAGTGACATGGCTGCCAAGGCGCAGGTGCGCCGATTCTTTCTTTGATGACAGCAAATACTTCGTCTTGTCCTCGTTCACGGCAAGACCCACTTTTTTCGCTTCCTTATCCAGTCCAGAGAAGGCAGCGCTTACGGCGCGGTTGTTAAGGCCAATGATATCAATATCATCGGCATACGCCAGCAATTGCACGCTCTTGTAAAAGATTGTACCATAGCGGTTAAGATCTGCTGCTCGAATTATCTTCTCCAGCATCAGATTGAAGAAATCGCACGAAAGGGAGTCGCCCTGTCTGAAGCCTCGTTTGGTTTCAAATGGCTCAGAGAGGTCCTTCCCGATTCTGACGGAGCTGTTGGTATTGCTCAACGTCATTTGGCAAAGCCTTATAAGCTTTGCAGGGAAGTCAAATTCAGACATGGCGGCATACAGGCAACTCCTTTTTGCGCTGTCAAAAGCGGCTTTGAAATCGACAAAGAGATGGTGTGTGTCGATTCTTTTATCATGGGTCTTCTCCAGGATTTGGCGTATCGCGAAAATCTGGTCGATGGTAGACTTACCAGGTCTAAAGCCACACTGATAAGGTCCAATCAGTTTGTCTACGATGGGCTTCAGCCTTTCACACAACACGCTAGAAAGAACCTTATATGCGATATTAAGAAGACTGATTCCGCGGTAGTTGTTGCGGTTAGCGGGATCGCATTTCTTGTGGATTGGGCAAAGCACACTTAAATTCCAATCCGGAGGCATAAATTCGTCTGACCATATTCTGCATAAGAGCTGATGCATGCTTTTTACCAGCTCTACGCCTCCGTGTTTGAACAGCTCGGCGGGTAGTCCGTCTTTTCCAGGCGCTTTGTTGTTTTTGAGCCGGGATATAGCTATCCTCACTTCATCATAGTCAGGTGGTGGGACGACTTTTCCATCGTCAGGGATTGGGTATCGGGTTCGACGTCTCCCTCGCAATTTAGCAGTGAGGAGAAGTGCTCCCTCCATAATTTAAGTAAACTTTGTACGTCGGTTACCAGGTCACCATTATTGTCCTTACAGGAGCTTGCCCCGGTCTTAAAACCTTCCGTCATCCGCCGGATCTTTTCATAGAATTTTCGGGCATCATTCCTGTCAGCCAGCATCTCAAGCTCCTCACACTCACGCCTTTCGGCCTCACTTTTCTTTTTTCTGAAAAGGCGTCTCTCTTCCTTCTTTGCCTCACGATATTGTTGCCATACACTGCTGGTTGCGCCCGTTCGCAACGTCTCCTTGTAGGCAGTGTCCTTTTTGTCCGAGGCTGTGGTGCATTCCTCATCGTACCAGTTGTTCTTGCGGGCTCGCTGAAACCCTATAGTGGCTTCAGCGGCGGTACGTAATGAGTGAGAGATATGCTTCCATTGCTCGGTTACATCGTTAGGTCGAGGATTGCTCTCCGATAGCAGGTGTGAGAGTCGAGTGGAGAAATTATCAGCTGTCTGTGTCACGCGCAACTTCTCGACGTCAAACTTTCCTTCCGTTACTGTGCGTACTTTCTTCGCTGCACAGAGGCGTGTGCGTATCTTGGTTGCAACAAGATAATGGTCCGAATCGATATTGGGACCGCGTAGGGTACGCACGTCTAGAACGGTGGAGCTGTGTCTGCCGTCGATCATGACATGATCAATCTGGTTTCTTGTTCTTTGATCAGGGGACAGCCAGGTGGCTTGGTGTATTCGCTTATGCTGGAACCTGGTACTACACAGAGCCAACACTGCCTAATAAAATAGAACAAAAGTCATATGATGTCTCTATAGATTTTCTTCAAGAAGAAGTTCTTTTTATTTTTGAAGAGAAAATCTTATTAATCTTTACAAAGAGAAATCTTGCAAAAAACGTACTGATTTCTTAGGGTTCCTAACAAGAAGATTCGACTTATTAATGTTTTCAAAGGGAAAACACATTTCCGCGTAATTGTATGTGTTAATAAGACGATCTTAGGGTTCCTAACAAGAAGATTTGACTTATTAACAGATTTCCGCATAATTGTATGTGTTAATAAGACGATCTTAGGGTTCCTAACAAGAAGATTTGACTTATTAACAGATTTCCGCATAATTGTATGTGTTAATAAGATTTGACTTATTAATGTTTTCAAAGGGAAATCTTGCAGAAAACGAACTGATTTCTTAGGGTTCCTAACAAGAAGATTCGACTTATTAATGTTTTCAAAATGAAATCACATATTATTGAGAAGAAAATAAAAATTATATTTCAGAGTTCTTATATTGTCTTCGAGAACTTCAGATTATCAGTTACGATTCAGTTTTAGATTTCTCTTGTATTGCCTTTACCTTCTTATGTTGCCTTTTTATATTTCCTTCAAGCCATCTAACCCACTCTTCCTTACATTGCCTTCCACACTTGCCATATTGCCTCCACCGCGAATCGAACTAACCACATATTGAATGCTGAACACAGGTGCTTACCATCGAGCCATCGGGTACTTCTGCTTCTCAGCGTATAATTGTTCTACATGATGTCTGCTGATGATGATGCAAGATTTCCCTTTGAAAATATTAATAAGTCAAATCTTCTTGTTAGGAACCCTAAGATCGTCTTATTAACACATACAATTATGCGGAAATATGTTTTCCCTTTGAAAACATTAATAAGTCAAATCTTCTTGTTAGGAACCCTAAGATCGTCTTATTAACACATACAATTATGCGGAAATCTGTTAATAAGTCAAATCTTCTTGTTAGGAACCCTAAGATCGTCTTATTAACACATACAATTATGCGGAAATATGTTTTCCCTTTGAAAACATTAATAAGTCAAATCTTCTTGTTAGGAACCCTAAGATCGTCTTATTAACACATACAATTATGCGGAAATATGTTTTCCCTTTGAAAACATTAATAAGTCGAATCTTCTTGTTAGGAACCCTAAGAAATCAGTACGTTTTCTGCAAGATTTTCCTTTGAAAACATTAATAAGTCAAATCTTATTGTTAGGAACCCTAAGATCATCTTATTAAAATAAGAAGTTTTTCTCTTTCAGCTTTTTTTCAATATTTTGACAGAAATTTCGAGAAGATTTTCTTATTAATAACACATATAAAAAGAAATCGCAAAGAAAAAAGAAGAAATTGCACTTGATAATATCAATAAGAATTTCCTCATTAAACCAAATAGATTTGCGTATGGTTTTTTTTTCGTTTCCGCCGTCTTGACTACCCCTGAGCCTGAAAACCGTTCATAAAGACAATCTTATTAATTTTATTAGGCATTTTTGGCTCTGTGTACTGATGCCCATATTGCGGGAAGCGGCGAAGTCAATCAACCTAGTGCCGTTGGGGGATGTTATATCGTGGAGACTGAATTTTCCAACTGCAGGACCAAAGACTCCTTCCTTGCCCACCTTGGCATTAAAGTCGCCGAGCACGATTTTGATATCATGCAGGGGGCAGCGATCATAGGCTTGTTCAATTTTATCGTAGAAGGAGTCCTTCTCTACGTCGTCCGTCTCCTCAGTCGGCGCATAGGCGCAGATAAATGTTATGTTGAAAAACCTCGCCTTGATGCGGATCGCAGCGAGACGCTCGTCCACAGAAGTGAACGCTAGTACTTGGCGGCGAAGTCTCTTTCCCACCACAAATCCTACACCACGCGCTTTGCCGCGTGTCTGGCCACTGTAGTATACGTCACAAGGACCGATGGTCGTCTTTCCTTGCCCCGTCCATCGCATTTCATGCAGGGCGGTGATGTCAGCCTTTGCGTTCGCGAGGACATCAACCAGTCGGGCAGCGGTACGCTCCCTAGAAAGGGTCCGGACATTCCACGTACATGCCCTAATATCCTTCTAGTAGTCCATAATTCGTTTTGCCGGGTCGTCAACATTAAAGGGGGTTCTCATCCGAGGCTTTGTACTTTTTATTTTCATTGGAATTAGGTTTTTTACGTGGCGGGTCCCAAACCCACACTGAACCAAAAAAGTTCATGTATCCAATGAAAAAGTACATAGATTTTAAGAATTGTTCGTTAAAACCTCTTCAAAGAACTTTTTCGTAGAAATTTACGAACATTTCCTAGAATATAAGCACTTTTTCGTAAAATATGTAAACAAATCCACAGAAAGCATGTATTCATTCATAAATTGTAAGAAAATTTTCTTGGATTCTATGAATTCTATGAACGAACTTCTATGAAACTTTGTTCGTAAAAAACATGTACTTTTTGGTTCAGTGCAGCGCACAACCCGTTTCGGGGCATTTAATTGCATGTTGCCGGCGAAATTCCACGGCTATGAAGACATTACCTGGCTTAAGGCAAAGTATTGGATTTAATTGTTTGTAAAGAAAGTAACAAAAGACCAATGAAAGTCTTGAAAAATATCTTGATGTTGCTATTCAAAATCACCAGCAAAAATTTCAACTTGTCTAATTTCTTAAGTCGACTTAGGCTGTTATTGCTTATGACCACAGATATTCAAAACAAACAAAAAATAATATAAATAAAAAAATAAAACAATAACAATAACTTGATCAACTTTTTAGAACTTGTTTCCCCGTTTGGCATTATAATAACGCATCTGGTTATGTTGCTGATCTTTTACCTTTTGCCTTAGCGTGTCATCGGATTTTCGATCCGTTTCTCGTTTAGGTTTCAAAATATCTAGCCGAGTCCGCAGTTTCCTGCCAAACATCAGCTGCGCTGGCGATATACCAGCTCCCTTAACCTAGCCCAATCAAAAAAGGAAAGCGTACTAAATTGCCCAATATTTATTGCTAATTTAATACGCTTTGATTTAATTTATTACACTTGTGGTTTTAAAATTACCGAGGATTGGGCTAGCTTAAGGTTAAGCTAGCCTAACCATGAAAAAAATTTTAGCAAAACCAAAAAGTAAAAATGCAGTTATTATCTACATATTTATTGCCAATTTAGTACGCTTTCATTTCATTTATTACACCTGGTATTTTAAAATTACCGAGGGTTTTAAAGTTAACCTAGCCCAACCATCAACAAAATTTGAGCCCAATCAAAAAAGGAAAGCGTACTAAATTGCCCAATATTTAATGCTAATTTAATACGCTTTCATTTATTTTATTACACTTCGGGTTTTAAAATTACCGACGATTGGGCTAGCTTAACCTTAAGCCAGCCCAACCATGAAAAAAATTTCAGCCCAATCAAAAAGGAAAACGCAGTTGTTTTCTCCTTATTTAATGCTAATTTAGTACGCTTTTATTTCATTTATTACACCTGGTATTTTAAAATTAACCTTAAGGTTAAGCTAGCCCAACCCTGGGTAATTTTAAAAAAACGAAGTGTAATAAATTAAAGTAAAGCGTACTAAATTAGCATTAAATATTGGGCAATTTAGTACGCTTGCCTTTTTTGATTGGGCTAAAATTTTGTTGATGGTTGGGCTAGGTTAACTTTAAAACCCTCGGTAATTTTAAAATACCAGGTGTAATAAATGAAATGAAAGCGTACTAAATTAGCATTAAATAAGGAGAAAACAACTGCGTTTTCCTTTTTTGATTGGGCTGAAATTTTTTCATGGTTGGGCTGGCTTAAGGTTAAGCTAGCCCAATCCTCGGTAATTTTAAAACCCCAAGTGTAATAAATTAAACCAAAGCGTATTAAATTAGCAATAAATATTGGGCAATTTAGTACGCTTTCCTTTTTTGATTGGGCTACAAAGGTTGGGCTAGGTTAAGGGAGCTCGATATACCAGTACTACTGTGCTCAGCGTTACGGTAATCTAATAGAAATCTATTTAAAACATCATGGAACTCGGTATCTTTAATTTGGTACGAATCCCTCTTTAAGGCCGTTTTTATACCCAGCGTACTAGTACTAGTACAAGGGTATATTAATTTTGTTCACATAACGGTAGTACGTAACGGCACAAAATAATCGAGATAGATATAGAGTTCCATATATGAAAGTTCTTAGGTTAAAATGATATAATTTTATAGGTGAATCCCCCTGGTCATTATATAATGATTTTTTGATAAATTTTCGAAAATTCGACTGGTCGTACCTTTTAAACTGATTAGGGTAGAACGATGAAATTTGGCACAAAGCATGATAGCAACCTTATCTCTAGCTATCAGCATGCATACACCAAGGGTAAATCAACAGAAACCGCTCTGCACAGCCTAGGGTCTGTCATTGAGAAATCGCTGTGTGAAAAGGACTACTGTCTCGTGGCCCTCCTAGACATTGAGGGGGCTTTCAACAATATAAGCCCGGAGGCTATCAACTCCGCTCTAACTAATCTGGGAGTAGATAGACCTCTAACTGGTTTAATTGACCAACTTTTAATGGGAAGGAAAATAGCTTCTTCACTTGGTACGGTTGAGTTATCACGCTATGTCACAAGGGGAACACCCCAGGGTGGTGTTCTTTCCCCGCTTTTATGGAACCTCACAGTCAACTCGTTGCTACGTGACACAAGCTGGGGGGGCGGGAAGATAGTGGCATACGCAGACGATTTAGCTATTGCATTCAGAGGCAAGTTCCCACAAACTCTGTGTGACCTGATGCAAGTAGCACTGCGAGAAGTTTCGACGTGGTCCTCTCGCTGCGGACTTAGTATCAACCCAGGGAAGGTGGAACTTGTCCTCTTCACCAACCGGTACAAAATACCGCCACTAAGCCTACCAGAACTAGATGGCACACGCCTGGGCTTGTCGGATAAGGCCAAGTTTCTAGGCATAGTTCTGGACAGGAAATTGAATTGGAAGGAGAATGTTCTTCAGCACCAGAAGAAAGCTTGCATCGCTCTTTACACCTGCAAAAGAGCCATTGGCAAAAAATGGGGGCTCAGCCCTAGAGTATGCAGTTGGATCTACACGGCCATCATTCGCCCAATCATGCTTTATGGAGTCGTCGTATGGTGGCCTGCGCTGAGCAAGGCAACATACCTGAATCTGTTGCGGAAAGTCCATAGATCCAATATGATCTGTATAAGCGGTGCGCTAAGGACAACGCCCAACGAAGCCCTCCAGGTCATTCTGGGCATTTTGCCACTTGATCTGGAAGGGTTTCGGTCAGCGGCGGCATCAGCTCTGCGCCTAAGAGAAACCTCCAGTTGGGCTGCGGGTACTATTGGACACTCCAGTATTCTGGAATCTTACAGCTTTCTCCCTCTAAGCACAGATCGTTGTGCGACTACTACAGTCGGGGATAGCTGTTTCAAAATAAACATTCCCAGCAGAGAAGACTGGGAGAGGACGGATTGGTGTCCCGAAACAAATGGTGGCACTTCCATATACACCGACGGCTCGAAGTTGGACGGCAGAGTTGGAGGAGGCGTTTATTCAAGGGATTTGGACCTTGAGCTCTCCTTCAGACTACCTGATCATTGTAGCGTCTTCCAGGCGGAAGTCTCGGCAATCCTGGACGCCGCGGCCTGGTTAAGCAAACGTGTTATCGGAGAAGATATCGCTATTTTCAGCGATAGCCAAGCGGCCATCAAATCCCTTGGCTCATACACGTTCAACTCTGAACTGACGCTCAGCTGTCGTCGATCTCTTCAGGAGATGGCCCAACAGAACCGCGTAAACCTCATATGGGTCCCGGGACATAGGGACATTGAGGGAAACTGTAAGGCAGACGAGCTTGCCAGGCAGGGCACGACCAAGCAGGTTCTTCAGGATAAAGAGCGCTTAGGTATGCCGTTTGCCACATGCAAACTAATGCTGAAGGAGCACACACTCCGTCAAGCCAACGAAAGATGGCTGCAATCCCCAGGGTGTCGCATATCGAAACAAACCTGGCCAAAATGGGATCTTAAAAGGTCTAGACGCATTTATGCCCTAACTAGGAGGGAAATCTGCATATTGATAGGGGTATTAACCGGTCACTGCCTCATTGGTAGGCATGCAGAAAGGCTAGGTGTGCCCTACCGACGATGCTGCAGGAGTTGCAAAGATGATGAGGAGGAGGAAACAGTGGATCACCTCATCTGCAACTGTCCGGCTTTAAGCGGCGCGAGAACGCGCTTTTTGGGAGTTCCGTTCCTGGATAGCCTAAGCCAGATCGCGGAACTGGACATAAAGGACTTGATGGGCTTCATAAAGTCATCTAAGTGGTTCGAGGAGGAGTAACGGTGTCGGTTTAGGAGTGTCAGTCCCGGAATTCTGCTATGTGGAAAATCCCAACAACTCAGGGATTTTCCATATGGCTGGGTCCCGGGACTGACTTTCCTTGTGTTGGTGGTATCACAACGGGCCTTTCAAAACTGGCCTAAGTGTGCCTCTGCGGCAGCCACTTGAACCTAACCCTAACCTATACTAGTATCGTTGGGAGTATACCTGATGACCTTCGAAAAAATCGCTCTCCAACCACGCCCACTTTTGATACCGAAAGCTTCGAAAGTCACCTAAATTGATATAATTCGGTAACGGAAATGGCTAAAATAATATAATTTGGTAGTCATTCTATTATGATTTTTTGATACATTTTTAAAAGTAGGCGTGGCATCTCCCACCTTTCAGGGAGGAATATTTGAAAATTTCACGGGTCTGATTACGGTAGAACGATGAAATTGTTACAAGGTATACTAGCATAATAGGGAGCATACCTTATGTAATTGGACGAAATCGCTTCCCGAGCACGCCCACTTTCGATATGGAAAATTTCGAAAATCACTTAAATTGAAATAATTCGGTAATCTGATATAGTTTGGTAGGATGAACCCCCCAATCAATCTATTATGATTTTAGATAAATGGTTAGATGTGGGCGTGGCAACGCCCATCTTTAAGGGATGCATTTTGGAATATTCGACTGATGAAAACTTTTAAACTTATTACTTCTGACTCATGAAATTTGGCACAACCTATACTATCAATATAGGTGATGAAATTGGACGAGATCGCTTCCCGACAACGCCCACTTCCGATATGGAAAATTTCGAAAATCACATAAATTGACATAATTCGGTAAGGTAAATAGCTAAGATAGTAAAAACTTTAGGTAAATCCTCCTAGGGCCTATATCATTGTTATCCCGTTCTGAAAAATTCCGCTGGGTATTTAATGTTCGGTTTACCCGAACTTAGACTTCCTTACTTGTTATAAGTTTCACACAATTTTCGGCTTGGCCGTTAGTAGCCGGATGACCGACAGGCAAAGTTATGTGCCTAATTGAATTTTTTTCCAGAAAATTTTCAAATTCTCGTGACACAAAGGCTTTCCCATTATCAGAGACTAAAGGGTCGAATAAAGCTTTATTTTGACTTTACCTCAAACTTTGACTTTGACAGAAATGTTCAGTATACGTATTTAAACGAAGCATGGCAAATTGGAGACCTCAAAGTTGAAGCAAGGTTAAAATTAGGCAAACTCTCAAATTTTGCTTGCTTTGCTTGCTTTGACAATCAGATGTTGATGAATTTGCTTTAATTAAAGAATAAAAAGTTGGAGGAAATAATAATTAATTAATTTTTTCTCTATTAAATTAATAAATTAACCAAAACACTATGAATGCAAAGAAATAAATAACGAAAACAAATGTATAAAAGAGAAGAGTCAAGGCGTTCGTTGTAACATACCTCTAAAGTTGGACGCAAAGTTTTGAGGTAGCAAATGTCAGGCGAGGTTAACAAAGCTTTATGTATTCGACCCTTAAGAGTGTCTTCTCAGTACAACTAGTTATGCCCTACTCGGAGGTAGTATACAGCAAACTTGACTCTGCGTCTTCCCACAAACTAAATGTCGCTTTCAATAATGCTACTCGTTATGTGTTTGATGTCGGTAGGTATGACCATATTTCTGCCTGCACTCTTGAGAATTATCTGCTTCCAAGAAACTGGATATTTCTGTACAAAGTTAGTGTGTGGAAGGGGCCTGCTTATTTATATGAGAAGCTGATAGCAGTAAGTTCACGAAGACTTCATAGTCTCATTGTTCCGAAGTATCCGTATTTGTCATCCTCTATATTGGTTTTTATTAACGCGGGAAGAGTTTGGAACTCAATACCTGAGTCCGTAAAGGCTGGACTGAGCGGATGCAACTATAAGACAAGAATCTACAAATTTTTTTCTTCATATAATATGGTGTTCCCACCAAAAACAAACACCGTGTTTGTAGGTTTTGGGTTTGAAATATGTCAACTGTTTCCACTGCGTGTTTGATATAAATTGTGTTCAATCTGTCATTCTTGTAATTTTATTATTCGAAAATTTTTGTGGAAAATGCTATTTATGCCAAAATGCAAATCCAGCCACGAAAGCCCACTGGTAGCCATTTGGGTCTTATAAAAGCTATAACCTTTATAACATACTCCAATTTTGCTGTGGGACCTATCAATCAAGTGTTTGGCCCTATGACTTTTCGTTGCATTTTGAAAAATATCAAAAAATTTAAAAATTTTAAATATAAATTAATTTAATTTTAATTGTCAAAAATTTTTACAAACTGAAAGCAATGGTAACCCTGCTAAAGCATGCTGTAGAAAACTCCAACACACTTACAACATTTTTGACAGCACCTACACAATGACAAAAAAACGTTTTCGGTTTCTTTTTCCTTTGACAGTTCGTACCGGAAGCCAGAAGAAAAATAACTGTCATTGTGAAAAAAACGAATAAAATTTTAAACGCATTTAAACGTTTAATAACGACGCGATTCACGCGATTTCAAATTTTCTTAACGAAAACTAATTTGGTAAAAGCAAATTTTAAATAAATTGCTTATTTGTACGTTGTGCTGTGTTTGTGTTTAACAAAAAGTTGAAAATGAATAAAGGACATTTAAAAAATTGTCTTAGTGCAGAGAAACGGCTCTTTGAAGCCAATGTTCAAAAATTTAAAAGCTTGCTCGAAGCTGAAAATTCTGAGTGTGTGGTTTTTGAGGCCATAAGTCAAGATGCATGTCCTGTGGCCGAAAAAGGAATTTACGAAGAGCATAGTTATGCTTTGCGTGGTGGTGTAGTTGAGGGTGAACACCGTGATATTGTGAACAACAGTTGCGTGCCCCCATCAGCTTGCCCGGATGTGGTTTATATAGCTTTTGAAGAGCATAATTATGCTTTGCGTGGTGGTGAACTCGGTGCATGCAGCTATAGCGGGGACTACGAATCTATGCCCTCACCAGCATATCCGCATGATTCAGAAGCAAGTGTACATGCTGACGAGGGCTTGGATTCTGGTGGAAATCCTAGTTTAAGGGAGTTAATAAGAGTTTGGGCCATTGGCTATAAAACTCCCCATAATTTGGTCGGCGGGTTGCTCCAGACACTCAACAAGGGTGGTGTAAAAGGTTTGCCTCTATGCTCAAAAACGCTTTTAAAAACAAGGCGCGGAAAAGTTGAGGTTGCGAAGGTGTCAAACGGTGAATTTTTGTATTTAGGCATCCAAAAACAATTTCTTTCACCCTCGTATCATTCGAGGTTTTAATCGACGTCGGTATCGACGGCTTGAGCACTTATGACAGTTCCAATAGGGTTTTATGGCCAATTCTTGGAGCTCTTGTCGATTTTCCAAATATCGATCCATTTTTGATAGCATCCTTCACTGGCTTCAAAAAGCATGAGAACCTCAACACTTTTTTAGGAGATTTTGCTGAAGAAGCTCAGATGCTTAGGGAGAATGGGGTGAAGGTTGGGCCCAATCAAGTGTTGGTCAAGTTCAATATTCGTGCTTTCATTTGCGATTCACCAGCTAGGGCATTCGTTACAGGCGTAATGTCGTTTAACGCGATACACGGGTGCTCTAGATGCTGTCAAGAAGGTAAGCATCAAGGGAGAATGAACTTTTCCACAGAAGCGGTCATCCCTCGCACTGACGAAACTTTTGAAATGAGGTTGCATCCTTTACACCATCTCCCTCAATTCAGAGAGCAAAAAAGTGTTTTGGAACTTGCGGGGTTTGGTATGGTTTCCCAGTTCCCTTTAGACTGCATGCACCTTGTTGACTTGGGTGTTGTAAAAAATTTTTTAAAGCTGATCTTAAAAAGTGCGGATGTCACTATGATGAATGAAAAAATAAATATCGTTAAAAGTCGTTTTCCAATTGTCGCATTTCCCGAAGTTTTGATGAAGTGGCTCACTGGAAGGCAACAGAATTAAGACAATTTTTTGCTTTATACAGGCATATTTGTTTTGAAAGATTGCGTGGATGATGATTCGTACTTTCTGTTTTTACTTCTACATAGTGGCATTCGTTTACTTTCTTGTCAAAAAACATGCATTAGGGAAGCTGATGTGGCCCAACAAATTTCAAACAACTTTGTTGTTCATTTCAATAGGAAATTTGGTGTCGTAACTTTCAATATCCATGGCTTACTTCATTTGTCCGAGTGCGTTAAAAGTTTTGGCCCCTTAGATTCATTTTCAGCTTATAGGTTTGAGAACTATATGCAATTTTTAAAAAAAATTATCAACAAGCCGAATGACATCCTTCAACAAATATATCTAAGGCTCGATGAACGACAGGATGTTAATCTACCGCAAAATGGTAAGATGTGGTCGTTTGACATCGACCTTAGAAAAGAAAAGGATTGCTATTGTTTTTGTAAAAATGTAGGCCCCGTCAAATTGCGTAATCTTGTTGAACCTGTAAGCTGTGAATTGATTAATGGCCAAATCTTTCAAAAAAATGAAAACTTCTTCGAGGCGCCTGTTCTGTCAAATGACAGTCTAGGCATCGTTCTAGCGAGCGAGCTTAGTTCTGAGACGCGGATAATTAAAAGAGATGACATCGAGTACAAATACTTTTGTATTCCTATTGAAAACAAATTTTTATTAATACCTCTGCTACACCATCTATTCCACGACTTCGCCAACTAGACCACACAATCCGATTTTTCGGTTATTACTCCATCTCCAACTAAATTTTTATGTACTGTTTATCTCTGGTAAATACTTTTATTAAAATCTGTTAAAAATGCCCTTTTTCATAATAGATCCTTATATAGAAAAAACATGTCATCCAACAACGGTAACTATAGTTTTTCATATCAATTCATCATTGTACAACAATATAAGTATACATATTTTTAGGCAACTCGCTAAATATGATGTTCGCAACTAACGGAAGCTTCAACGAAGCTGTACGACAACCACAACATCCCACAAGTTACCCCCATGAGACCAATGACCTGTCCAAGAAATTGGATCACTTGTTGGAAACGATGCAAATGATTATTCAGAATGTATGTATTTATCATTGTTAAATTATATAAGGTTAAGCAGATTTTGACATTTGTCAAGGCAAAGCTTCCTTATTAGAGTTGCATTTACGAAGGATGCAAAAAAAGGGTAAAAAAAATCCCCCTTTAGAAAAATTATAGTAGAAAAGGAAATCTGTCTTTTCAACAATTATTTTTTAAAATTATTAGGAAAATTAAATTAATTTTAAATTTAACTTAAAAAGCATGCCCTTTTTGTGGGTAGCAGTAAACATGTGCGAAATTAGCTTGTAAAACGGCAATGTTTATAATTGGATCCTTTTTTAATAATTTTCATCAATCGCCGGTATGAAAACCAATCTCTTAGATGCACCTGAGCTTTCAGCGAAGGGAGCGACCGCGATGGCAACTACGGGTCTGGATTCCCAGGAGACATCTTCCCTACGCTCTGCGTACTTGGAAAAACGATTGGCCTCAAGAACCCTAAAGAAATATGAGAGAGTCTGGCAGGAAACGCTGTCGCCGAGTTCCAGGAAGTCGGTGGAATTGGTGCAATCTCTGATACCGAATTTCCAAACCACTTATGTGCCAAAGAGGGTAAACGGAAATCCTTTCAAACGCAAATGATCGGACGTGGAGTTAAAACCTCACCCCCGAGTGAAGGACAGGATCCTTATAGGCATTCTTGACGGAGGCAACGACCTTTTGTCCATCCCCAAAGACCAGTGGCGACAAGTCCGGAACGAACTCGCTAACGCTCTTATTGCCGTTTATTTGACAGATTAAAATAGTCGCGTGTGACGACGCATGAACTGTTGCACTGTACAAGGCAGCAGCTACAAGACTGGGTGAAGTCTACAAAGGTGCACAAATCGAGGTCGTCGACTGGAATGAAGTTCCGGCTTGGCCAAGGGCAAAGGCATGGATTCCTGCCATCCCTGCATAGCCTGAGAGGATTCTTACTATGCTGCGGATAATGAATCCGTCCCTCCCGACGCAGGACTGGAGTGTCACTCTGGTCGGGGATGCGGTAGGGCCTGAGAGAAAAGTGGTATTCACCATGAATAAGGAGGCAATCGAGCCCCTTATAAGTAATAATGGACTAGTGCATTAGAGTGTAGTCAGATCGTTATCCACGTAAACCGTGGCTAGGCAGAGCGCGCTGCCATCTCCACTGCAAGGGGGGACTCGGATATCGAAGAACTGCAAGAGGAAACGGAGGAGTCCGACGCGAAAAGCATGTTATCTGCCACAACACTTTCGCAAAGTGACGTGAACAGCTCGGAGATGGAAGACAGCTTGCTGGACGGGGAGCAACCAATCCTGAGCGCATTATCTCTGATGCTTCAGTCAGCAGGGCTCCTGTTACGCCAACTCGTCGTTGAGAGACAACCTCCGGGATGGGGCAGACCTCGACGATATGGGTACGTCAGGGAAGTCTGAGCGCTCTCATGTTGGTGGTGCTTCATATAAATCTGCACAAATCTAAAGTATCCTCGGCTTTCTAAATGCATTTTGGTGAAATGTGAGCTTCTTGTAAGAATGCACACAAGCTTTTTCCTTGATTTAAATTCAGCTTCAAACGATGAGGTAACGTATTTGTATGCTGACAAAAGGCTGCAAAAGAGGAAAAACTGCTGTTATTTAGTTAAAATAATAAATTTTCATAAAAATCTTACCAAATAGACAATTAATTTTTCAAAATAAAAATAGAACAAACTTCAAAAGCTTTCAGTGTTGCTGCAATTTTGTTCGTATCAAGAATATCGGTTTTTACTACAATTTTCATACGATTTTGAAAAGAAGTAGCACTGTCAATCAGATAGGGAAGCATGAAGCCGAGAAGTGTCAAAAACGTCTCGGACTGCTTAACCTTATATTATTAAACAATGGTATTTATTACATAGTTTATACGCATACATAAAACGATTAAGTTCAATTCGTTTTATTTCAAAACACATTTATAAACGAACTTTCCAACCGACTTGAACGCTTTTTGCGTTTTAGTTCAAAGTGATTTTGAAATGTTTCGTAAGAAATTCGTTTTGAAATAATTCGATTTCATGTTCACATAAACTAGGCATATTTAAATTTGTATTGCTGTCTCTGATAAATTTTTGTATTCTATTAAAGCAAAACGTTATCTCAGAAAACCAAAGGGTCATGGACCAGCGCCTGCAAAACATAGAGAAAAATGTAAAAAAAAATATTAAAAATTTTTTATGCTAGTTAATGCAAATGTGCTCTTATTTCGACAGAATATATCTAAGGCCGAGTTTCTAGCCCAATGTGTGGAGATACGCGAGTGTAAGGTGGCGTTAAAAAAAGTGGAGCAGTCAGTTTGTCGCATGACGGGCGAAATTAGCGACAAAAAGCTTGATGAAATTGCGAGCTTTTTGCCGATAAGGTCGAAGACCGTGGTGGCGCTTGTAGAGGAGAAGATACGAGACCCCGAGTATGCACAAGCGATGGTAATATGAAAATATGTTTTTTTCTTTAAGGCCGTTTTTCCCACTAAACTTTAAACAAAAATTTTCTATACAAAAAGTTTTCATCGTCAGATAAGTTTCAAAGCTCACTTGACAAAATGGCTCTTAATATTATATTTAACTTAACATATTTACTAACTTATATCCGTGGGTACCACCGCACGCCCTTTTCCCTTATTCAATTCTTACTGTGAAAAATTTCCGCTAGCTTGAGAGGTGTCACGCCTGTTTTCCCCCTATCCCCACTAATGATTTAAAATCATTTCCACCCTATGGCTATCCATGGAAGCTTTTCAGTTGTATTTGGATATGATCGAAGACGAAACTTGATCCAACGCTTTCATATCGTTCTTTCTATTCCTCTCTCCCGTTCTATTCATTTCTTTATCCCTATTCCTATCCCTGTCGTCATCCCCTAAGCCTCATAAACACCTTTCATTTAATACCCATATTATCTGACAACTTTCTAGGGTCCCACCTGGTTTACATTTTGGTCGATATCTCGGAAATAGATTCCTACTTGGGACTTGAAACAAATCCCCTTAAAACTCTTACTAACACCTTTCATTTGATACCCATATCGCAGAAATTCTTTCCAGGGTCACAGCTGGTCCACATTAGGCTTCCAGTCCCCAATCACCTTGGGGTATGAAATATAGTTCAAAACCTATTATCATATTCCCCAACATATATACGAAATTTCATAAAAATACACCAAGCCGTTTAGAAGATTTAAGCTTAGGAACTCCGTGACACGAGATTTTTACACATTAGAATATTAGTATAGATTTATAACTATATTCATGTCTGCCTGATTATAAAGTTATTTCGCTAAAAACTGCTTTTCTGTAGCGAATTTTCGTTATTGCAAAATATATTACTCAATAATCAGGTACCTAAGCATGAATTCGTCATACATATATGTACATATATAATTACATACGTTTTTCCTTCTTTCCTTAAAGACTACACACCTTCACAAAATTAAAGGCGTGTCAGAGGACGTCAACTACGTCGTGCGGCAAGTTTTTACCGACGAGCTCATGTGGGACTACAATTGGGTTGGCTCTTTGGATAAGCAATCTCTAGCCGAGCTTGATATTTTTAATAAAATTTTGCGAGGTTCGTATTTGTACAAAATTTATGTTCGACGATTCACACTAAAATATATATATTTTGTTAAGACGTTTTTAAACAACAAGGGGGCCAAGGGTTTGAAAAAGGCATTAGAAGGTCGGTTGAGCTTAGCCACCATCGAACTAACCAAAAAAAATGGTCGGCTAAAGGTAAATCGACAACGAAACGCCAAAAAGAAGCTATATAAACACTATAGCAATTACAACACCACAATGTGAGTGATACACCACGGTAACTTAAACGTACCATTTGTAATAACAAATTTATTTTTAATTTTACCTTAGTATTGCTTATATAAAGTGTCGTAAACTGATCGCAAACGGATATCGAGAAAGTGAGCTCTGCTGCCACAAACTGGGCGACATGTAATACTTTTACGATAGTTTTGCGGAACCCATTCTAGATACATTTGTCTGGAAAATTATTGCTGAAGCTTCGAAAACTTAAGCATTTTCGTGAGCTTTGGTCGGGTGGGATCACAACAATTATACACACTACGCTCCTCATGTATTGTGCTGCGTTTGGATTCACAAAAACACATTGATTTCTTAGTTAAATCGCTCTATAGTGGTGGCCGTCAGGTCGCGTGAAGAGGAAGAACATGAAGAAGAACCAAGGCGGCGGCGGTGGTGCTGCTAAAGAAAAGGAAGATTATGTACCTTAATGATATATTGAAGACTACACAAACGCAAGCAGTAATGTGTACTGCCCGGCTGTCGTGGTAGCGATTTGGTATGACCAGTAGAACCTTCTAAGTCATTTCATCCCTCCATCCATGAGGAAGGAGAAGATGGGTAATGAGAGGTGAAAAAATTACACTTGCCGATAAGAGACCGGAAGTTTAATCCACAGTTTTTGAGGGTTGAACGCCTCCGACACAATTGTTACTTTTTTATTATTTCGATAGGGTCCATTTTTCCAAAGCATGGTTCACTCTGCTAAGGCGAATCACCCTAAATCATAGACGAATATAGTACTAAATATATATATGGCCTAAATACACTGCAGTTGCCCCAACAATGCTACTGCCAGTATATAATTTTACAACTTTAACTATTTTATCGATATTTATTTACCGTATTTCTCAATGTATAGGTAAAAACCTTTTTTTTTAATTGCAGCATCTCTCAAAATTGATCCCAGCTTATCTGCGAGCCTACCCAGGAGCGCGATAAGGTCACTGTAACGCATTGCCTAGAAGTTGTATGTTGTTCCAGCTGCCCGCACAAAATGAAAATTGGAATTGTTTCCGCTGTGCACCATAAACAGAAAAAGTAATTTGTTAAATGAACTGTTTTTTAAAAATGTTTTAATTTTTCCTTTTATATTTTTTTACTAGGAACATTGAATAAGGCACACATAGTGAATCCGCTTGTCGCTGAACCAAAATATGGCATAAGCAAGCATTACCACAACAGCAAATGCAGGGACAAATGCAATCACAAATTTGTAATGCTGCGCAACAGCAGCAACAACCACAACAGCAAGCTGAAAAAATGGACAACATCAAATAATCCGTAGATGCGTCAGCCAAGTGCCATAACCACACTACAATAAGCCGCAGCTGGTCGTCCAATACAAATAACACCAAAGTTATGGGACACCGTCTTACCAGCTACCGCAAGTGCAACTTCCATTGCGAACACTAAACAACACACATACCAAATGCTTAGCAATATGCAATCAAACACACAAAATGCAATCAAAACACAAAAACGCACATCGATACAGATTTTTTATATTGCTAGTTTTTATTTATAGATATAAATTTATTACTAAGAATGTAAATATATATATAGAAGACGAATATGAAATATAAATAAACACAAAATTACAAATTGTCTAATCGCGGCTGTTTTTATTTACATTCTGGTTGTTGTATGTTTCTTGTTGTTGTTGTTCAGCTTTGTTTACTTCTGCCTGACTGACATCTATGTCACGAATGAAGGAAAAGTGCCCGGACAAAGATAAAGAGAGCCTTATGCAGTATTCAATTAGTAAGAAAGAGACGCAAAACCATACACGTATACAAATTGTTTATTCAGGATTGTAATGTCGCTCTTGGCAACCTGAATGAAACTTTGCACTACGGCCTGAAATAGATTTCATTCAGCCATACCTGACATTTGACTATTCAAATGACTGATATGTGTCTAGTAGGGAATAGCTATATGACACTACGTATTTTTACTTAAATTTTTTTATATTTTTGGCCAGTATTTTTTGTCTACGAAGGAGTGAGACAAAGACTACACGCATGCGCACAAGGAGCGCCGTTTGACATGTTTTTGTTTACCTGAAATTGCTTTATTTTTCTGCACTGTTTTGTTCACAAGAGACACACCACAATGAACCAAAAGATTGTTTGAATGTCCATTGAATTTATGTTTTTCACAAACAAAACGAGTTTCATTTAAATTCGCGCACAAAACTTTCAACATAAAAATATAAACAAAAAATTTTCACATAAAATAGAGAAGAAACGTCCAAGTGCCAAAAAATATAAAATTTTTGATTTATTTTTTACTGTCTGGTTTCTATTTCCATTATTTTTTTAAAATAGCTTGCCCGCTTGTACCAATATGATAATTGTATAAGACCCTTTCTTTCTTACAATAAAACCAAAAAATAGAAGAAAATACTAGTCAAAATACGTAGTGTCATATAGCTATAACATGATTTCGATAAGAATTTAAAAACAAAAAGGAAATAATGACGTAAATGAACATTATTGCCATCTTTTAATGATAGATCTTATGCAAACCCTAAGCAAACACGCTCTAAAAAGGGGTTTGAAATGGGTTTGGGTTATGAAATTTGCATGAGATTTGACAAGGGTTTCGAGTGGTGTTTGATTTTAAACACGCTAGGGCTAGAAAACACGGTGTTTACTTTTGGTGGAAGCACCATATTAGGTGTACAACATCTTTGCATTATTCTTCTATTCTTTTTTTTTTAATTTTTTTTTTATTTTCTTCTTCCTTTTTTCCTCTTATCATACCTTAAGCACAACATGTCATTATATTATAAGCATGTATTTATATTCGGATTCTTCATAAACTTATTACTGATAAACATATGAAAATTTGAAATGCTTTAGCTTTTAATTACTTAATTTTAGTAAGTTACTTTTGTTAATTATATAACTATTAAAGTACTATTAAGAGGCGTAAGTCTTACTTTGTACTACTCTGAAAATTAAATAAATAAATTATGAATTATGAATTATATCAAAAAATTGGAACACATAATTTTCGCAGGGGGGAGGGCCATATCTGTAAAAACTGTGAAGGTAGAAACTTTCGGACATTTATATTGTGACGAATTCGATGATTCCTTGATTATTTTCCCTGAGTTCGATCACTGTACGTTAAATAAAACACTCCGATTCTGCTTAATAAGTAGTACGCTTTATTCAGTACTAAGAACCGTAGTACAATATCGCGGGTTAATTCACTGTTCAGTACTTTACTGTACAACACTTGAAAATAGACTGATTGATGTCCGTTGTCTTTGAGCGGTTTATATACCCTAGCAAACACCAGCTTCACAACCTAGAAATGTCTACACATTTCTGGTTTATTCCATCATGAAATAAGAAAGGTGACGGCAGATGAACAGCTGTTTAATTTTTTTTCTGCTTTTTTCTGATTTTTATTGACTTTCTGGTGTCAAATTGGTGTCAAAGCCAACAGCCATTATGTTTTTTTCAAACACTCAAAGTCGGGCGAAAACTTAATTTGGATTTTTTTCGAAGGTTTTCGCGAAATTTTGTGTGAAATTCAAGTTTCAAGTTTATTTTCATTATTTTTGCACATGTGAGACTATTGTCTCTTAAAGTAAATCAACTTATGGAAAACTAACATCTGAGATGAATTTTGATTATCACCTTAATTTTAAGAAAGAAATACATATTAATGATAAAAAATCACTTAATAACTAAATAAATATATATATATATGTATGTTTGGTTTGATAAGTCTTTTGACCACAAAATATATTGCCAGTGTAAGTGAAAACAACCAATATAGATGTAGATAGATGAAGTAAAGAAAAGAATATAATGACAGTACTACTGAAAGTTGTAAAAACCATTTTAATTGGTTTGATTTTTGTATTTTATTTTAGAATTTCAAATAAAGCCAATCTAAAGCGCTTAGTGTTGCGTTCATTTTTAATATGATTAGGTAAAGAGTTCCACAGTTTGATGGCACTGACAAAGAATGTTCTGGAAGATGTCAGATATTTATAACGAGGTACAATAAGATTACAGGTCCTGTCTGACCTTGAAAAGCATAACTTTACATAGAGGTATTCTGGCTGCCTGTTCTGAATTAATTGGTTTAAAAACACTAAGCTTCTGTAATTTAGAAAGCTCACAAGACTGCAGTTGAGTATTTTGGCGGAAAATTCCGATATGTGATCAAACTTACGTTTGGAAAATATATACCTTGCGCAATTATTCAAAGCAAGTTTCAGTCTGTTCTGTGATTCGCGATCCAGATTACCGAAAACGTCTGCGCCAAACGATATCAATGGTACTATGAGAGTTCGAACTAGTTTCAATTTTACGTCAATTGGAATGAAATCGGCTGTGTACCACAGCTTCCTCAATACGAAATAGATTTTGCGTAAAATATTGCTAATATGGTCCTTACAACCCAGGTATGAGTTTAGTTTAAACCCAAGGCTGGTAACCACGGACTCATAACTAATGGCAGTTCCTTGCAATGATAAAGATGGCAATGATCGCACTAGCTGCCATGAATAGGTAAAGCATATAGCCTTAGTCTTAGTTGTGTTTAAATTAAGTTTATTACTTTTTGCCCATAAAGATATACTTTCAAGATCTTCGTTCATTCTGAAGACCAGGTCCTCTGATAGGCCAACTGGGTG
Source organism: Campiglossa producta (assembly GCA_964058755.1). Classification (NCBI taxonomy): domain Eukaryota; kingdom Metazoa; phylum Arthropoda; class Insecta; order Diptera; family Tephritidae; genus Campiglossa; species Campiglossa producta. Next base: position 73,581,195 of record CAXKVI010000004.1, read on the forward strand.
GGACAAATATACCTGAGCGTCGTCTGCATACAAATGTATTGAAACACTCTTACAACAGTGGACCATATCGTTTATGAACATGGAGAACAAAATAGGACCAAGTATAGATCCCTGTGGTACCCCCGCATCCAGCCGCTTCATCACAGAATAACTATTATCAATCACCACCTTCTGCTGCCGATTTCGTAGATAGCTTTCAAGCAATTTCACTACACTACCAGAAAATCCAAAATATTTATCAATCTTCAACAGAAGGATAGAATGATCAACCGTATCGAAAGCTTTGGAGAAATCCAAAAGCGTTAGAATGGTTAGATCACCTCTGTCATAAGCTGGTCGGATGTCTTCAATAATTTTAAGCAAGGCAGTATTACAGCTATGAAAGGCCCTATATCCAGACTGATTTTCGTTCATAAGTTTATTCGTATTAAGGTAATCCGTAATTTGTGCGACCATCATTTTCTCCCAGACTTTCGATAAAACCGGCAGAATGCTTATAGGACGAAAATCGGTTGATAAAGTTGCAGACGGTTTCTTAGCAACTGGAATAACTTTAGCTACCTTCCAAGAATCGGGAAAGGTTGAAGTTGTGATGGAAAAGTTAATTATGTGAGTAAGAGACGAGGCTATGTTATGGATTATTAGCTTCAAAAATCTAAGACTGATACCATCCTCTCCAGTGGCATTCGATTTGATAGAAAGCAAACTTTTTATTACATCATGCTCTGTTACTGCATTAAAGTGGAAGGCATTTACCGGATTATAAACTAAATTTTGATTGATACTGAAATTACCGCTTTTGTTGAATTTACTTGACTGTAAAAAGAAGTCATTCATGAAATCTGGGTCCAAGTTACAACCTGAGTTATTTTTACCTCCTATACCGATGGATTTTAAATTTTTCCACAGACTTTTAGTCGGTAAGTCAGTATCAAGCTTTGACTGGAAAAATCTTCTTTTCGAAGTTCTTAGGGACAATGTAGCTTGATTTCTGGCTTGGCGATAAAAAGCCCAGTTAGTGTCTGTTGGATTTCTCTTCCAACGGTTGTAAAACTTGTTACGTGTTTTAATAGCCGACATAACATCTGTAGTAAACCACGGCTGTTGCTTGCTTCGAACCCTTACTTCCTTGAGCGGTATATATTTATTAAATAAATAAATAATTTGACTGGCTAAAAAGTTCAGTTTTTCATTTATATTAGGGTACATCCATACGCTGTTCCAATTCAGAATATTAGTTTCATGCGCAAGCTCAGAAAAGTTAACCGCCGCAAAGTCTCGATAATAAAAGTGAGTTGGAGTTGTACAATTGAGGTCAATATTATAAGATAGAAACTGCAAGTCATGGTCCGATACTCCGGCAAACGAAAATTGGTCATAATGGAGCACATCGGAACAGTTGGATGTACACATCAAGTCTAGCATGCTGGGATTGCAGTTTGGTGAAAAGCGAGTGGGAAACTTATTAACAACATCCATGCCCATGGAGTTTAAGGTATCTCTTAATTTTAAAGATCGAGAATCGTTATTAAGCATGTCAATATTTAAGTCCCCACAAAGTAAAATATGTTCATAAACATGTGAAAATTGTGCTAATTGCGAAAATAGAGAATCTAGTTCAAACAGTTTACTCGGGTTGTATGCGCATATAATTAGACACTTCGTAAAACTATCTCCGACCTCCATCATTAAAAACTCAACGGGATCATTTACATTTGATTTATAAATCACTTTATGGGGAATATTATTTTTGCAATATATGGCGACGCCGCCACCTCTAGCACCAGTTTTCCTATCGTTTCTTGTAACCCTGTAACCATGTAACTCATACAAACCATCGTCTATATCTTCATTAAACCACGTCTCTGTAACGCATATCAAGTTAATATTCAAGTTTTCTAAAATATAGTTAAAGTAATCAAGCTTTGGCATATTTAAGCTACGGGCATTTATATGGCATAGCTGAAAACCTGGGTGACTTTTACTTACAGTATTTAACATAAACTTAACACATTCGTTGTCAGTGTTCAAACGCTCATTTATGCTAACCATGATCATAAACGCACCTAGCACTGTATAATTGGCCTTTAACAGTGGAATGCCTCAAATCAAAACAAAGTGATAGAATTGAAGAAAGATTATACATATTAATACATACATGCATATGTGGGAGAGAAAGATAGGTACTCTGACTAGGAGTTAAAAAGAAATTAAAAATTGTAAACATTTTATTGTTGTTGTTGTACGCGCGATAGATTTTGAGGTGTTTCGGATGTACTCTTTGCTTCGCTGACAATGCCATCAATATCGCTTATGCTGTTCACAGGTATTGGTTCTTTATTTCGCTGCGCTCTCACATAAACTTTGCCTCTTAGACTAAAAGCAGATGCCAATAATTTCTGACGTTTCAGCAGTGTAGCGTGGTGCATGACTTCTCTATTTCGCTTCGTAAGACTCTCATGTACATAAATACTACCATAGCCAACTTCATCAATGTCAGAGAGTATTAGCGGGCTCTTCTTCAATTTACAAAATGCAGCAACAGCTCTAAGCAGTTGACTTCTGTCGTGTGCTGTGTTTAACTTAATTAGAATGGGAGCGGGGGTGGATCGGTTGTTATTGTTATTTGTGCGCATACGAAAGAATTGTCGCATATTAGGTGGTTCGAAGCTTATGACACTACACAGCTTTGTGAATAAATTGCTAATATTTTCATCTCTAGTAGGTGGTATTCCTACCAGGACGACATCAGTGGAGACCGCACTTTCTTCAAATTTTTGAATCTCCTCATACATATTATTAGCATTGTTTTTTAACAATTCCAATTCTTTGTATATGTTTTCCACACCTTCCACTCTTTCTTCAATTTTCCCAACTCGTTCCTTTGTATTTGTCAACTCACCGGCTATCTCACTTATTCGCTGCATGACCCTATCCTCCAAACTCTTCATTAACTCGTTCAGATGCTTTATCATGTTTTCTTCGTGTTTTTTCAATTTTTCCTCCCACATATTAAGAAGCTGGTCATTTGCAATCATTGTATACCTTATATAGTAGCGCAACTCGCAAAAAACACACCAATACACACGCACAGCATATTCCCCATAAGCACAGAAAAATATTTTCTCAAACGTTTGGTAAATAATGAGGGTCAATAATGTACCACCATTTCGACAAAATTTATTTTAGGGAATGGTAGAGGGGGTCGTATGTATAAAAACTGTGAAGGTAGAAACTGCCGCACATTTATAGTATAATTTTTATATTTAATTATACCTCAAGTTAATACTCATTTAGCCAAAAAGTTGATGTGCTACTGGTAGTTTATCATTAAATCGAATATTAATTGATTGATTAATTGATATTAAGTTTTCAAAAAGTGAGAATTGACGTTGAAGGTTTCATCTCAAATGCGTCTCAGGTTGATATCAAACAAAATGGCTTATTGGGCTTCATACTATTCTTTCGTTCCATTTCATTTGGAGTCACTCAGCCAGTGCCTTCCACTCAAATTCGTAAGAAGAAGAAAATAAGTTGACAAACTATAGTAGGTATAAACAATGTTTGCAATACCATCCCCTTTTACACCTCGCTCTGCAGTTCGGTTGGCGCTATTAGTGTTGGGCGACAGAACATTGCTCGTTGTTTTTAGTAGCAGTTGTTGTCTCCTTGTTGTCATATTATTTCCAGCCTCTTGTGGCATTTTATGTGAGTACGAAAATGTTTGATGCAGAATGTACGGAGAAAGACCAATGCAAAAAATATAATTGCCTGTTGTTTGTTCAGATGTACTTATATTTCAATTTTTTAAGCAAAGCCGGTAGTTACACAGAAACTAAATTGATGCAAATATTGCGGGTTATATTAATTTTGCATATCAGCACACATTCAATTAAATTTCTTAACAATATACAGCAGAAAACTTAAGTTTTTGTCAGCGAAAATTTACACGTCTACTCAGCTCGTTGCATTTTTCGTGGAAACGGAAGTTGGACGCATACAAATTAAAAATAACACTTTTAATAAATAAATAAAAATGGTAAAGTGCGCATTGTGCTTGAAAAAGAAAGGACCGGGAAATGGGTCGTTTTTCCATATTCCGGACGATGCTATGAGGAGGATACAATGGACCAGAGCATGCCAAATCAACTTTGGGCCTGGCGATGTTGTGTGCGAAGATCACTTTTCCCCTAGTGAAATAATACGTAGCGGAAAAAGATCGAACCTTTTATTTAAGGCGGTTCCACATCCCCCCACGTTGGTCATTAGCTCCGCATGTAGCTCCACTATAAAGGAAGGGTAAGAAAATAAATGCTTTAAAAAGCTGAATGCCTACTGATTGTTTTATTCCAGATTCACATTTCGTCCTCCCAGCTCTCACACAGGAGTACACAGCAGTGTTGTTTTTCCAAACAATGAACTGGAACACATGTACTGCATGCAGGATGAACGCATTGAAGATCGACAGACGTCGTGTCTGCAGGATTTACAACTAGGTAAGTATGTTTTAAGGTAATTTATGTACATATGTCCATACACATTTAACCATATATTTTTTCTATAATTGTTCAGTTTGCCAAGCTGTGTTAATGATTGCATTGAAGAGCCAGTTTTCGAAATACAACAACAGATGTCGTGCATGCAGAATTTGCAGCCAGCTAAGTATGATATAATGAGATGTACATATATCGATACATATTAACCTAAATACCTTTTCTATGACTTATCAGTTCGCCTTGCTGTGGAAAAACCTGCATTAAGAAGCCACTTATGGACTCTCAAACTGAGACAGAGTAAGTATAATATGCATGTACATATTTACATTCAGGGAACTAGAAAGGTTGATTTACACGAGTAGATTTCCTATTCGATTTTTAGACGTTCGGCTGCGTTTATGCATACGTTTGGTTGGAACAAGAATAAAATAGACCTTTGCTAAAGTAAAATTTGCTCCTGATTCCGAATATCTCCTCCATTTTTCTGTGGCAGATCTAGTTTCCGAGATATCGATGAAAATAGGAAAACTCCCATTTTTGCAAAACACTGCTTTATATTAGTACGCCAAAAAATTGTATTTTTCATTTTTTCGACTCAAACTGTTGAATTACACGTTATACTTATTCCCATAAACAAAGGCCCTATAATAATGGTATAATAAAATTTTGCCATGTAGGGCCTTTGTGGATTATGGTAACGCTATGTATTTCTGAGACAAAAAGATATAAATCATATCTACTAACGGTATGTATATAACTATATATTTTCAGTCTTATTATCATCGAATCAAATATTCTTTACGAAAACTCCGAGCTTAAAAAGAAAACAAAAAACTCAGGCAAGACAAAAATAATTTAGAGTCTAAACTAAAAAAGGCATTATCAATTGTGGAATCCTTAAAAAAAGTTTTTACTGAAGGTCAAATAAGGAAGTTGATTGCTCCCCGTAAGTTTTAGGCCCATTTGCATACAAGTCAAGGTTCTTATTTCTTTTAGAACTGCATATTTATAACTTATTTATTATAGAAAAAAGAGTGAAATGGTCCCCCGAAGACATTTCAAGTGCAATTTCTTTGCAAGCATCAGGTGCAAGATCATACAACCATATGTACCAAAAAGGGTTTCCTTTACCGCATTTGTCTACATTGCAACGTTGGTCTCGTAGAGCAGGCGTTAGTGAAGGCGTTATAGGAGCTTCGATGGAGTACATGAGATCAATGTCTCATTTATGCGCAGAAGATAGAATGGCCATTCTCTCTTTCGATGAGATGAAAGTTGCCGAAACTTACGAGTACGACCAACTGGGGGATTATGTTAGAAAGCCTGCGAATCTCGTCCAAGTAGTAATAGCACGCGGGTTGATAAAATCTTGGAAACTACCGTTTTTTTTTATTTTGATTGCCATATGACGAAGGCGGTGATTTCCACGATAATTTCTGCTATCTCTAATGTTGGTTTCACTGTGGTTGCCATGGTTTGTGATATGGGGTCTACAAATCAGAAGTTTTGGAAAGATTTAAAAGTGACATATGGTAATTATTACAATAGGCATAACAAGAGGGTTATAATATCATTATCAATCGATATATAGAAACGCCATATTTCACAAATCCCGCTGATGAAAAGATGAAGGTGTACACATTTGCCGACGTTCCTCACTTGCTTAAGTTGATACGAAACCATTATTTGGATACAGGTCTAATATGGAAAGGCCATCTGTTAACAACAAGAACAATTTGCGATCTATTATGTTGTACCTCACGATCCGATGCATCAATGTCTTATAAAGTCACTGATGAGCATATTTCAGTACAAGGAATGGGAATGTTTTTTTTTTTTAATTTTATTGATTTTACTTTGTAGAATGGAGGAAAAAATTTACCGCCTTATTCATAAAAAATGGGTAACAAAATATTTTTGTTTTTTAGCAGGACAAAAGGTTTCGTTAGCAGCGCAACTGGTTTCACATACCACTGCTAGCGCTATTAGACGTTGCAACTCCCTGGGGCTTAATCTCTATGAGGCAGAACATACTGCTGATTTCATACAGCTAGTTAATGACTGGTTCGATGTCCTTAACTCTTCGGTACAGTTTGTTTTTTGATCTAGAAATTTCAGCTTCCTTTGTTATTACGTATTTTTTAAGGAGCCTTTCGGAATCGCATTCCAAAGTCAGTTAGACGTCCTACTTCGCATGAATGATTTCATGCTAGGAAAAATTATTCCGGATTTAGCACAAATCGAAAACAACGTTCCGGGGAAGAAAAGAAAAACAAGAACACGGGAAAGAAAGGGGATGGAGCAGTTTCAGAAGGGTGTTCTAATGACCAACAGAGCATTAGTTCTCCTTTACGAGTCTCTGAAAGCTAATTCACATGTGGAATTCATTTTAACTCGCCGTTTGAACCAGGATGTACTGGAACACTTTTTCGGGGTCATGCGAAGCAGTGGCGGTGATAATGACCACCCGACGCCGAAAGATTTTAAATATAGGATGCGGAAGTATATCCTAGGTATTTTCATTAGTAGCAAAAGTAATGATATAACTATTTATCCGATTGTGAATATATATTTTTTATAGCACGTAATACCGAGTGCTTGAAGGGCACCGGTAATGTATCAACCGAAACAACAGAATGGCTAGGCGCATCTACTCCCATGATTTTGGCACCTGCAGCATCAACTGCTAATAAGCAACATGTGGGCGAGCCAGATCCAGCTATATAAAAAAAAAACTAATGGCGGCGATATACCAACAGGTTATCATAACCTCTAACGAGATTTTTAGCCGAGCTTCTCTTTCCAACTTGTGGTGTGTTGCTTTTCAGTGTCCCTACTAGTTGGCGGGACCTACAGTTTTTTGCCGACTCCGAACGGCATTTGCAAAGCATATGAATTTTTTGCTGAGAAGCTTCTCATGGCAGAAATACACCCGGAGAGTTTGCCAAACTACTGCCGAGGGGCGACCCCGTTTAGAAAAATTCCTTTTCTAAATAATTTTTGATGTTACTTTTGCCGGGCATCGAACCGCCACGACTTGGTGTAGAAGGCCGAACACTTAACCGCTACACCACGGCGGCCGCCCAGATCCAGGTATATACAGCCAGATAATAGAAAGCCTCTGCGGTACAAGCACAGATGACTCCGGAATTCTGCACGAGGACGCTTTGGAGTATATATCCGGCTATATAATTAAAAAGCTAAAACTAGACCAGAGCGAAAGTGCGGAAAATACATATATGTATATAGATCTAATATCCAAAGGACATTTGAAAAAACCTTCCCCAAGCTTTCTAAATAATATTAAGCGACTGGAGTCGATGTTTTATTATGTAAATTCCACTGAAATCGTACATTTTAAAAATATTCAAAAGCACTTAGTCGAGAGGAGCTCGGAAGTGGAATTGCCCGAAAAAGTTAAGAAATTTTTTTTTAAATGCAGAATTTACTTCCGCATTCGGGACTTGAACAAACGCCTACGCATTCAAAAAGCGAAACAAAGAATATTAGGGAATAAAAAGTTTGTTAAAATAAAACTTTAAAGAGTAAGTAAAATCAATTGTTTTCATTTGTTGTTTGTTTCCTATATTTTATTACATGAACGCATTTTATTATTATTGGACTTTAGGTGTAACTTGATTACAAAGTATTTTCAGCTATATTATTTTTAAACCTAATTTCTTTTTCCATTCTCTTACAGAACTCAATGCCAAAGTACTCCGTACCTACAACGCCTCAATTACGTTACAAAATCAATTACAAACTACCTGCCGATAATTGTGCTAATCTTGCAGGCGCTATATTATGTACAACTATATTTATGAGAATGAAACTATCGCTTTAGACACTTCAAAACTAAATTATCCTGATCCGTATCACTGTCGCATGATAAGTATGTACTATAGCTTTTCATCAAAAATCACAACTAAATTAAATCAACCTTATCATTGCAGGTGCAAAACACATGGTGTGCCGATTTTCAATAAAACAAAAACAAATAAATTTATTTAATAATTTTCATAAAAACACATTTCGTATTATTTCCAAGCGAAGTAGCCAGCGTTGCATGACTCTAAAACGAAAGAAAGCTGAACAATTCAACGCACATTGAATGCGCCCCCACCAACTTAGCACATAGCATATACATAGCAAAAAATGTTATATACGCTAACACTTGCAATAGATTTTTCACATCACGCTCAATATATAAGTATATGTATAATATATGATTAAAGCCCTATATACACTTGTTTTTGAGCGTGAACGTGGGTGAGCGTGAACAATTTTCTTTTGTGTAATATGTTGATATTACTCCACTTTTCCAAAAAAAATCATCCGTAAGTGGATAAACAACTAAAATATCTTTAATATTACTGCATTTAAACTTAAGTGAAAGTGTTAAATATGCTTTGAAATGCTTACTATATCGCAGTGAATTGAGTGCGAACGCAAAGTGACACAAACCCTTCGCAAGTGAGTGTTGAAATTTGGCAATTACCACGCCAAACTGTAATTTTTTTTTACATTTTTTGAAGAGTTGGAGTCATTTGACAGATGTGCGTGAACGCACAAAAGAATTGATTTGGAATTCTTTTCCTTTGCGTACGCAATAGAAAGTCTCCACTCATTCACGCTCACGTTCACACGGAACTGTATGAGGGTCTTAAGTTATATAAGTAGGGTCAAGTATTGCCATTGATTCTTTGAATGGCAATCAACGGTTGATATCCAATTTTTGAAATTGACAATTATTAGATGCAAATATGCAAACATTAGTACTTACGTTTATCCCATCTTTTCTCAACTACCCCAACTTACCATCAGTTGCCACAAGGGCAACACCTGCACCAACAACTGTATTTCTTTAGCCAGCCATATCATAAGCTAATCCGCACAAAAAGACTCAACCCATAAACTTCAAAGAAAGTTTTCTCCAACTTTTTCAAAGAAAAATGATTAACAATTTTTATTCCTATACTTCATTCAAAAATATTGCAAAACGCCTTACACTAGTTAAAAATTCAAAATAATTACAGTTACTTATTTTCTAACTATAATAACTAAATTAAGTCTAAATTTTCCTTGAAATAAAATTCGAACAAAAATTTCTAAAATTTACACCAGCCTAATGCCTCATTAACTTTATGCCCAAACACCTCTATAAATATATGTAAATATGTATGTATGTGCATTCAATCTCCCACTAAATTGACAGACAAAATCATAAGTAATAAATATGTATGTATGCGTAAAAAATCAACTCTAAACTTTAAACAAAAAAACCGATCTCAATAGTACGGGGAATTCGTAAAAATGTATAAGAGTGCGTTTCTCACAAAAAACCTCAATGCATGTATACGTATGTACAGTGTGTGAGTGTTTAATGTTGTTTTTTTTTTGTAACAAAATAACTCACCTTACTCAGCAGCCAGAATTTGGTACCAAAATCGACGAGCTGAAAAAAAAGGTAAAAGAAAAAAACAAACAACATAGGCTATTCAAACGACAGTGGTTCTGTTATAGGGCTTTGACCGCTTGACCGTGGTCAAGGCTAATTTCTAAGAACTATTGTCTTTGAAGTTTTAGTTTTACAACGTGGTTCGGTGCATATGCATTGATTTGTGCTTATGCAAAAAAATTTTTCGTAAACGAAAACAATCTCCTCGCGTTGAATAAAAAAACTATTTTTTTTGTCAAGAAGACAAAATTAAAAAAATTGCAAATCGAGGAGTCGGGTAAAAAAGTATGAAATTGTGAAAGTGAAGTGAAAGTGTAGTGAAAGTGTATTGAGAAAAAAAAGTCTGATAAAAAAAGAACACAACTGCAAACGAAATTATAAATCAAAAAGACTTGGAAAAAAAGCAAATGATAAAAAAAATAAAAAAAGATGCAAAAAATTTAATTGAAAGTGAAATAAAAAAAAACCTAATCAAAACAATAAGAAACTTTGAATAGTCTAAATTGGCAATAAAGATTGAAAAAAAAACACAAGAGCAAAAAAAACAAAGATAAAAAAATTTTAAAGGTGAAAAGTGAAAGTAAAAAAATAAAAAAATTGAATCGAAAGAAAAGCACTTAATGAAAAAAAGTTATAAGTTGTAAATAAAAAAATAGAAAGATAATGAATAAAAAAATATAAAAAGCGTTTATAAAAAAAATTTTTAAAATGTGTAGAACAAAACGAAAGGAGACTAAAGTTCAATTTTGCAAGCGTGAGTATGTAGGAAGAAATTTATATCTAAGTGTATAAAAAAACTAAAGGTAAGAAAAATTCAATAAATCTCAACAAAAACTTAAATTAATCAAATTAATAAACTTATTATAATAAATAATTAAAATTAGGAACTCGTTAAATTCAAAAAAAAATATTCAAGAAAATAAAAACTTAAAATTTCCAAAAAAATATGTTGGGTGGTGCACCCTAATAAATTTTAATAAACGTGTGTGTGATGATGGTGGTGTACAAATTAAAAAGATCGTTGATGGGCTGCTCTTCTCGCTCTTCTGTGTGATTGTGTTAGTGTTGTGTTTTGTGCTGCCTTGTATATGTGTAGTGTAGATAAAAGGTAGATAACTAAATGTTGATGAGGCTGAGTAAACGTTGATGGAAAAAATGTTGATGTGAAATGTTGCCGTCGTCGTTGGTTGCGCCACTTAGTGTTTCCCACCACTTTGAATGTTGCCTCTTTCGTAGTGTTTGATCAAAATGTTCGGTGTTGGTATGATGCCGGGTTTCTTGTGTTTCATGTGTGTGTGCGTGTGAATGCAATTATTGGACAGATTTCTGAGCCTGGTTTTGGCCCCAAAATGTTGCCTTTTGGCCAAGTAAAATTCTTCTGGAGTGTGAATTGATGTGTGTATGTGAGATGTGGATGTTTGTTGTTGTCTTCGGTAATTTTAGCGCCCAAAAACTTTATATAATTCCTGTGTAGTTTTGTTGATATGATTCTGTGTAGATTCGTGTGTGTGTATTTGTGGTAAAAAAATGTCGCGGCCTTCGGTCGGCTTCGTGAGCTGCAATAAAAATGTATAATTTTTTTCTAATATTCATGATTTCAAATTTCTTATTAAATTAGGTTTTCTGGCTTTTTTTTTTTTTTTTTTAAATTAAATAAAAATTTTTCTCTTTTATAAAATGATCAAAAAAAAATCTCCTAAATTATTTCCTTCAAAAGTTTTATTTCTTCTTCTTCTTTGTTTGCATATGTGCTCGTGTACATATGTATGTATACGTAAGTGCACTTGTGCATATTTTTAATATTTTTGAATTTTTAGAATTTTAATTAAAAACTTTTCTAAATTAAAAATTCAAGCAAAAATCCAAAAAAATACGGGGTTTTGGGTAAAAATTTTTTTTATTGGTGTTTAAAAATATTATAGTTTGGATTAAAGTAAAAAAATTTTATTTACAACAACAATCCACCCTATTTGTTTGCGTTCATGCTCGTGTACATATTTGCATACATATGTACACGTAAGTGCATTTATGCAGTTTTTAATCTTTAAGAATTTTTCGATTTGAATTTTAGAAATAAAAAAATTTAACAAAAATTAAAAAAATATAACAATTATAATTTAACAGGTATTTTGGGAATAATTTTACTGGATGCTGATGTAGTTGAATAAACGGTCCTTTTCAGGGCCACAAATATTATAAACAGAGAGATCAAAAATTACAAAACATTCCAAAAAAATTTGTACGTATTGTTTAGCCGAATTTATTTTGATAAAAAAAATTTCTCGAGCCCTTGCCAGAAAACCACAATCTAACTTTACAAAAATAAACTTTAATCGAGAATTTACACAAGAATAAAAATCTCCAAATTCACCAAAACTAATTCGATTAAAATTTCACAAAAATTAAATTTAAAGAACTTTAATGCAAAAAAAGTTTTTCAACAATTTTCAAAATTTTTCAAAGTGACTTACCGGTGACTGATGGATTCTTGTGGTGGATTTTTCACGCCTTGGGTGGCGGCTCTCCTGGCGCTGGCTAGTTTCCTCGAGAGGATTCACTATATTTCTTTTTCGACCGCTTTTACTTTGACGTGAAACCGCACTTTATACAAAATATACTTTTTTTTTTCACACGCGCACCCACACCTTAAGGTGATTATAACGCACTTTAAAATTAAACTTTTATTTTTGGAAACACTTTGGCACTGGTTAAGACCGCGACTTTTTCAAATTTGATCCGTCGATCAGCGGAATCCCCTTTTATACACATTAATCCTTGCGGCATTTCCGAAGCCGTAAGGCTCGAATCGCCTGCCTGCCTATGGTCAAACCAATCCACGTTCGACCCTTAAGCGGCAAGTATATGCGCTTATGTATAAGCAACATTTTAACCCACTCACACTAATAAGCATCCGCTATGCTAATATCGTAAAAACGAATAAGGGTGTTCGGTTAGCGGTTACCCATACATCTGTTCATATACCCGCTTGTGCGTAGTCAGAGAAATCTTCAAAGGCTGTCGTTACAAGTTCATTGACTATGCATTTTGCATACCAGTTCATTGTTGATTAGCTTTAAACCATTCAATGCCAAACTACTCAGCAAACAATATAGTTCATTGACTATACATTTTGTGGTGTATTCATACTAGTTCACTTCTGATCACCTTTAAACCAGTCAATGTCGAACTACTCAGCAAACAATATAGTTCACTGACTAAACATTTTGTGGCATATGCATACCAGTTCATTGTTGATTAGCTTTAAACCATTCAATGCCAAACTACTCAGCAAACAATATAGTTCATTGACTATACATTTTGTGGTGTATTCATACTAGTTCACTTCTGATCAGCTTTAAACCAGTCAATGTCGAACTACTCAGCAAACAATATAGTTCACTGACTATACATTTTGTGGTATATTCATACTAGTTCATTTATGATCAACTTTAATCCAGTCAATGACCAAGTACTCAGCAAACAATATAGTTCATTGACTATGCATTTTGTGGCATATGCATACCAGTTCATTGTTGATTAGCTTTAAACCATTCAATGCCAAACTACTCGGCAAACAATGTAGTTCATTGACTGTACAATCCTGGTTCGTACTAGTATGCAAGCAGAGCTGTTAAAGAATTAAATCTTTTGCTCTTTGAAATCATAGTTTTTCTTCATTCAGTACTTGAAATTCTTTTCATCGTTGAAGAATTTAACTTCAATTTACGCATTCAGCAATTCTTTACAGAAATCATGATTTATAAATCCACCAAGTGTCAATTCAACAAGAATTCAAAATAGAATTACGAAGAAAAGCTCTTTAATTCAGAATGGCCATTCAGTTGATTTGATTCTTTTGGACAGTTAATTCCGCTAATTCAGTACGAATCAGTTTTTGGAAAAATGCTAATTTACTCCCTTAAATAGTACTAAAAGTTTTCAAGTTCCTTTCACGCTAGAAGAATTTGAAAAAAAAATTACATTACATATTATAATAATCTATAACATAAAATTAGTGGAAAAAGCTTATTCGCGTGTAAGAAATATGTGAATTTAAAAAAATTAAGTTAAAACATAAAAAAGTATGATTTTGAAAGGTATAACATGCCTGGTCTTCACATAAACTGCCTTATTAGTGTTGCTGATGTGTTAGTTATGAAGCTTTTCGGGCATATTTTATTAACCCTCTGAGCACATTATTGAATTTAATTAAATAAGCTTTTGTCACATAAATAAAAAATAAATATGAATGTGTAATTATTTTATTATCATAACCTCTAACGAGATTTTTAGCCGTGCTTCTCTTTCCAACTTGTGGTGTGTTGCTTTTGAGTTTTCCTACAAGTTGGCAGGACCTACAGTTTTTTGCCGACTCCGAACGGCACTTGCAAAGCAAATGAATTTTTTGCTGGCAACTTCGAAAGTGCTTCAGTATTTTTAAAGATCTTCAACGCACAGCGAATATTGCCGAATTCGCCCTGCTATTACCATATATGAATTTGCGTTGCTCTCATATCTACAAGTTGTACAGGCAATACACAATATTACGTTCAGCTGAAACTCATGCCTTTTATGAATATAAAAAAATTCGGAGCTCTTTCATGGTTTTATTAGTCATATACATACGTCAGTTTTGAAAAATGAAAAAAAAATCAAATCTTTTTTTTTTGGATTTATACTTTGAAATATGGAAATTCTTTCCAAATATGAGTATTTTATTTCGATTTTTTAGTCAACAATAACTAGTAGTGGAATTAATTTCCATTTAATTGTATAACAGAAACCATTTGAAATGTCTTTTAAAATTTTTACAAAGCTCAGAAGAGTAAAACGGTCATCTAAACTTTCAACTTCTTCGGCAGATTTTGTATGAAATTTTTGAGGACTCAGTTTGGTAGACCAAGCAGTATAATTATATGCAAGTTAGAACTAGCTGAAATATTTTCCTGATTTTCAAGAACGATTTTCGTCGATGGTGTTGAGTAATTTTTTATGCGAAATTAAATTTTGTTCATGCGTTGCATGAAAGATTTTACTTAACACCCTCATCGAAAAAAATTCTTAAAAATCAGGAAAATATTTAAATTAGTTCTAACTTTCACATCATACCACTGAAATTGATTGTCCTACAAAACTAAGAAAAATCTGCCAAAAACGTTGAAAATTTGGATGGCCATTTTGCTAAGCTCCCCTGAACTTTGTCCAAATTCTTAAAGACATCTTTAATTTTGTGTCTAACTGTACATATTACTGAAGTGGGTGACCGGAGTTCTAGTCGGTGATAGTGTCGAATTCAGGACATTTTTTATCACGGATAAGAAACGGGTTAATAAAAATTACAGCACCTTAAAGGCATAGTAGGGATGGCAGCTATTTTAGTTTTGTGAGCCCAAAAGTTTCGAGATCCCGAATATGTATTATTTAGATATTTTATACATTTTAACAAACAAACTGAAGACAGTACATCATTATTATTTTCATTACCAACAAGATGCTTAAATATATATAAAAAATATGTAAGTAGAGTTTAAATATATCCTATAACTTTTTCTTTACGGTTTCTCCTAGCTGCTTTGGAAGCTAATGCCAATCAACAAGCGAAAAAGTTAGGGATTTTATAAAATTTCTCTCCATTCATAAGTGGGCTGTAATATTAGGTGTTAATTTTTATACCCTGCTTTTATGATTATATATAAAACCAAAAGCTCAAAAAACTGCCTTAATCCAACTTAATGTCATATTATTCGTAAAAAACTAGCTATTTTAAACATTCGGGATTTTTTAACTGCTTTTCGAGATTTCGGGACTAATAAAAAACAATCCCGGGATTGACTTCAAATGTCAAAGAAAAAATATATAATGACAACATTTCATGATACAATAAGCGCACCAGTAGGAAATTGTAACAGTGAGGTACGTTTCTGACATCTTACATAAGTATTAGGACTTATCACAATATATCTACGTTGCGGTGTTGCATCTACAGCTTAAGGGCCGCTTGCATAAAAGCTGATAACGACTAATACTATGTACACACTAGCGTGTTTTCGAGCTCATTCTGGTTTTCGAGGCAAAACATGCTGAAAACCGATGTTTTCGCCATACAAAATTTTCAACCGAAAACTTGCGAAAACATCATGTTTTATCCCAAAACATCAACGAAAACCTTTCACAATCAGTGTCGGCTCTAAATTTTATCGGTAATAATCGAAAAACATACTGTCACATATCTGATATGTCAAATGTTTTCATTTTGAATTTCGTCGCCCGAATTTATAAAAAATCAAAATGAAAATGTTTGTGCTATAAAGTAAATTTGAAATAAGTACGCTGACAGTAAAACTTAAAATAAGTACATAAAATATAATATGTACGTTCACAAAATTTTAATTATTTTTTTTCACAAATCACAATTTCTAGAACAGCTGATTACTGTCAAATGAAAACAAGAATAGCAGGTAGGAACGCACCTGTTTTATGTGAGATGTTTTACACGAAAACAAGGTGTTTTCGCTTCAGTGTGAACATGATCTAATAATCTTAAAACATACTGTCACATATCTGATATGTCAAATGTTTTCATTTTAAATTTCGTCGCCCGAATTTATAAAAAATCAAAATGAAAATGTTTGTGCTATAAAGTAAATTTGAAATAAGTACGCTGACAGTTTGCCTCCTTATCGTCAGGATCTGCATCAGTTTTTTCGCTTTGTCAGTCATCTAAAATTTAATGAAATATAATATAAAAACAAATATTTTAAACAATAACTCACATTTGTACGTTAACAAAATTTTAATTATTTTTTCTCACAAATCACAATTTCTAGAACAGCTGATTACTGTCAAATGAAAACAAGAATAGCAGGTATGAACGCACCTGTTTTATGTGAGATGTTTTACACGAAAACAAGGTGTTTTCGCTTCAGTGTGAACATGATCTAACCGGAGTTTAATTGACGTATTTTGTATGGTTAGCTGTCAAGTTAATCACCGATTAGGCTTAATCGGCTTTTATGCAAGTGGCCCTAAGTGTTTATTATTAAGGAAATTCACAAGGTCTTTTATAGTTTTATGTACAATTTCAACAACACAACACTTGAGAGCACTACATGAGTTGAATGTTGTGTCTGAATACATTAAATTTAATTTTCATACAAATTTGTCAGAAAATATTGAATTTTTGTGTTCGTGGCTCTTTTACTTTTGAAACTAGTGAAAACGAAAAAACAAGGAAAAGCAAAATAGCACACCTGCGCATTGGGTTGCTTAATTTTATTGTGCTATTCAAATTTTATATAAGAAATGACAACAAAGAAAATATGACAGTCTTAAATTTTGAATTGCCTAATTTTGATTTTTTCTAATTTTAATTAGTACATACACAGAAAAGTTTTAATGGCTTTTGACATGTGATTAGTGTTGTAAACCAAATGCTGGAAAAGAACTAAACAATCATACAGTGCTTGTCAGCTGAAGCATCATCGCGAATAACGTTCTAAGTGTAATATTTTTCAAAACCAGTTTCATTGCATAAAACATTTTGTATTGCTCTCCAGTTAACCAATTTTCTAAAATTTGACACCAAAACTGTAAAAATTCATTTAAAAATAGTAGGGTAATTTAAAGTGACATACATTATTTTGCATTGAAGCGTCGAAAGTGATTCGTAACGGCACTGGAAGATCATGAAAAAGGTGTAAAACTCATAATATGAAAGATATAAAAGAAAAAGTTAAGGGAGACAGATGAGAAAAATAGATTTAAAATATATGACTTTAGCGTTTTTTTGCTCTCCTGACAAATTCTGATTTTGTAACTTAGAACGTTATTCGATTCGATGCTTCAAAACCCTCTTCCTATCCTGCTCTGTCACCTAAATGTTTAGCAACATCGGAATATGTTACAATTTTTCCAAACGATGGACTTTTCCTTGATATGCCATTTTTGCTTTTACGAACGTGTTTTTCGCTTTTTTTATATTTTTGTATGATAATTACTATGTATATACATGAAAAATTCATGACATAGGATGAGCTTTTAGGTAAATAATAATACATTTTTATTTTTTTTTTAAGATCAGAGGCAAAGATGCAACGACATGTTAATTATAATATATTTCCCGCTAGGCATGGTTCTGCATTGAGGTCTTGTCAATTATAAAAAATTTTTACTTTTCATATTTCAAATTTTTGTTTTGTTTATAAACCGAAGAAAACATGGCTGCTCTTCACAGTGTAGCAATTTCGACAAATCCAAATTTTTTATTTTCTCATTTATCTCAGAATCGGTGGGATTTTTTGAAAGATTTAGCAGCTAAGTAAAATGTATGACATACATATATGGTCCTCGCTTTCGAATTTGCCTTACCGACATTTCGAGTTTTAATTGTCCTGAAAAAAAAAAGAAGTTACCTCACGTCCATAGTTTGACTTGAAACATCTATGTATGTGTTGAATTTTGCGCATTTACTTCAGTCAGATGGGATTACTGACATATCTGTGGTTTCTTTATATTATAATATTTGCGGACTGATAAAACCTCCCCAAATATGTAATTTAATCACATCAAAAAATAATGTACATATTTCGAGTTGAATTGTATGAGTCTATAGTTAGCCTATGTAAATGTTAATAGCTGCTTTCTGTAGATCATTCGTAGCACCATCAAATTCCAAACATCGTGGAATACTCATAGTAATAATAATAATAATACAAATACCTTCTAAGAGGATAAGGTCCAGCCTGTCTTCCAATTTGTGGTTTAAGTTTTAGTACACATTGGCGAGACCTACAATTTCTTTGGCCCAACTCTACACAGTATCTGGCAAGGCATTTTCATTTTGGCTGAAAAACCCCCGGAGCGTTGCCGAACACTGCCGATGGTGGCCTCGTTTTGAAAAACTTATTCAAAGAATTTTTGGTGTGACCTGTTTCGGTACTTGCACCAGGTACTTTCAATATGGCAAGTCAGCGCACAGTCATCATACCGCGGCGGTAGACAGTAATTTTAATTTCTATGTCTTAAAATATTCCAGAGGGAAATAATATTAAAAGTGAAAATTAAATTAAATCAAATGTTTCAATAAATTTATTCCTACGTTTATATTATGACAAGATAAAATAAATACATTAAACAAGAACCTCGCAGCCTTAAGCTATATTCTTTACGAGTCCATCAACTCCGGGTCTGTAGATAAAACACGGAATTTTGTTTGCATTTTTATCTAAATTTTAACACTGTGCGCTGCATTTTGACGTCTACCGCTTCGAATTTTCAAACGCGTTTTTCTCCACTTTCCCTGTAATAAAACGATGGAACTGCACTTCATGTTGTTCCTTTTTTATGTGACGATTATTTTCTACTTACCTTCTTGAAAAATTTGCCGTAATCTTCGAGAAATCAGCTAAAAACAGCAAGATTTTATGTATGTATGTAAATATATGAAAACATTGAGTAAGAGTTGCCGTAGCTAAAGAAAACGGAACCAAATTTTCGGGCTTATAGTTTCAAACCAATTTTCCGAAGACAATATCATAGCCGAAATAAGTTTTGAACAAATATATAAATATAACTTTCAGTTTCTGAATGGTTCCAATAAAATTTTGGCCTATTTACATTAAAATCAACAGACTTGAAACATAATCCATCACATATAAAATTTTAGAGTTAGGGCCAAATTTTAACCATTAGCACAATCTATTGTAGTACATGGTACTATGCAAATTATTTGAAATTTTTGGTTTGCTTCTTTTTTTCTCTTGTAATTCACAGATGCTTCTTCGTGTTTGGGTAAATACAAATATGATGCTGATGTATATATGATCTAGTATGTCAACTGCTACATTTCTTGTGTATATACAGAGAAAAAAGGCACTGGTAAAATCAACAATCTCGTACTGTTATCCTGAAGTTGACCAAATTTTGGTTGTTTGAACGGTAATTTTGTTGAAGTAACTGCATTCAGATCTTTTATGATATGATTAGATTGCACATGCCGTTTGCCGAAGGAGTTGCTGAAGGAGTACACACTCCGTCAAGCCAACGAAAGGTGGCAACAATCCCCAAGGTGCCGGACATCCAAACAAACCTGGCCGAAATGGGATCATAAAAGATCTAGAGGCATACACGCCCTAAGAAGGAGAGAAATCTCCATATTAATAGGAGATCTAACTGGGCACTGCCTTATTGGTAGACACGCAGAAAGGCTAGGTGTGCCCTAAGGACGATGCTGTAGGAGATGCAAGGATGATGAGGAAGAGAAAACGGACAACTGGACATAAAGGACTTGATGGCCTTCATAAAGTCATCTAAGTGGTTCGAGGAGGAGTTACGGTGTCGGTTTAGGGATTTGGCATATGGCAAAAAACTGTAGGTCCCGCCAACTTGTAGGAAAAACTAAAAAGCAACACACCACAAGTTGGAAAGAGAAGCTCGGCTAAAAATCTCGTTAGAGGTTATGATAACCTGTTGGTATATCGCCGCCATAAGTTTTTTTTTTTATCTATATATACATATGTGGGACCGGAACTCCGCAGTGGACGACTAACTTAACCTTAAGTAACCTTAATTTACCTTACCTAAAAATACAACTCCAAAGCCCCAATTACATAAAACTTTGACAAATGCGCGCCTCGTTTTTGAGCATTTGCAAAAATTTCGCTTCGCTTTACGTTTAAAAAACTTTGTATGAAAGTGGATCCTACAAAGTTGAATGCATTTGGGCCTTCACCTATATAATCAATCTTGACGAACGCGGAATTTGAAAGGAGCTATTGCAAGTTGAATTCAATAATTAAATTAAAAATACAATAAACAACATAATTTAAAAAATATAGAAAAAAAAACTTGTGTTAACTTTACCGAGAATCGAACTCAGAGCCTTTAGCTCATTTTTGGCTGTGTATGAACTAGTATATCAACTGGTATAATGCTGATGCAGAGGCTGACTAGTATACCAATTGTTATGGTGCTGATGCAGAAGAGGACAATTGCTTTTCTTTTTCTCTTGTAACTGCTTCTTTTTTACCTTGTAATTCACAGATGCTTTTTCGTGTTTGGGTAAATACAAATAAACCCTGCTTTCTAAAGAATAAACTGGTATATTGCTGATGTAGAGGCTTACTATGATACTGGTGCATAGACCGACTAGTGTACCAACTGGATTGAATGTCAAATTCGTGGACTAGTATGACAAGTGGTACGATCTCAATGGGCATAATGATTAGTATGTCCTGCCGCATAGACTGAGCAGTATGTCAACTGGTATGATTCTGATGTATACATGAACTAGTATGTCAACTGGTAAGATTCTGATGCATATATGAACTAGTATGTATGTCAAATGGTATATTTCTGATGGAAATTTGAACTAGTATGTCAACTGATATGATTATGATGCATAAATGAACTGGTATGTCACTTGGTATGATTCTGACGCATATATGAACTAGTATGACAGCTGGTATGATTCCGATGCTTTTTTTAACTAGTCTGTCAATTGGTATAATTCTGATGCATATATGAACTAGTCTGTCAACTGGTATGATTCTGATGCATATAAGAAGTAGTCTGTCAACAGGTATGATTCTGATGCATATATGAACACGTCTGTCAACTGGTATGGTTCTGATGCATATAAGAACTAGTCTGTAAACTGGTATGATTCTGATGTATATATGAACTAGTCTGCCAAGTGGTATGATTCTGATGTATACATATATGAACTATTCTTTCAACTGGTACGATCCTGACGTATATACGAACTAGTATCTTAAATGGTATGATACTGATGTGTATAGTAACAAGTATATCAACTGGTATATTCCTGATGCAGAGGCTGACTAGTCAGCCAATTGGTATGGTGCTGATGCAGAGGAGGACAGTTACCATCTCGTAGGACATCGCCGTGTTAAAAATACCAGTTGCTAATATGGAAAAATAACAGAACTCGAACTAGTTGAGGCCGCCTGGCTGACTGGTATTTGATTAGTATAAAACTAGTTAAGGTGACTGCAGGGAAGCTATTTGCGCAAACCTGACGGATCCTGGACCAGCACGGAGAGGGAAACCCTAGAGCTGCTCTTGAATACGCACTTCCCAGGGAACTTGCATGAGGAACCCCTAACACCTACAAAAAACCTGGCTGTACACATACCCATCACGGAGGAAAAGGTTAGGTGGGCGGTTAAAAGCTTCACAGCCTAGTTTCTGTTATTGAAAAATCGCTGTATGAAAAGGAGTACTGTCTTGTGGCCTTTTTAGATATTCAAGGAGCCTTCAACAACATAAGCCCTGATGCTATAAACACCGCTTTAACAAGTCTGGGCATAAGCAGGTCTCTTATTGGACTTATTGATCAACTGCTAAGGGGCAGACGAATAGTTGGGCTCGGTTGACTTATCACGCTATGTCACAAGGGGAACGCCTCAGGGTGATGTTCTCTCCCCGCTTCTATGTAGCCTCACTGTCAACTCGATGCTGCGAGACATAAGCTGGGGGGGCGGGAAGGTAGTGGCATATGCAGACGACTTAGCTATAGTGTATAGGGGCAAATTCCCACAAAGCCTGTGCGACTTGATGCAAGTAGCACTGAGAGAGGTTTCCTCATGGTGCTCCCGCTGCGGACTGAGCATCAACCCGGGAAAAGTAGAACTGGTCATTTTCACCAACCGCTATAAGATACCACCGCTAATACTACCAAAACTGAATAACGTGCACCTGAACTTGGCTGACAAAGCCAAGTTCTTGGGCACAGTTCTGGATAGGAAACTAACCTGGAAGGAGAATGTTCTTCAGCGCCAGAAGAAAGCGTGTATTGCACTCTACACGTGCAAAAGAGCCATTGGAAAGAAATGGGGGCTCAGCCCCAAAATATGCAAATGGATCTACACTGCAATCATTCGACCAATCATGCTCTATGGAGTTGTGGTATGGTGGCCTGCGCTGAGCAAGGCAACAAACCTTAATCTGCTAGGTAAAGTACACAGATCTTGCATGATCTGTATAAGCGGTGCGTTAAGAACAACGCCCAATGAAGCACTCCAGGCCATTCTTGGCATTTTGCCACTCGATCTGGAAGGGCACCGGGTAGCATCGGCTCTGCGTCTAAGGGAAACGTCCGGCTGGGGCGCAAGCACTACTGGACACAACAGTCGGAGATAGCGGTTTTAAAATCAACATTCCCAGCAGGGAAGAATGGGAGAGCACGGATCGGAATCCCGCCACTCATGGCGGCACTTCCATTTATACTGATGGCTCGAAGTTAGACGGCAGAGTTGGGGGAGGGGTTTATTCAAAGGATCTGAACCTTGAGCTCTCCTTCAGACTACCTGATCACTGCAGTGTCTTCCAGGCTGAAGTTTCAGCAATCATGGACGCCGCGGCTTGGATAGGCCAACACATTATCGGACAGGACATTTTTATATTCAGCGACAGCCAGGCGGCCATCAAATCCCTTGGCTCTTATTCGTTCAACTCTGAACTGACGCTCAGCTGTCATCGATCTCTACAAGAGATGGCCCAACAGAATCGCGTGAACCTCACATGGGTCCCGGGGCATAGGGACATTGAGGGAAATTGTAGGGCAGACGAACTTGCGAGGCAGGGCACGACCAAGCACGTTCCTCGGGATAAAGAGCGCTTATGTATGCCGTTTGCCACATGCAGGCTTATGCTGAAGGAGTACACACTCCGCCAAGCCAACGAAAGATGGCTGCAATCTCCAGGATGCCGGATATCCAAAGAAACCTGGCCGAAATGGGATCATAAAAGATCAAGACAAATTTATGCCCTAAGGAGAAGAGAAATCTCCATATTAATAGGCGTATTAACTGGGCACTGCCTCATTGGTAGGCACGCAGAAACACTAGGTGTGCTCTACCGACGATGCTGTAGGAGTTGTAAGGATGATGAGGAGGAGGAAACGGTGGAGCACCTCATCTGCAACTGCCCGGCTTTAAGTGGCGCGAGAATGCGCTTTTTGGGAGTTCCCTTCCTGATCAGCCTACGCCAGGTCACGGAGATGGACATAAAGGACCTGATGGCCTTCATCAAGTCATCTAAATGGTTCGAGGAGGAGTAACGGTGTCGGTATAGGAAGGTCAGTCCCGGGATTCTGCTATGTGGAGAATTCCGTTAATACCGGGATTTTCCATATGGCAGGGTCCCCAACTGACTTTCCTAGTGTTGGTGGTATCACAACGGTCCTTTTGATACTGGCCTAGGTGTGCCTCGGCGGCAGCCACTTGAACCTAACCTATAAGACTAATTTGCAAAAAAAAATGGAAAATTTGGTAAACGTCAAAAGTTCTTGACCAGGCACAAGAAATATATGCTCGTTTTTTTCTTTAAGCGGGCTACTCACCTGCCAAGAAATGTCAAACTCCATATAAAAAAACGCTCAAGAAATGGTCAAGAACTGTTTTCACACGTCAAATTTTCTTGAGCCAATACTCAGCTCATAAGAAAAAATACTACAATTTTCGATGGTTGGCAATGCCGGTTTACCTCAAGAAATAAATATCCTCGTATATATTTCTTGAGGTAAATAAGCAGATTCATGGCAACGGTGAGTACATATATCGCTTCACATATTTTATACATTTTTAAAATAGTAATTTACAATAAAATGGAAAATGTCGTAAACGTCAATATTTCTTGACCAGGCATAAGAAATATATGCTCGTTTTTTTCTTGAGACACTTCTTGGCAGTCTTTTTGCAAATGACTCCTACAAAAATGTACAAAATATGTTGCGCGTTATGTACTGACCTTTGCCGTGGATCTGCACGTTTACCTCAAGAAATATATACGAGCATATTTATTTCTTGAGGTAAACCGGCATTGACAACCATGAAAGCGGGCTACTCACCTGCCAAGAAATGCCTCAAGAAAAAAAACGAGCATATATTTCTTGTGCTTGGTCAAGAAATTTTGACGTTTACAAAATTTTCCATTATTTTGGAAATTACTCTTATAAAAATGTATAAAACATATTTACCGAAATATGTACTCTTTGTTTGTTCCTTTGCCGTAAATCTGCACGTTTACCTCAAGAAATATATACGAGCTTATTTATTTCTTGAGGTAAACCGGCGTTGCCAACTATCGAAAAGTACTGTATTTTTTCTTATGAACTGAGTATTGGCTCAAGAAAATTTGACGTGTGAAAACGTTTCTTGACCATTTCTTGAGCGTTTTTTTATATGGAGTTTGACATATCTTGGCAGTGAGTTGCCCGCTGAACTGAGTATTGGCTCAAGAAAATTTGACGTGTGAAAACGTTTCTTGACCATTTCTTGAGGGTTTTTTTATATGGAGTTTGACATTTCGTCTCAAGCGGGCTACTTAGCTGCCAAGAAATGTCAAACTCCATATAAAAAAACGCTGAAGAAATGGTCAAGAAACGTTATCACACGTCAAATTTTCTTGAGCCAATACTCAGCTCATAAGAAAAACTACTACAATTTTCGATGGTTGGCAACGCAGGTTTACCTCAGGAAATAGATAAGTTCGTATATATTTCTTGAGGTAAACGTACAGATGCACAGCAAAGGAACAAACAAATAGTACATATTTCGGAAAACATGTTTTATACATTTTGTTTCGAGCATACTTACTTGTGTATATGTGTGCGTGTAAACGCACGCTTCTCGATTCAAATAAAACAACAAACAATTAAGGGAAAACGACCATGTCGTAAAAAAACCCTTTTTATTTAAATAAACAAATCTTAATTTGTTGTCTGGCTCACATCACTTGCTTCACAATAATTTAGATTTCTAACTCGCGCACAAGAACTAAAAACTTAAACACAAAAACAAGAAAAGCATCGACTCGCGCACACCGATGATTACCAACCCACCTCCATCCGTCGCCCTGCTGGCACCGCTTCACTCGCCCACCCCACTCAAAAGAAGTCCCTAGAAGAACTCGATGCTCAAAGGAGTCATACGCACCCAAAGCATGCCATGACATATTGCACTCAATACAGTTATTACAAAATAACGGAACCTATGCATTGTGCATTGTGTCCCTGTGCGACTCTTTAGACGCCAAGACAAAATGACCCTGCGCGAAACAGTGCCAGGCAAAACAAACGGTTTTCCAAGAAAACAAACACTTAAATCTGAATACATCTGATACATTCAAAAGGAAATAATATTGTGCGGCATATCCTGATTTCGTCTCTACTCCGCTCTGTCTGTTTCCACGGGTAATACACATATCTTCCGGACGGGTCCCGTCAATCTGCCAGTTTGGGCTTGCACCACCACGGATCGCACCAGCCCGTCCCTGCTCAGTATCAGCTGAATAACTCGGCCCAACGCCCACTGTGATGGTGGAAAGCTTTCCGCCTTCAGCATCACCATCTGGCCCACCCTCACATTCTCGCGCTCTCCGCGCCATCCTTTCCGCTCCTGTAGGCTATTCAAATAGTCAACCCGCCAACGAACCCACAAGTGCTGCACCATTGTCTGTCTCTGCGCCCAAAGTCTTGTGCCTATATTACCGCGTTGATCTTCCAGTATAAAGGGAGGTGGCAAAATCAGTGGCTCTCCAATGAGAAAATGACCGGGTGTCAATGCCCGTAGATCGTTCGGATCATCTGATAGTGGATATAATGGTCTTGAACCCAATATCGCCTCAATCTCGACGAGCAACGTAATAAATTGATCCCGTGCCAGCGCTCTCCGGCCCACGACTCCTGTCAAATGAAGTTTCATAGATCCCACAGCTGCTTCGTAAATTCCTCCTTGATGTGGCGCTGCTGGAATCATGAACTGCCACTCCGCACCCCCTATGCCAAGATGCTCCAGCGCCTCCCGCCCCCTACAATGCTCAACAGCCGTTCTGATCATCCCGCCTGCTCCAACGAAAGTCGTCGCGTTGTCGCCGAATATCTTTGCGCATCGGCCACGCCTTCCAATAAACCCTTCATAGCAAGCAACAAAAGATTGCGTAGTCAGATCCAGCACCATGTCAACATGTACCGCCCGAGCTTTCAGACAGACAAACACCGCGACCCAACACCTGGTTCCATCAACACAGTCATCTCGCACCCTCATACGAACATTAAACGGACCCGCGCAGTCCAGCCCGCAATGAATGAATGGTTTGCCCGATTGCACCCCTTCAGCAGTCAGATCCGCCATTAATTGATGTTCCAGTTTATAATTGTATCTCACGCATACTACGCATTTATGCAAAAATTTCCTAAGCTCATCTCTCAACCGTGGTATCCAATATTTTTGCCTAATGAACTGTGTCATTACTTGCACCGCCCCATGCTTAGTTTCTCTATGCGCATAATCCGCTATCAGGTGCGCCAACCTTGAGCCCTTGCTAACAATGGCCTGGTGTCTTGCTTCGTATTCTATATTCGCCTCCGTCAATCGCCCACCGACTCTCAGAATTCCATTTTTATCTATGGAGTTTGACATTTCGTCTCAAGCGGGCTACTTAGCTGCCAAGAAATGTCAAACTCCATATAAAAAAACGCTGAAGAAATGGTCAAGAAACGTTATCACACGTCAAATTTTCTTGAGCCAATACTCAGCTCATAAGAAAAACTACTACAATTTTCGATGGTTGGCTACGCAGGTTTACCTCAGGAAATAGATAAGTTCGTATATATTTCTTGAGGTAAACGTACAGATGCACAGCAAAGGAACAAACAAATAGTACATATTTCGGAAAACATGTTTTATACATTTTGTTTCGAGCATACTTACTTGTGTATATGTGTGCGTGTAAACGCACGCTTCTCGATTCAAATAAAACAACAAACAATTAAGGGAAAACGACCATGTCGTAAAAAAAACCCTTTTTATTTAAATAAACAAATCTTAATTTGTTGTCTGGCTCACATCACTTGCTCCACAATAATTTAGATTTCTAACTCGCGCACAAGAACTAAAAACTTAAACACAAAAACAAGAAAAGCATCGACTCGCGCACACCGATGATTACCAACCCACCTCCATCCGTCGCCCTGCTGGCACCGCTTCACTCGCCCACCCCACTCAAAAGAAGTCCCTAGAAGAACTCGATGCTCAAAGGAGTCATACGCACCCAAAGCATGCCATGACATATTGCACTCAATACAGTTATTACAAAATAACGGAACCTATTTCTTCGCGCAGTGCATTGTGTCCCTGTGCGACTCTTTAGACGCCAAGACAAAATGACCCTGCGCGAAACACATTTTTATAAGAGTAATTTCCAAAATAATGGAAAATTTTGTAGACGTCAAAATTTCTTGAGTAGGCATAAGAAATATATGCTCGTTTTTTTCTTGAGGCATTTCTTGGCCGGTGGGTAGCCCGCTATAAGAAAAAATACAGCACTTTTCTATAGTTGGCAACGTCGGTTTACCTCAAGAAATATATAAGCTCGTATATATATCTTGAGGTAAACGTGCAGATCCACGGCAAAAGTGAGTATATATTTCGCTAAACATATTTTGTACATTTTTATAAGAGTAATTTGCAAAAAAAAATGGAAAATTTGGTAAACGTCAAAATTTTTTGACCAGGCACAAGAAATGCCTCAAGCGGGCTACTCACCTGCCAAGAAATGTCAAACTCCACATAAAAAACGCGAAAGAAATGGTCAAGAAACGTTTTCACATGTCAAATTTTCTTGAGCTAATACTCAGTTCATAAGAAAAAATACAGCACTTTTCGATAGTTGGCTACGCCGGTTTACTTCAAGAAATAAATAAGCTCGTATATATTTCTTGAGGTAAACGTGCAGATCCACAGCAAAGGTGAGTACATGTTGCGCTACACATGTTTTATAAATTTTTATAAGAGTAATTTGCAAAAAAATGGAAAATTTGGTAAACGTCAAACTTTCTTGACCAGGCACAAGAAATATATGCTCGTTTTTTTCTTGAGGCATTTCCTGGCAGGTGGCTAGCCCGCTTCAAGAAAAAACGAGCATATATTTGTTGAGCTCGGTCAAGAAATTTTGACAAATTACTCTTGTAATTTTTACCACGCTTTTATTAGGTTCACTTGTATGTTTGCTTGTTTGTATGTATGTTACTCTCGTTCGGTCTAAGCCTCAGTGGCCCAAAAACAGTAAAATGTCCCTACAATATGGGTATCAAACGAAAGGGGAAGGCCCCAGGTTTCATTTGGACTTCGATATATTTCGATAAATTTATCGATAACTGAGTTATCGGTCAAAATGTGGTTGCCCGAAAACCTTAAAATTTCCCTACAATATGGGTATCAAACGAAAGGTGAAGGCCCCAGGTTTCATTTGGACATCGACATATTTCGATGAATTTATCGATAACTGAGTTATCGGTCAAAATGTGGTTGCCCGAAAACCTTAAAATTTCCCTACAATATGGGTATCAAACGAAAGGTGAAGGTCCCAGGTCTCATTTGGACATCGACATAATTCGATAAATTTATCGATAACTGAGTTATCGGTCAAAATGTAGTTGCCCGAAAACCTTAAAATTTCCCTACATTATGGGTATCAAACGAAAGGTGAAGGCCCCAGGTTTCATTTGGACATCGGCATATTTCAATAAATTTATCGATAACTGAGTTATCGGTCAAAATATGATTGCCCAAAAACCTAAAACATTCCCTACAATATGGGTATCAAACGAAAGGTGAAGGCCCCAGGTTTCATTCGGACATCGACATATTTCGATAAATTTATCGATAACTGAGTTATCGGTCAAAATGTGGTTGCCAGAAAACCTTAAAATTTCCCTACAATGTGGGTATCAAACGAAAGGTGAAGGCCCCAGGTCTCATTTGGACATAGACATAATTCGATAAATTTATCGATAACTGAGTTATCGGTCAAAATGTGTTTGCCCGAAAACCTTAAAATTTCCCTACAATATGGGTATCAAACGAAAGGTGAAGGCCCCAGGTTTCATTTGGACATCGACATATTTCGATAAATTTATCGATAACTGAGTTATCGGTCAAAATGTGGTTGCCCGAAAACCTTAAAATTCCCCTACAATATGGGTATCAAACGAAAGGTGAAGGCCCCAGGTCTCATTTGGACATCGACATAATTCGATAAATTTATCGATAACTGAGTTATCGGTCAAAATGTAGTTGCCCGAAAACCTTAAAATTTCCCTACAATATGGATATCAAACGAAAGGTGAAGGCCCCAAGTCTCATTTGGACTTCGATATATTTCGATAAATTTATCGATAACTGAGTTATCGGTCAAAATGTAGTTGCCCGAAAACCTTAAAATTTCCCTACAATATGGATATCAAACGAAAGGTGAAGGCCCCAGGTCTCATTTGGACATCGACATAATTCGATAAATTTATCGATAACTGAGTTATCGGTCAAAATGTAGTTGCCCGAAAACATTAAAATTTCCCTACAATATGGGTATCAAACGAAAGGTGAAGGCCCCAGGTTTCATTTGGACATCGACATAATTCGATAAATTTATCGATAACTGAGTTATCGGTCAAAATGTGGTTGCCGGAAAAACTTAAAATTTCCATACAATATGGATATCAAACGAAAGGTGAAGGCCCCAGGTCTCATTTGGACTTCGATATATTTCGATAAATTTATCGATAACTGAGTTATCGGTCAAAATGTAGTTGCCCGAAAACCTTAAAATTTCCCTACAATATGGATATCAAACGAAAGGTGAAGGCCCCAGGTCTCATTTGGACATCGACATAATTCGATAAATTTATCGATAACTGAGTTATCGGTCAAAATGTAGTTCCCGAAAACATTAAAATTTCCCTACATTATGGGTATCAAACGAAAGGTGAAGGCCCCAGGTTTCATTTGGACATCGACATATTTCGATAAATTTATCGATAACTGAGTTATCGGTCAAAATGTGGTTGCCAGAAAAACTAAAAATTTCCCTACAATATGGGTATCAAACGAAAGGTGAAGGCCCCAGGTTTCATTTGGACATCGACATATTTCAATAAATTTATCGATAACTGAGTTATCGGTCAAAATGTAGTTGCCCGAAAACCTTAAAACTTCCCTACAATATGGATATCAAACGAAAGGTGAAGGCCCCAGGTCTCATTTGGACTTCGATATATTTCGATAAATTTATCGATAACTGAGTTATCGGTCAAAATGTAGTTGCCCGAAAACCTTAAAATTTCCCTACAATATGGATATCAAACGAAAGGTGAAGGCCCCAGGTCTCATTTGGACTTCGATATATTTCGATAAATTTATCGATAACTGAGTTATCGGTCAAAATGTAGTTGCCCGAAAACCTTAAAATTTCCCTACAATATGGATATCAAACGAAAGGTGAAGGCCCCAGGTTTCATTTGGACATCGATATATTTCGATAACTGAGTTATCCGTCAAAATGTAGTTGCCCGAAAACCTTAAAATTTCCCTACAATATGGGTATCAAACGAAAGGTGAAGGCCCCAGGTCTCATTTGGACTTCGATATATTTGGATAAATTTATCGATAACTGAGTTATCGGTCAAAATATGATTGCCCAAAAACCTAAAAAATTCCCTACAATATGGGTATCAAACGAAAGGTGAATGCCCCAGGTCTCATTTGGACTTCGATATATTTCGATAAATTTGTCGATAACTGAGTTATCGGTCAAAATATGATTGCCCAAAAACCTAAAAAATTCCCTACAATATGGGTATCAAACGAAAGGTGAATGCCACAGGTCTCATTTGGACTTCGATATATTTCGATAAATTTATCGATAACTGAGTTATCGGTCAGAATATGATTGCCTAAAAACCTAAAAAATTCCTTACAATATGGGTATCAAACGAAAGGTGAATGCCCCACGTTTCACTTGGACATCGACATATTTCGATAAATTTATCGATAACTGAGTTATCGGCCAAATGTGGTTGCCCGAAAACCTTAAAATTTCCCTACAATATGGGTATCAAACGAAAGGGGAACGCCGCAGGTTTCAAACGAAAAGTGAATGCCCCAGGTCTCATTTGGACTTCGATATATTTCGATAAATTTGTCGATAACTGAGTTATCGGTCAAAATATGATTGCCCAAAAACCTAAAAAATTCCCTACAATATGGGTATCAAACGAAAGGTGAAGGCCCCAGGTCTCATTTGGACTTCGATATATTTGGATAAATTTATCGATAACTGAGTTATCGGTCAAAATATGATTGCCCAAAAACCTAAAAAATTCCCTACAATATGGGTATCAAACGAAAGGTGAATGCCCCAGGTCTCATTTGGACTTCGATATATTTCGATAAATTTGTCGATAACTGAGTTATCGGTCAAAATATGATTGTCCAAAAACCTAAAAAATTCCCTAAAATATGGGTATCAAACGAAAGGTGAATGCCACAGGTCTCATTTGGACTTCGATATATTTCGATAAATTTATCGATAACTGAGTCATCGGTCAGAATATGATTGCCTAAAAACCTAAAAAATTCCCTATAATATGGGTATCAAACGAAAGGTGAATGCCCCACGTTTCACTTGGACATCGACATATTTCGATAAATTTATCGATAACTGAGTTATCGGTCAAAATGTGGTTGCCCGAAAACCTTAAAATTTCCCTACAATATGGGTATCAAACGAAAGGGGAACGCCGCAGGTTTCATTTGGATTTCAATAAATTTCGATAACTGAGTTATTGTCAAAATGTGAGGCCAAATACCTTAAAACGAAAGTGGAAGTCCAGAGGTTTCGTTTGGACTGCTGTATTTTTCGATATATTTATCGATAATTTCATAGGACGTTTGACTAAAAAGTATAAAATAAATATAGTTTAAAAAAACTAAAACTCACGCTTTTAGAGAGCATTGAACTAAAAAGTTGAAAATAATTTTAAAAACCCTACACAGTAGAATTGTGGAAAAAGCGTGATCCGCTTTGTGCCATAATTTTCGTATATCGAGCGCTCGACGTTTTTCCCACATTAAGCTGATGGCCCAATGCCCGCTTGCTTTGCTGGCTTTGCCTCGAGAAATGTCAAAATTCGTTTGAACTCTACTGAAATGTATGAAAGTTGGCCCAGTGGCAGCTTTACTTTGCTTGCTTGAAGCACTTCAAAGCGTCGAATAGCCCAAATCTCTATTTGACAGTGCTTTACACGCTTCACTGTTTGTCTTGTAGTTGAGTTGTTTGTCACACAATGATACACAATGGTTTGTCTCATCCTGTATTTTTGACAGCTTTTGAAGCTTCTACTTGGCCATAGAAGCTTTCAACAAAAAGCAAAGTAAGCCTGGGTAAGCAAGGCAAGCAAATCAAGCCTGCATTGGGTCATCACCTTAATGCTAGTTTCTTTACTACGCTTTCATTAGCTTTACTTGTACATACATTCATATGTATGCTTGTTTGTATGTAACTCTACTTCAGTCTACCCGATAGTGGCATATGATTCACAAAATTGCCTATATGGGTATCAAACTAAAGTGGAGGCCCAGAGGTTTCGTTTGCACTGCGGTATACTTCGATATATTTATCGATTACTTCATAACAGATTTAACTAAAAAGTAAAAAATAAATACAGTTTAAAGAGCGAAAACACACGCTTTTAAAGAATATTGCACTAAAAAGGTAAAAATAATTTAAATAAGATTATGGAATAAAGCGGACCACGCTTTTTCCACAATACTACTGTGTAGGGTTTTTAAAATTATTTTCAACTTTTTAATTCAATGCTCTCTAAAAGCGTGAGTTTTAGTTTTTTTAAACTATATTTATTTTGCAAATTACTCTTGTAAAAATGTATAACACATGTTTAGCGAAATAAGTACTCACCTTTGCCGTGGATCTGCACGTTTACCTCAAGAAATAAATATGCTCGTATATATTTCTTGAGGTAAACGTGCAGATTCACGCCAAAGATAAGTATATACTTCGCTAAACATATATTGTACATTTTTATAATAGTAATTTGCAAGAAAATGGAAAATGCCGTAAACGTCAAAATTTCTTGACCAGGCACAAGAAATATATGCCCGTTTTTTTCTTGAGGCATTTCTTGGCAGGTGAGTAGCCCGCCTTAGCAAAAATTATGGTAGATAGCTCAAAAGACGGGTTTTGACCTCAGGATCAAGAATCCGGAAGCGCTTTTTTAATTTTTTGTTTTAGTGAAAAGTTATGGTCAAAAAACCGGAAAATGACCCGGGTGCGATACCATAATTGGGGCGGAATCAATGGTGTTTATGTGCGGAACACCTTTTTGGGTTAGCGGCCTTCGGCCGCGCTTTTAAAAAATAACCCTAGGCTACGCCATCCCAAATCCGGACGTGTGACATAACCGTGGCTACCGCCACGGTGCTACTTTTTTTTTCACGTTTTTAGGGACAGCCTAATAAAATGACAACAACCACATGAAAACTTGAAACTTTGATTGCAAATATCTCTTCAGAGAAGCAAAATATTAAAAAAGCGCTTCCGGATTCGTGATCCTGAGGCCGAACCCCGTCTTTTGAGCTATATCACATAATTTTAGCTAATTTATTAGCAGTTGACCCCTAAAGATAACAAATACCGTTTTTTATATGGAATTTGACATTTCTTGGCAGGTGAGTCGCCTGCTTTAAGAAAAAAACGAGCATATATTTCTTATAAACAGGTTCGAAATTACTCATTCAAATTCGACAAATTTGGTGCAGTGTAAATGTACATATTCGCTCCTTTTTGATATGTCTGGAAGCCCTGAAAATTTGACTCGAAAATGTGACTCGAAATTGCACAAACAATGTACTTTGTGTTCATTTATAGTACATTTACACAGCACCAAATTTGGTAAATTTGGCGAAAAATTGCAAATTTGGCGCTTTTTTCCATACAAATTTCATTTTCCAAATTTGGAATTCCATCGCATTTGGCCTCATTCCCTGAACAATACAATCCACAATTCCTCAAAATAGCAACCCTGCCTGTGTTCCACATTTAGAATTGCCCAGCAAGAACCTTAATGGGTAATTAACGTGTGAAAACTTTTGAATTATGCACAGTTCTAAATAACAATTTCAACTATTTTTTTTATGATATTGGAACAGTTCCACTACGAAAAGAGAGAAGCCTTCTTGATTCTTCATTTATTATTACTCTACATGTGTTTAAAACATCAAGGTGGTGCATTTTTTTCGGTGGCTTTGTATTCTGGCAGAAGATTCTTGCAGGGAAGGTGAATCCAAATGCAAATTTGCCAGTGTAAACAGGTTCGAAATGACACATTCAAATTCGCCAAATTTGGTGCAGTATAAATGTACTATTACACTCTTTGGGCGTTTTTATTCGTTAAAAAACAACTTTACTACACCCAGTGACATTTCCCCGTACACAGTACACATACGGCTTTTTACCGAAAACTGCTAGAATTTACTTCAACATAATGGCGATTTCTTTTTGACAATTGGCCCTACCATTGGCGCACGTGTTTTCCTACTCACTGTTCAGAAAAAATTAATAAAGAGGTGATTGTGGAAAAAGTGTAATACTCAGAAAGAAGAAAAGCAAATATATATTTTCATTGTTTTCTCAGATGAATCCAGAAAAGTTAAAAAAGTTGCAAGCGCATGTGCGGATTGGCGGAAAGGGTACTCCACGTCGTAAGAAGAAGATCGTACATTCTACTCCGGCAACCGATGATAAAAAATTACAATCGTCATTAAAAAAACTTTCAGTGAATACCATTCCGGGCATTGAGGAAGTTAATATAATAAAGAACGATGGTACTGTTATTCACTTCAACAACCCAAAGGCACAGGCATCGCTTCCAACAAATACATTTGCTATTACCGGACATGGCGAGAATAAATCTATTTCAGAAATGTTGCCTGGGATATTAACGCAATTGGGTCCACAGGACATAACACAATTGAAAAAAATAGCAACTGAATTTGCTAACAAAGGTGCTGCGTCAGGTACATCTGTCGGTGGTTTGGCGAGTGCAGCAGCCGCTGATGATGATGTACCAGATTTAGTACAGAACTTTGAAGAGGTAGCCATTGGAGGCGCATCGTCTGCTACTAAAGGAATTGACATACCCAACACAGCTGAAACTACACAGAAAACTGAGGAGGTCCCTGTGGCTTAAGTTAAATTTGTACGATCGACTTTAGAATTAGAGGTGCCGTCTAAACAAGCGTGGGAAAGGATTAAGAGGACAGTAACCATTAATCTGAACAATCGATATTTATATCAGATCAGATGAGCGTCTAAATTTGGAGCTGAGTTCAAGAAAGGGTTATAAACAACAAAACAAACTATAAGTACACAAAACAGAAGAACAAAACTGTGAACCAATTAAATATTTAATGAAACTTGCTTCTATCACAAAATACACTTTTTTTTTCATACTAAGCTGTTGATAAGCCAATACCAATTGATACTTTTTGAAGTATAGATGGTGGAATTAAAGTACGGATCTTATAAAGCAGGAACCATAAATAATTCCATATAATCGTAGAAACACTCCAGTTAAAGCATTACCATTACAAATAGGCATCATAGGCGAGTAAATTACTTGTATATTGTTCTCCTCCAACTTTAAAAGCTAACTACTAGAATGTCCAACATATATATTCGAAATAATAAAAAAATCCCCTTTAAGGTGCCACATTTCCACTAATACGTGTAAATGTGATTTGTCCCCGTTATCGAAGCTAACTTACAATTTCACATTTAATAATTTTTTCCAGGATAAAGGCAATTTTAAAATTTTATATTAATTTCAGAGACTTGTAACAAAACTCGTACCGAAACGAAACTCGCGTTTCTGTTCCAAGAAACTTTAAAGGATAGAAACTAAATTCGAAACAAAATGATTGTAAGGGTTTCAACAGAAACTAAATCTGTAACGAAACTAAATTAATTTTGTTCCTTGTAACAGAAACCGAAACAGAAACAAAACTCCTTTGTAACAAAAGTCGTAACAAAACTCCGAAACGGTTCTAGCAGAAACAAAACCTGTAACGAAACTAAATTAATTTTGTTCCTTGTAACAGAAACAAAATTATTAGTTTTGTTCCTTGTAACAAAACCCGTAACGAAACTAAATTAATTTTGTTTCTCAGTAGCAGAATTCTAAACATTCTTATAATACTATTTGCACTACACTAGGATGGACCTATAATATTTATATACGAGTATATAATATATATCGTCGCTTGGCCCGAAATACCGCGTATTTGCAAAAAAACAAAAAGGCGTATATACCAAAATGTCCAAAAAGGAGATTTCGTTACCCTGACTGGGACTCATCGGTCTTAATGTATTGACGTTAAAATTCCTCCGTTTTTAGCTACAAAAACACAAATAAATAAATAAAAAACCTTTTATGGAACCTATTTTCTTTAAAATAGAGCTGTTCAATACCGCGTACTTTAAAAAGGCTATGTTTTGCAGTTTGAGTGCTTTTTCTTTTGTAAATTCTTATATCCTCCTACACAATTTGGCTTCCATCAAATACGCGGTGTTGCTTTTTGCAAATACGCGGTATTGCGCGCCGAGCGACGATATATATATCACACAAAACTATGTTACACCCGCAAAAGTATCCTCCTTCGACATCTTACAAAAATGATGATGCACTACAAAGTAGTTTGAATGAATTATTATTAGAAAATGAAATATTTGTTGATAACTATTAATGTTAATTTTTTCACAATCCGTTGCCCTATGCATATGTTTGAAGCGTTTTTATATATCATTTAAATATAAAAAATAAAAAAGACAACCCTATAGTCGCGCAGTTATATTTTTCTTCATATCTTCAGCATTTATTGTCGGATCTTAAAGTGTGATACTACATTTGTTTGTGCCAAGGACCCGGATTTTCCTACCGAAGTTTCATTGTGGTACTTACCCGCCAGTATAGTAGACACCAAGAAGTTAAATGTACCACACGAGGTGTCAGAGGTCGACTGAAGTTACTTTAGTTAGTTGCAACAGACATATACATGTATATTATATACCAGAAAATATTAAATCCATCCTAATGTACTGCAAATATAGTTTTGTTACTGAGAAACAAAATTAATTTTGTTTCTGTTTCGGTTTCTGTTACAAGGAACAAAATTAATTTAGTTTCGTTACGGGTTTTGTTACAAGGAACAAAACTAATAATTTTGTTTCTGTTACAAGGAACAAAATTAATTTAGTTTCGTTACAGGTTTTGTTTCTGCTGGAACCGTTTCGGAGTTTTGTTACGACTTTTGTTACAAAGGAGTTTTGTTTCTGTTTCGGTTTCTGTTACAAGGAACAAAATTAATTTAGTTTTGTTTCAGTTTCGTTACAAGCTATGTAACAGAAACCGAAACCGAAACGCGTTACAAGTCCCTGATTAATTTGCTTTTACTTATAAAATGACACTGAATGCAACTTTGGAACAAACTTATACCAAAACTACTGTTGATAAAAAATATTTTTAGAAACCCACTAAAGGAAAATGAATAAACTAAAATTAAATATGAGTTAAAAACGAGGTATTGTTATTATTGCGCAATTGATCAATGAATCGCCTATATACAAAAAAATTTTCGTACTTTAACACGTTCAAACCATATCGTTTCCTTCTCGGCACAATAAATAAATTGTACGTACATATTTAACAACAGATATAAAAATGTGGGAAAGCTAAAAATAGCATTATGGAAAAAATATATCGTCGATTTCTTCTGTTGGAATGGTTGTTGTTGTAACGGGGTGTAGCCCTGCCCAACGCGTACTTCTTCTTAGCCTAAATTGTCATCAATATCTTCTATCGGGAGTCCTAGGAAACTAGCTTTTTCAACAGGGTTGGACCAGAGGGAGAGTGGGCTCCGTAGAGCAAGTGAATAGGTAGGTTAGTGTTGTGGGGGGACGAGCCGCATGCCGGGCATTCATTCCGCACGTCGGGGTTCAGTCTGGATAAGTAGGAGTTTAATTTACTACAATATCCAGAGCGTAATTGATTCAAAGTGACCCCTTCCCCGTCGCCATTATTGTATAGTCGTCGACATATGAAACGACGGAGACGCCCTCTGGTGGAGGGGGTATCTTCGGTAGATAGAAGTTAAACAGTGTCGGGGATAGGACACCATCCTGTGGCACCCCCTGTCTAATACGTCTAGGTTTTGATGTTGCGTTTCTAAAGTTAACCGACGCCTGCCGTCCATTCAAGTAATTAGCGGTCCATCTCTTTAACCCATCAGGTATCTGTGTTTCAAACAGATCAAAAGCTTTCGACAGGTCAAGTGCCACTAACACAGTCCTGGTAATGACGTGCTAACTCGATGGTTGATCTACGGATATGATGCCTCTCACCTCTCATTACCCATCTTCTTCCTCACGGATGGAGTTATGACATGACCAAGAAGGTTCCACTGGTCATACCAAATCGCTACCACGACAGTCGGACAGTACCGCAGCGTACCGGGTTCATATCCGGCCAAGGACTGTCAACTCCGGCATCACTCCCCAAAACCTTCGGGGAGTGTTTTGCTCATAACCACAACAACAACAACACGACACCAGCTGTTAACTGTGCCAAAAGCTTGACTCAGATCAAGAGCAACTAGAACCGTCCTGTCATTGGATCTATTTGATTAAGTCAGTCAGTTATCTGAGTGTTTATGACAATTAGAGCGGATGTTGTGCTCCTACCTTTCCCGAAGCCATGTTGGTGCACGCCTCACATCAGATTTGATGTATAGAGCGGGAGTAGGACCGCCTCCAGTGTCTTTACTACTGGCGAGAGGAGTGATATCGTTTCACGTATTGCCGGTTCTGCGAGAACGGTATTTGTACCTGTACAATACCC
This sequence comes from Campiglossa producta, assembly GCA_964058755.1. Taxonomy (NCBI): domain Eukaryota; kingdom Metazoa; phylum Arthropoda; class Insecta; order Diptera; family Tephritidae; genus Campiglossa; species Campiglossa producta. Next base: position 73,620,919 of record CAXKVI010000004.1, read on the forward strand.
TTCGTACCGAAACGACCCGGGTTGTTTTTTTTTATAATGACTGCCAAGAGCAATACATTTCGAAGTGACCCTGTCTAACGCGTCACGATTCCCTCACCTATTGTCATCCCCGGAACAGCCCCTTGCAGCACGGCTGCTCCTTATTCTCTTGATCCGGGCTGGCATTGAGCCAAATCCTGGCCCAAGAGAATGGTTCTGCTGCGTTTGTCGGAAGAAAATATATACAAGACGATCACACTCAGTACAGTGTGCATCATGCAAAGGTTGGTTGCACAAATCTAGTTGCTCCGGACTAGATCCAAAAACACATCGGCCCATTAGTTTCTATAAAAATTTTGTGGCGCCCTGCTGTTCACGTCCTAGGACGTCCCGAGGCAAGCGACGCTCATATGTTGCTTTATCGCCCTCTAATAATAATCAAGTCTCCACGACCTGCAATAATTATATTGCCCAGCAGAATATATGTGTTCCCGGCTGTAGCTTACTTCCTAGTGCATCAACAGCACAAGCACCCACTCATGGCTACTTTCTTCGTAGCACATCAGTTGATGCTTGTAGCACTACTGAGCTTCAGCCCCCGTCTCTAAACTCTTTAATAACTTCTTCCGGCACTAGCACGAATGAAAGTCAAGTCCATCAACTTCTGGTCCCTCACTCTTCGTGCACTGTATGTCGGCACAGGATATATGCGTCTGTGGCATCGGTCAAGTGCAACTCCTGCCTAGGCCTGTGTCACCTACGCATATGTTCTGGGCTCGCAAACAGAAATCTCTGGACTGATGTGTTTGTAGCGCCTTGCTGTCGAGTTGTGCAGCCCTTAACGCCGACGGATGTACACTCATCTAATAGTGAACGAATTCCGCCGGCTTCAGGACTGCAACGGAGATCAATATCGCGACATAACCTACCACCATCTAGGCGAACACATCAGTCTTTAACTCCCAGAGTGGCCATTGCCTCTCCTTCGCAATTTAAATTGTTGCAATTTAACTGCAACGGCTTGACCGGCAAGATAGCGGAGATAACCACATTTATGCAGCTACATAAAATCAAAATTGCTGCAATCCAGGAGACAAAACTTGGCCCCCACTCGAATCTCCGAGCGAGTGGAGGCTATCACGTACTCCGGCATGACCGTACGGACGGCGGAGGTGGTCTCGCGTTCCTTGTTCACCATACGGTGCAGTATAGTGAATTTGATATCAACACTGACCAAAGTGACTTACCTTTAGAGTGTCAAGGTATAGTTATACAAGCTGGTGGCGTTGATCTCGAGCTAATCAATATATACATTCCTGTTGTTGTTGTTGTTGTTGTTGTTGTTGTTGTTGTTGTTGTTGTTGTTGTTGTTGTAACGAAGTGTAGCCCTGCCCAGCGTGTTGTTGTTGTTGTAACGATGTGTAGTCCTGCCCAACGCGTATTTTTCCTTAACCTAATTGTCATCAATATCTTCTAACGGGAGTCCAAGGAAACTAGCAGTTTCAATAGGATTGGACCAAAGAGAGATGGGTGTTAGAAGAGTGGGCTCAAATGAGCAAGAAAATAAGTGATTGGTATTGTGGGGGGACGAGCCGCATGCCGGACATACATTCGGCACATCAGGGTTCAGTCTAGATATGTAGGAGTTTAACCTACTACAATATCCAGAGCGTAATTGAGCCAGAGTGACCCTTGTCTCTCGAGGAAGATGACGCTCCTCTTCAGAAATACCAGGTGTTGCGGCATGTAAGACATTGTTTAGCGGACAGAGCGCAGAGTAATGGCCAACAGACGTTGTATGGATATGCCCCAAGGCCTGTTTGTGCACCTGTAGATCAAACGGCGTTGTTATATAGTGACGGATCTCATCAAAATGTTTACGTAGATGCGACCTTTTGGACCTAGGAGGCGGAATGAGTTCAAGCCGTTGTCTACCGGGATGCTGTGGTTTACAGCAGTTCAGTAGGTACTGCTTGTTTAGCATTTCATTATGCTCCCTAACTGGAAGCATTTCCACCTCATTATGTATATGAGATATAGGTGACATAAGGACGCACCCCGTAGCGGTTCTGAGCGCGGTGTTTTGACAGGCCTGAAGCTGATTCCAGTGAACGTCTGCAAGCCCCGGCGACCATATCGGCGACGCATAGTTCAGGATCGGCCGACCAATTGCCTTGTACGTTACCAACAACGTTTCTTTGTCTTTACCCCAAGTACTGCCGGCTAGTGACTTGAGGATTTTGTTGCGGCTCTGTAATTTTGAGACAATTGCAGCTGAATGGGCAGCGAAAGTGTGCATGGTGTCAAAAGTCACTCCTAAAATTTTTGGGTGAGCGACAGTAGGTATTTTATGATCACCTACATAGATTTCTAATTCCATACCAACCTGCGCCGTCCACGTCGTGAATAAGGTCGCCGAAGACTTTGTTGGCGACAATGTCAAGGTTCGGGCAGTGAAGAACTCGACTAGAGAGGGGAGATAACCATTTATTTTGGAGCATAGCTCATCAACGGAAGTACCAGTTGCCAATATCGTGCAATCGTCTGCGTAAGAAACAATCGTAACTTCTTCTGGTGGAGGAGGAAGCTTCGAAATATAGAAGTTAAACAATAACGGGGAGAGGACACCACCCTGTGGTACCCCTTGTTTTATCTTCCTAGCTTTAGATTTTTTGTTTCTAAATACAACAGACGACCGACGACCACTGAGATAATTGGCGGTCCAACGCTTTAGACAGGGGGGGAGTGACGAGTCTTCCAAATCAGCTACAAGTTGCCCATGATTTACTGTGTCAAAAGCTTGACTCAAATCAAGTGCAACTAGAACCGTCCTGTCATTAGGCCTATTTTGATTAAGACCGTCAGTTATCTGAGTGTTTATGACATTTAGAGCAGATGTTGTGCTCCTACCTTTCCTGAAGCCATGTTGGTGCTCGGCTAACATCAAGTGTGATGTGTAGAGCGGGAGTAGGACCGCCTCAAGTGTCTTTACTACTGGCGAGAGGAGTGATATCGGGCGATATGACTCCCCAACGTTAGCTGGCTTGCCAGGCTTTAGTAGTGGGATCACAGTTGCCTGCTTCCATTTGTCGGGTATGACAGCTGTGATCAGAGACAAATTGAAGACGGCCGTTAAATATTTGACTCCCGCTAGGCCGATGTGTTTTAGATGCACCATGGCTATGCCATCAGGGCCGATGGCTTTGGAGTTTTTGGCCTTCCGGATGGCCTCTTGAACCTCTGTAGCGGTGATGGGAACGGGGGCATAGTTTTTGTGTTTATGCGCACGCCTGAAGATTCCACGTCTAGCCCTGTCTTGCGCAGGGTGTGGGACATATTGTCGACAAAAAGCCTGTGCACATTTCCTGGGGTCATTTATTGTCTTGTCACCAAAGGTGATGTCGACATTTTTTGGTGGACCCGAAGGATTCGACAAGGACTTGACGGTGGACCATAATTTCCCAACACCGGTAGAGAGGTTACAAGACCTGAGGTGCTCCTCCCATTTGGTTTGTTTGTGTTCGTTAACCAGCCTTCTGATTTCCACGTTGAGATCACCGATCTGTGGGTCAGATGGATCGATGTTGCGTATGAGGTCACGTTCGTTGGCCAAGGCTGCGGCCTCAGCTGGGAAGTTAGGCCTAATATCTTTTATCCTACCAGCTGGTATGAAACGGGCTGTAGCCTTTTTAATGACCTCACGTATGTTGCGCTCGCCAACGTGTACGTCAGTGGGAATGGGAAGATCACCAAAGGAGCTCTCCGTGAATTCCAAAAAGCCGACCCAATTGGCCTTTTTGAAATTCACGTAAGTTCGTTTCTCCGACGTGATAAAATCCGTGGCACGATCGACAGACAGGATGATAGGCAGGTGGTCGGATGACAGGGCCACCATAGGTTGCCAGTTGATGCTGTTAATTAACCCCGGGCTAACAATAGTTAGGTCCGGGGAGCTACTGCAGTTAACAGCCATCCTAGTTGAGGAGTCTCCGTTCACAGTACAGAAAGAGGAGTTATCAATTTGCTCGGCTAATTCCCGTCCTCTGCCGTCCACCGAAAGGTGTGCGTGCCACATAGCATGATGGGCATTAAAATCGCCCATGATGATACGGTTATCGCCACAAAGAAACGCCCTAAGGTCAGGACGATAACTTCTGGGGCAGCAGGTGACGGGAGGAATGTATATATTGATTAGCTCGAGATCAACGCCACCAGCTTGTATAACTATACACTGACACTCTAAGGGTTAGTCTCTTTGGTCAGTGTTGATATCAAATTCCCTATACTGCACTGTATGGTGGACAAGTAACGCGAGACCTCCCCGCCGTCCGTGCGGTCATGCCGGAGAACGTGGTAGCCTCCACTCAATCGGAGATTCGAGTGGGGGCCAAGTTTTGTCTCCTGGATTGCAGCAATTTTGATTTTATGTAGCTGCATAAATGTGGTTATCTCCGCAATCTTGCCGGTCAAGCCGTTGCAGTTAAATTGCAACAATTTAAATTGCGAAGGAGAGGCAATGGCCACTCTGGGAGTTAAAGACTGATGTGTTCGCCTAGATGGTGGTAGGTTATGTCGCGATATTGATCTCCGTTGCAGTCCTGAAGCCGGCGGAATTCGTTCACTATTAGATGAGTGTACATCCGTCGGCGTTGAGGGCTGCACAACTCGACAGCAAGGCGCGACAAACACATCAGTCCAGAGATTTCTGTTTGCGAGCCCAGAACATATGCGTAGGTGACACAGGCCTAGGCACGAGTTGCACTTGACCGATGCCACAGACGCATATATCCTGTGCCGACATACAGTGCACGAAGAGTGAGGGACCAGAAGTTGATGGACTTGACTTTCATTCGTGCTAGTGCCGGAAGAAGTTATTAAAGAGTTTAGAGACGGGGGCTGAAGCTCAGTAGTGCTACAAGCATCAACTGATGTGCTACGAAGAAAGTAGCCATGAGTGGGTGCTTGTGCTGTTGATGCACTAGGAAGTAAGCTACAGCCGGGAACACATATATTCTGCTGGGCAATATAATTATTGCAGGTCGTGGAGACTTGATTATACGTTTCCTTAACATAAATTGTCATCAATTTCTTCTAACGGGAGTCCTAGGAAACTTGCAGTTTCGACAGGGTTGGACCAGAGGGAGATGGGTGTTAGAAGAGTGGGCTCCGAAGAGCAGGTAAATAAATGGTTGGTATTATGGGGTGACGAGCCGCATGCCGGACATTCATTCGGCACGTCAGGGTCTAGTCTGGATAAGTAGGAGTTTAACCTGCTACAGTATCCAGAGCCTAATTGAGCCAGAGTGACCCTTGTCTCTCGAGGAAGATGACTTTCCTCAGCCGCAACGCGAGGTGGTTTGGCGTGCAAAACGGCGTTCAGTGGACAGAGCGAGACATAGGACGCAATGGACGTGTCATGGATGTGCTTCAGGGCCTGCGTATGTACCTTTGGATCAAACGGCGAAAGTGTGAGGTGCCGGATCTCATCAAAATGCCCACGTAGATGTGCCATTACGGTCCTAGGAGGTGGCTCATACTCAAGCAGTAGTCTGTTGGGATGTTGTGGTTTGCAACAGTTCAACAGGTACTGCTTGTTTAGCATTTCATTGTGCTCCAAAACTGGGAGCATTTCCACCTCATGATGTAAATGATGTTTTGGAGACATAAGGACGCATCCCATGGCGGTTCTGAGTGCGGTGTTTTGGCAGGCCTGCAGTCTTTTCCAATGAACCTCAGCAAGCCCCGGCGACCATATCGGCGACGCGTAATTCAGGATCGGCCGACCAATTGCTTTATAGGTTGCCAGCAACGTTTCTTTGTCTTTGCCCCAAGTGCTGCCGGCTAGCGACTTGAGAATTTTGTTGCGGCTTTGTAGCTTAGAGACAATTGCGGTTGAATGAGCAGCGAATTTGTGCATGGGGTCGAAAGTTACCCCTAAGATTTTGGGGTGAGAGACAGTAGGTAATTTTTGATCGCCTACGTAGATTTCTAACTCCATGCCAACTTGCGCCGTCCAGGTCGTGAATAGTGTCGCCGAGGACTTCGTTGGCGACAATGTCAGGCTCCGGGCAGTGAAAAACTCAACAAGAGAGGGGAGATAACCATTGATCCTGGAGCATAGCTCATCAACGGAAGTGCCAGAAGCCAGGATCGTACAATCGTCTGCGTAAGAAACAATCGAGACTCCATCTGGTGGTGAAGGAAGCCTCGAAATATAAAGATTAAACAGAAGCGGGGAAAGGACACCACCCTGCGGTACCCCTTGTTTAATCTTTCTCGGTTTTGATTTTTTGTTTCTGAAAACTACAGACGATTGACGATCACTCAGATAATTGGCGGACCAACGCTTAAGACAGGGGGGGAGCGATGAATCTTCCAAATCGGATACCAGTTGTCCATGATTTACTGTGTCAAAAGCTTGAGACAGGTCAAGAGCAACTAGAACCGTCCTGTGATGAGGGCTTTTCTGGTTGAGTCCGTCAGTTATCTGAGTGTTAATGGCATTTAGAGCAGATGTTGTGCTCCGTATTTTTCTAAAGCCATGTTGGTGCTCGGCTAACCTCCCTCGTGAAGGGTTGACACCTTGCCGCGGTACGAGGGCTTAAGTCGATAGCCACAGGGCTGCGCTGCCCTTGTGATCATAGTGCCGCCGGTACTACATCACGAGAGAAGCCAAGCCTCTCTGGCGCGACGACTAAGATCTTCCCCCTCCCAATCCAGGGTGTTATGCGACCACGTGCCCATTGGACGTTTGCAGCCGGGAGGCAAATCGTGGCTGTAATCGAACGGAGCCTCTCTGATACCGGGCCGCCTCGGAGAGTAACTATGGCCTTACCGCGGCATGGGGCTCTGCCGCGGCGGACGACACATTCCCCATACTCTTCCTTTGACCCTAAACTGGCCTTTCCCGGCAAGGGGTCGTACGAACAAGATGAAAAAAAGTAATAAAAACCTTAAAAATAATGATACAACCATGTATACTGCCCAGCAGAGGAGGAAAATGCTGGAGCAAGCGAGAACGCAACGTCGGAGGACAAACTCCATTTCTTCATCAGCCGAGAGGTCGACAGCGATGGCAACTACGAGTCGATCAGCTCTGGATAATAAGGGGGCAATCCCCAAAGTAAGTACCGGTACAAACACGGTGAAGCCAACAACGGCTGATGCTAGAGCCCTAGTAAGTGCCGGTACCGAAACCAAGTCTTTAACGTCTGTGGCAGTGGTCTCACGACCTGGCCCCAGAGATCCAAATAAGGGAACGACCGCGATGGCAACTACGGGTCGAAATTTACCCCAAAAGACATCTCCCAGTCGCTCTGAGTACTTGGACAAAAGAGCGGCCGCGAGGATACTGAAGAAATACGAGGGTATTTCACAAGAGACGCTATCGCCGAATGCTAGGAAGACGGTGGAGATGGCTGAAGCTATCTTACCGAACTTCCAAAGCGATTACGCGCCAAAGAAGGTTAATATAAATCCCTTCAAACGCCAGAGATCGGACGTGGATTTAAAACCTCACCCGAAGCGGCAGCAACACGCTCCCGTAATGGGTAAACTCAGCTTTGCTGAAGTGACTAAGGATAGGATCCTCATAGGCGTCATTGACCGAGGTAATGAAAACTGGGCCATCCCTAGGGACCAGTGGCGGTTCGTCCGGAACGCTATCGGTAATGCCCTTCTCGACATTATGGATGAGTCTCCGGGTGCCACTCCGATGGGTTCTGATGCGGGATGGCACCAAGGCCGAATCAAGGTATTCGCTTGCGAGGATGCAAAAACTGTTGCACTGTACAAGGCAGCAGCTGCAAGACTAGGTGAGATCTACCAAGGGGCAAGAATCGAGGTTGTCGACTGGAAGGACATCCCGGCTCGGCCAAGGGCAAGAGCGTGGATTCCTGCTATCCCTGCTGAACCTGAGAGAATTCTCAGGATGCTGAGGATCATGAACCCGTCTCTCCCGACGCAGGACTGGGGTGTAAATCTGGTCGAGGACGCGGTAGGGCCTGATAGGCAAGTGGTCTTCACCTTGAATAAGGAGGCACTCGAGCCCCTTAAACGGTGCAATGGACGAGTGCACTACGGCATGGGTCAGATCGTGATCCACGTATACCGCGGCGATGCACAGCGCGCTGCTATTTCGGCTGCACCGGAGGACTCGGACATCGCAGTGCCGGAAGGGGAGTCGGAGATGTCCGACTCGGAAAGTATGGTATCTGCCACGTCAAATGGCGAAGGAGCAGTGAACAGCTCGGAGATGGGAGACAGCCTGCTGGACGGGGAGGACCTCAACGTCACAGTGATAGCAGCTAGTCCTGAGCGCACCACAGTTGACACTGCCACAGTTAGGAGGATCTCTGCCACGCCAAACCGTGGTCTGAAGAAATCGTCGTTGAAAGATAAGCCTCCAGACGAGGTGGAACTCGACGATACGGCGGTGGCAGGGAAGTCTGAGCACTCTCATGTTGGTGGTGATTCAGATAAACCTGCACAAATCTAAAGCAGCCTCGGCTGCTTTAATCAGTCGTCTCTCTAAAGGCGACGTAGATGTGGTCCTCATCCAAGAACCCTGGGTCAACAGCTCAAGGATTTGCGGTTTGGGGACTAAGGGTTATAAGCTTATTCGAGCCAGCGAGGGGGGCCGGGTTAGAGCCTGTATTTTAGTTAAGTCTGAGCTGAATGCATTTCTCTTGCCCAACTATACCAATGGTGACGTTACAGCTGCCAGTTTAACAGTCGACAGTACCAGTCTGACGATTGCGTCGGTCTATATGCCCTACGACGCCGTAGAACCTCCGCCACAGAGGGAGGTAAAAGACCTGGTGGCAAATTTTTCCATGGGTCATCTTATTATCGGAACTGACGCCAATGCTCATCACGTCCAGTGGGGAAGCTCCGATATCAATGCTAGAGGAGAGTCGTTGTTTGACTATTTGTTAACAACTAACCGGGTAGTTTGCAACGTGGGTAACGAACCTACGTTTATTACTAAAACCCGTAGGGAGGTAATAGATCTCACTATTTGCAGCGAAGGCGCTTATGAGTGGGTCAGAAAATGGCGCGTTCTCGATGAGCACTCATTCTCCGACCACCGGTACGTAGAAATAGTTCTAGACTTTTCTGTTGAGCAGCCGGTTATGAAACGCAACCCACGTAACACTAACTGGCAGCTACACAATGAAATACTATCTAGGGACTTACCAGCACTGCCCCCACAAGTCCCCTCATCAGTAGGGGAGTTGGAGGATCTGGTAAAGACCTTTACAACGGCGCTCTCGAATGCCTTAGAGCAGGCTTGCCCAGTGCCAAAACCACGCGGTAAACATAGGCCGCATTGGTGGTCCTACGACCTGGACTCGCTCTGAAAATCATGTAGGACACAATTTAATAAGGCCAAGAGCCTTGGCACGGAGACTCAATGGCTCGAATATAAAGTTAAACTCAGGGCCTACAAAAAAGCTCTGAGGCAGGCGAAGAGAGTATCGTGGAGAAATTTCTGCACTGGGGTCGAAAATGTCGACGATACAGCGAGACTTAGACGAGTGCTCTCAAAAACTCAAACAGCCACAAGCTATTTGCGCAAACCTGACGGATCCTGGACCAGCACGGAGAGGGAAACCCTAGAGCTGCTCTTGAATACGCACTTCCCAGGGAACTTGCATGAGGAACCCGTAGCACCTACAACAAACCTAGCTGTATACATACCCATCACGGAGGAAAAGGTTAGGTGGGCGGTTAAAAGCTTCGAACCGTTCAAGGCTGCCGGGCCAGACGGGATTATTCCCGCACAACTCATAAACACGCTGGAGACATCAGCCAAATGGCTGGTATTTCTCTATACAGCCTGCCTGGCTCTTAGCTACATTCCGTGCTCCTGGAGAAGTGCCACGGTAGTGTTTATTCCTAAGGCGGGGAAGGCGTCTCATTACGAGCCGAAGGACTACAGGCCGATCAGTCTCTCATCCTTTGTGCTCAGAACCTTCGAGAGGATAATAAATGACTACCTCTCCTCTACTATTGATAGCAACCTGATCTGTAGCTATCAGCATGCATACACCAAAGGGAAATCTACAGAAACTGCGCTTCACAGCCTAGTTTCTGTTATTGAAAAATCGCTGTATGAGAAGGAGTACTGTCTTGCGGCCTTTTTAGATATTGAAGGAGCCTTCAACAACATAAGCCCTGATGCTATAAACACCGCTTTAACAAGTCTGGGCATAAGCAGGTCTCTTATTGGACTTATTGATCAACTGCTAAGGGGTAGACGAATAGTTTCATCACTGGGCTCGGTTGACTTATCACGCTATGTCACAAGGGGAACGCCTCAGGGTGGTGTTCTCTCCCCGCTTCTATGGAACCTCACTGTCAACTCGATGCTGCGAGACACAAGCTGGGGGGGGCGGGAAGGTAGTGGCATATGCAGACGACTTAGCTATAGTATATAGGGGCAAATTCCCACAAACCCTGTGCGACTTGATGCAAGCAGCACTGCGAGAGGTTTCCTCATGGTGCTCGCGCTGCGGACTGAGCATCAACCCGGGAAAAGTAGAACTGGTTCTTTTCACCAACCGCTATAAGATACCACCGCTAACACTACCAAAACTGAATGACGTGCACCTGAACCTGGCTGACAAAGCCAAGTTCTTAGGCACAGTTCTGGATAGGAAACTAACCTGGAAGGAGAATGTTCTTCAGCGCCAGAAGAAAGCGTGTATTGCACTCTACACATGCAAAAGAGCCATTGGAAAGAAATGGGGGCTCAGCCCCAAAATATGCAAATGGATCTACACCGCAATCATTCGACCAATCATGCTCTATGGAGTTGTGGTATGGTGGCCTGCGCTGAGCAAGGCAACAAACCTTAATCTGCTAGGTAAAGTACACAGATCTTGCATGATCTGTATAAGCGGTGCGTTAAGAACAACGCCCAATGAAGCACTCCAGGCCATTCTTGGCATTTTGCCATTCGATCTGGAAGGGCACCGGGTAGCAGCAGCATCGGCTCTACGTCTAAGGGAAACGTCCGGCTGGGGCGCAAGCACTACTGGACACGCCTGTATTTTGGGATCCTATAGCTTTCTTCCGCTGAGCACGGATCGTTGTGCGACCACAACAGTCGGAGATAGCTGTTTTAAAATCAACATTCCCAGCAGGGAAGAATGGGAGAGCACGGATCGGAGTCCCGCCACTCATGGCGGCACTTCCATTTATACTGATGGCTCGAAGTTAGACGGCAGAGTTGGAGGAGGGGTTTATTCAAAGGATCTGAACCTTGAGCTCTCCTTCAGACTACCTGATCACTGCAGTGTCTTCCAGGCTGAAGTTTCAGCAATCATGGACGCCGCGGCTTGGATAGGCCAACACACTATCGGACACGACATTTTTATATTCAGCGACAGCCAGGCGGCCATCAAATCCCTTGGCTCTTATTCGTTCAACTCTGAACTGACGCTCAGCTGTCGTCGATCTCTACAGGAGATGGCCCAACAGAATCGCGTGAACCTCACATGGGTCCCGGGGCATAGGGACATTGAGGGAAATTGTAGGGCAGACGAACTTGCGAGGCAGGGCACGACCAAGCAGGTTCTTCGGGATAAAGAGCGCTTAGGTATGCCGTTTGCCACTTGCAAGCTTATGCTGAAGGAGTACACACTCCGCCAAGCCAACGAAAGATGGCTGCAATCTCCAGGATGCCGGATATCCAAAGAAACCTGGCCGAAATGGGATCATAAAAGATCGAGACAAATTTATGCCCTAAGGAGAAGAGAAATCTCCATATTAATAGGCGTATTGACTGGGCACTGCCTCATTGGTAGGCACGCAGAAAGACTTGGTGTGCCCTACCGACGATGCTGTAGGAGTTGTAAGGATGATGAGGAGGAGGAAACGGTGGAGCACCTCATCTGCAACTGCCCGGCTTTAAGTGGCGCGAGAATGCGCTTTTTGGGAGTTCCCTTCCTGGTTAGCCTACGCCAGGTCACGGAGCTGGACATAAAGGACCTGATGGCCTTCATCAAGTCATCTAAATGGTTCGAGGAGGAGTAACGGTGTCGGTATAGGAACGTCAGTCCCGGGATTCTGCTATGTGGAGAATTCCGTTAATACCGGGATTTTCCATATGGCAGGGTCCCGGAACTGACTTTCCTAGTGTTGGTGGTATCACAACGGGCCTTTTAACACTGGCCTAGGTGTGCCTCTACGGTAGCCACTTGAACCTAAACCTAACCTCAACTTTGATGTGTAAAGAGGAAGTAATACCGCCTCCAATGTCTTCACTACTGGCGAGAGGAGCGATATCGGACGATAAGACTCCCCTACGTTAGCTGGCTTGCCAGGCTTTAGTAGTGGGACCACGACTGCCTGTTTCCATTTTTCAGGTATGACAGAAGTGGCCAGGGACAAATTGAAGACGGTAGTGAGGTATTTTACTCCCTCTTCGCCGATGTGTTTTAAATGCACCATGGCTATGTCGTCAGGGCCCATGGCTTTAGAGTTTTTGGCTTTCCTGATGGCCTCTCGAACCTCTGTAGCGGTGATGGAAACGGGGGCATTGTTTTTGTGTTTATGCGCACACCTGAAGATCCTACGTCTGTCCCTGTCCTGTGCAGGGTGTGGTACAAACTGTCGGCAAAAGGCCGTTGCACTTTTATTCGGGTCACTAAACGTCTTATCACCAAAGGTGATGTCTACGTTTCTTGGTGGGCCCGTCGAATTTGACAGGGATTTGACTGTGGACCATAATTTTCCAACACCGGTAGAGAGGTTACAAGACCTCAGATGCTCCTCCCATTTGGCATGTTTGTGTTCATCTACCAGCCGTCTGATTTCCGCGTTGAGACCACTGATCTGTGGGTCCGCGGGATCGATGCTACGTATATTTTGTATTCTCCCAGCTGGTATAAAAAGGGCTGCAGCTCTATTTATGACCTTACGTATTTCCTTTTCACCTTGGCGTACGTCAGTCGGTATGGGAAGAGCACCAAAGGAGCTCTCAGTAAAGCCAACCCAATCAGCCCTCCTGAAGTTTACGTAGGATCTCTTCTCAGAGGTGGTGAAATCGGGGGCACGATCAACGGACAGGACGATTGGCAGGTGATCTGATGCCAAAGCCACCATTGGGCGCCAGTTTATGCAGTTTATTAGACCCGGACTAACAATTGTTATGTCCGGGGAGCTACTGCAATTTACTGCCATCCTCGTGGGGGCGTCCGTGTTCACCGCGCAGAATGTGGAAGCGTCAATTTGCTCGGCTATTTCCCGTCCTCTGCCGTCAGCAGAATGGCGTGAATGCCACATGTCGTGGTGTGCATTAAAATCGCCCATAATGACACGGTTATCGCCCCGTAGGAAATCGCTTAAATCAGGGCGATAACTTCTGGGACAACAGGTGACGGGAGGTATGTAGATGTTTATCAGCTCGAGATCAACACCTCCAGCTGAAATGACAATACCCTGTCGCTCTAGGGGTATGTCCTCTTGGTCGGTGTTGAATGCAAATTCCCTATACCGCACGGTTTGGTGGATGATGAACGCAAGACCACCCCCACCGTCCGTACGATCATGCCGGAGAATGTGGTAGCCACCACTCGCTCTGAGATCCGAGGGGGTGCCAAGTTTAGTCTCCTGGATTGCAGCAATTTTGATGGAGTTTTGCTGCATAAACTTGGTGATCTCCACAATCTTGTCCTGAAGGCGACAAATTCCGCTCGTTGGGAGACGAGGTAGAATTTGTCGGCAATGTGGGCTGCACAGCTCGACAACACGGCGCAACATACGCATCAGTCCATAGATTTCTGTTTGCGAGCCCTGAAAATATGCGCAGGTGACATTGGCCAAGGCAGGTATTGCACTTGACCGATGGCACTCTGGACGCATATATTCTGTGCAGACAAACAGTGCACATAGTGTGAGGGACCAGGAGCTGATGGCCTTGATTCACACTTGTGCCGGTACCGGAAGAAGTAGAGGGGAGGAGAATATTTTGGGGCGGGGGTTGTAGCTCAGCAGTGCTCACTACATCTGTAGATGTGCTACGTAGGGAGTAGCTATGAGCTGCTGTATGAGGTGTTGGCGCGCTAGGGCGCGAGCTACAACTGGGAACACACAATGCTTGCTGAGCAATATATGTATTGCGAGGGGGAGGCGATAGTGCTACGCCGGAGCGTCGCGAGCCACGAGACGTTCTAGGACGTGTACAGCAAGGCGCCACGAAGGTTTTAAAGAAACTAAGAGGCCGGTGTGTTTTTGGATCTAGTCCGGAGCAACTAGACTTGTGAAGCCAACCTTTACAAGATGTGCATTGCACCGAATGCGAACGTCTGGTATAAATTTTCTTCCGGCACACACAGCAGAACCATTCTGTTGGACCAGGGTTTAGCTCAATGCCAGACCGGAACAAGAGAATAAGGAGCAGCCCTGCTGCAAGGGACTGCTCCAGGGATGACAAATTTAGGGGGAGGAATCGTGACACGTTAGACAGGGTCACTTCGGGTGTACTGCTCTTGGCCAGTCTGTAATATAAAAAAAAAAAATACAGCCTGGGTCGTTTCGGTACGAAGGGTACTGCGCAAGCACATGTACCTTTCTCGCAGAACCGGCAGTACGTAGAAACGTACCTGCTGCCCCAGAAGTTATCGTCCTGACCTTAGGGCGTTTCTTTGTGACGATAACCGTATCATCATGGGCGATTTTAATACCCATCATGATATGTGGCATTCACACCTTTCTGTGGACGGCAGAGGGCGGGAATTAGCCGAGCAAATTGATAACTCCTCTTTCTGTACTGTGAACGGAGACTCCTCAACTAGGATGGCTGTTAACTGCAGTAGCTCCCCGGACCTAACTATTGTTAGCCCGGGGTTAATTAACAGCATCAACTGGCAACCTATGGTGGCCCTGTCATCCGACCACCTGCCTATCATCCTGTCTGTCGATCGTGCCACGGGTTTTATCACGTCGGAGAAAAGAACATACGTGAATTTCAAAAAGGCCAATTGGGTCGGCTTTTTGGAATTCACGGAGAGCTCCTTTGGTGATCTTCCCATTCCCTCTGACGTACACGTTGGCGAGCGTAACATACGTGAGGTCATTAAAAAGGCTACAGCCCGTTTTATACCAGCTGGTAGGATAAAAGATATTAGGCCTAACTTCCCAGCTGAGGCCGCAGCCTTGGCCAACGAACGTGACCTCATACGCAACATCGATCCATCTGACCCAAAGATCGGTGATCTCAACGTGGAAATCAGACGGCTGGTTAACGAACACAAACAAACCAAATGGGAGGAGCACCTCAGGTCTTGTAACCTCTCTACCGGTGTTGGGAAATTATGGTCCACCGTCAAGTCCTTGTCGAATCCATCGGGTCCACCAAAAAATGTCGACATTACCTTTGGTGACAAGACAATAAATGACCCCAGGAAATGTGCACAGGCTTTTTGTCGACAATATGTCCCACACCCTGCGCAAGACAGGGCTAGACGTGGAATCTTCAGGCGTGCGCATAAACACAAAAACTATGCCCCCGTTCCCATCACCGCTACAGAGGTTCAAGAGGCCATCCGGAAGGCCAAAAACTCCAAAGCCATCGGCCCTGATGGCATAGTCATGGTGCATCTAAAACACATCGGCCTAGCGGGAGTCAAATATTTAACTGCCGTCTTCAATTTGTCTCTGATCACAGCTGTCATACCCGACAAATGGAAGCAGGCAACTGTGATCCCACTACTAAAGCCAGCTAACGTTGGGGAGTCATATCGCCCGATATCACTCCTCTCGCCAGTAGTAAAGACACTTGAGGCGGTCCTACTCCCGCTCTACACATCACACTTGATGTTAGCCGAGCACCAACATGGCTTCAGGAAAGGTAGGAGCACAACATCTGCTCTAAATGTCATAAACACTCAGATAACTGACGGTCTTAATCAAAATAGGCCTAATGACAGGACGGTTCTAGTTGCACTTGATTTGAGTCAAGCTTTTGACACAGTAAATCATGGGCAACTTGTAGCTGATTTGGAAGACTCGTCACTCCCCCCCTGTCTAAAGCG
This sequence comes from Campiglossa producta, assembly GCA_964058755.1. NCBI lineage: Eukaryota > Metazoa > Arthropoda > Insecta > Diptera > Tephritidae > Campiglossa > Campiglossa producta. Next base: position 73,636,941 of record CAXKVI010000004.1, read on the forward strand.
TTGGACCGCCAATTATCTCAGTGGTCGTCGGTCGTCTGTTGTATTTAGAAACAAAAAATCTAAAGCCAGAAGATAAAACAAGGGGTACCACAGGGTGGTGTCCTCTCCCCGTTATTGCTTAACTTCTATATTTCGAAGCTTCCTCCTCCACCAGAAGAAGTTACGATTGTTTCTTACGCAGACGATTGCACGATGTGACAGAACGCCCTGTGTCGAATGAAATATGTACTAAATTTGTTTAATCTGGCAATACTTAAATGTAAACTCTCCGCCATTGTGTATCAATACCAAGTGTGAACTCTTCTTTTGACAACACACATTAAAATGTCGGTTTGTTTACATCCTGCACATATTAAAATGTCGCCAGCACCGAATAACAGAAAAGCAATGGCGTTGTTTAACATCCTGCACACATCAACATGGCGGTCTCCTATCTTTTACCTAATGGTAGAAAGAGATGGGAAGGTGGAAAGAAGTGAGACAAAAAAGGAAATTAAAAACAGGTGACTAAACTCACTTTGAAGTTTTCACGACTATGTCTATGATATCACACTTGTTATTAACCACAATCTCAAACAGGTGTTAAACTCATTTTGGAATTTTGACGTCTATGCAGAAGAGTTTACACTTGGTATTGATACACAATGCTCTCCGCTGTCTGCCTTTCATCCATTTTGTAATTTCAACAACCGCCATTCGTTGTCAAGCAGTCGGACAAGGCACACAGCGGTGAGTAAAAAACTTTGTAATTTGAAATTGTAATACATATTCAACTCAATAATTTGTGTTATTTTATATAGAAATAAACCACCCATATCATTATCCATATTTAAGTCGCCATTTTCATGGAAAGTACGGGTGCGTTAAATCCGCAAGTCCGAGCCAACGACAAATTTATTTCGCTGCCTACAATTATGTATGTCACTGCCGACGTTATATCTCGGTGCCTGCATTGTCTTTCGCTGCTTACATTCTAATTGCTGCTAAGTTACTTGCGCCTGCATACCAGCGCAAAGCTATTAATTACCAAAGCAGCAGCGAGCCCTTAGCTATTTGCCAATTTATGTGTTGTGTTTAAATGTACACCAGCGTTTATTTTATTTTTGCGTGACGTCAGGACGTGAAGCATCGCCATAGCCACATTAAAGTCACGTCAACGTCGCCATCACAGCCACCAACGCCGCAACCACTGCAACGTCGCAGCGCCAGCATCGTAAAGCCATTTCGCCCGTCGCAACATTTATTCACAAATACACATTTGTGACGTCGCCGCCACAAGGAAACGTTCGAAATTTTCGTGCACAAAATAAAGCCAACATAGCAGTATTAGTAAATTTGTACAGAGTCACAACTCTGCGTTAAATATAGCCACAATTCTGCGTTAAAAATTGGAAATAAGTTTACTTTGCCACACATGTTTCGTTCACCGCCTCGTAGAAGTGCTCGCCTTATGAACAGCAGTAGCAACATGGATCAGAATACAGTATTATCACCAATATCAGAAACGCCATCTAGCCTAAATATTACCGCAGTAAGTACATGCTCTCAAATATATACATCCAATACCCCAACTATGCCCACCGTAACTTACGAAGTGCACAACGACGCTGGAGCCCCAATCGTTTCAGCCAGCCAATCTGTCATAACCACGAGTTCTCTACCGACGCCGAGCAATGCGCAAACAAACTCCGGGAGTTACAACGAAGAAATAGAAAAGCGTATAGCCACGTTGGAGCTCCATCTAAAAGCAACTCAGGTACAGTTACGTGAACGGGAAAGCCAGAATGAAGCACTTAGGTCAGCGCTTTTGAGTAACGGGAGCTCTGCTGTTACATACGCCAGCAGCATCGTCGCGCAGTCGCGCACAATGGTGCCGCAGTCGCAGCCAATGCTGCCACAGTCGACGCCTGCACTTCTAATGCCGTCGCAGTCAACGCAGATGCTGGCTGAATCGTCGCCACTAACGATTAATGGGCAATCGAATGCCTCTATGCCATTTATTGAACCTGCTCGTATGCCCCCCCCCACACGTCTATGAATTTATACCATTCTTTACAGCAGAATACAACGCCTAATAATTCGCGCTGTGCCTCAGCGCCATATTTGAATAATTTATCTTCGTCTCAGTCGTCGGCCGCTTCGACGTCAACGCCTCAAGTCAGCGTAGCTGGCGCTAACCTACAGTATGTGCCCTATAATTTAAACCACTATAAAAAATTGTTAGATTTGCCTGAATTTAGCGGTCGGGCTGAAGACTGGCCTATGTTTTATGCGTCATTTGTAGAGTCGACAGCCGCATATGGCTATAGCAATTTTGATAACAACCAGCGTCTCCAAAAGTGCCTTAAAGGTGATGCACGCGAAACGATGAAGTCACTGCTCATCCAAGTGCATTGAGTGGGGTCGATACGTAACTACTATGTCGACGCGTGCCACCGTATCACATTTTAGTGATTGGCTCACTAAACTTGCTAACGTCATATGTACTATAAATGATGATTATCAACTTGCAGCTCGCGAGCCTAAACGCCGAACGGTGCTCCACATGGACGAAACTACATCGAGAAAATGTCTCATTTGTCAGGGTCAGCACAAGCCAGCTGATTGTAAGCGTCTACTTGAAGCCACGGTAGGTGATCGATGGACCCAAGTTAAACCTCGTCGATTATGTTTTGCTTGCCTAAATGGGGGTCACATCACCAGCAATTGTAGAAAGCGAAAGGTTTGCGGTATCGATGGGTGTAGTAGAGCACATCATAAATTGCTTCACGAGTCCCGGCCAGAGCGCCCGTTAAGTGCACCCACATCATCGCGAAGCACCTCTCATGCTGCGTCTACGTCTACGTCGCCGTCGAATAATGACAAGTAACAATCGTCTACTGACAAAGGGGCAACGGTATTAAGTTGTTCCAAGAACTCGTCCAAGGGCAAATTACTCTACCGCATCCTTCCAGTTTACGAGGTAGGCCGTACAATCTGACCGTTCAATGGTTTGGGGGACATTCAGTAAAAGAGCCTTCCACATTAGTCGATTTACAAATTAGTGGTGCTGGTATGAGTAAAAGATTTAAATTGCAGCAGGTCCATGCCGTACTTGGACATGAACAACAATGAAGCACGCCAACTGCCAGTGCAGCCACTTTCAGGAGCAACACCGCGACTGCTCATTGGTATCGACAACTGCCACTTGGGTTTGGCCTCGACCACCATTACAATGAGGAAACATGGACCGTTTGCAGCCAAAACAGAACTCGGTTGGGTAGTGTTTGGTCCTGTCAGTGAATGTCCTTCTTCGCCAGCCACATGTCTCTTGTTAAATTGTAGTCAGTATGAAACGCTCCATAATATGGTTGCCAACTTTTTTGAGACAGAGAGCTTCGGGGTAAAACCATCACCACCAATCGCAAGCGCGGACGATAAGCGCGGAGGAGCTATTTTGGAGTCAACCACATGCCGTGTTGGCCAAAGATTTCTAACCGGGCTTATCTGGAAGGATGATAGTATCCTTTTACCAGACAGTTATGACATGGCGCTCAAGAGGTTAAAAGGCGTTGAAAGGAAAATGAGTAGCGATGCTAATTTTGCCATTGCCTATAAGCAGATCATTGACAGCTACATCGAGAAGGGGTATGCACGCAAACTCACTCAGAATCAGCCTTGTCATCGCCGCGTACCTGGTACCTGCCTCACTTTGCCGTAGAAAACCCGAACAAGCCCGGGAAACTTCGATTCGTTTTTGATGCCGCCGCCCAAGTGAATGGAGTTTCCTTGAACAGCTGCTTGGTAAAGGGGCCGCAGGAATATAAGCCGTTGCCGTCGATTATTTTTCGCTTTCGTGAACGAGCCGTGGGACTGTGTGGGAATGTTCCACCAAGTACTAATACGTCCCGAAGACAGATGTGCCCAGCGATTTCTGTGGCGGAATGGGGATCTTAGCCTAACACCTGAAGTATTTGAAATGCGCGTCATGACGTTTGGAGCCGCTTGTTCGCCTAGCGCGGCTCATTATGTTAAAACGCGAAATGCCTTGGAACACGTGAATTACAGTCGCAATATCCCTCGAGCCATAACCGCCATTTTAGAAAATCACTATGTAGACGACTTGGTGGATAGTTTTGATTCAGCTGAGGAAGCCATAGCCGTTGCAAAGCAAGTAAGGGAGATTCACATGGACGCCGGGTTTGAGATCCGCAATTTTACATCGAACTCTGAGGAGGTAGTTGCAGCACTGGACGGAATGGACGTCGATAAGGTCATCGGCTTAAAGAATGAGTTGGGTACTGAGAGGGTACTCGGGTTACATTGGCATTCCTCGACGGACTGTTTTCGGTTGGGCTAAAATTCAACAAAGTGAGCGGGGTAGTAATGAGCGGTGGTAGGTGTCCTACAAAGAGGGAGCTCCTCAGCGTGGCCATGTCCATATTCGACCCACTGGGATTCTTGGCTAATTTCGTTGTTGGAGCAAAATTAATCATGAGAGAGGTGTGGAGGTATGAAACGCGTTGGGATGACCCTCTTCCAGCAAACATAACCGCGTTATGGGAAAAATGGCGTAAGCAGCTGCCAGCTGTAATCGAATACGCCTGTCCTAGTTTTTATTTTCGCAATGGTGCGCCAAGATACCTACAGTTACATACATTTGTCGACGCTAGTGAAAACGCCTTTGCCGCTGTCACGTATTGGAGGTCGGAGAATGCCAGAGGGGAGATAGAGGTCGCATTCATCTGCGCGAAATCGAAGTGCGCCCCGACAAAAACTCTGACTATACCGCGTTTGGAGCTGCAAGCCGCCGTTTTGGGTGTTCGTTTACAGCAAACCGTGAAAGAGGCACATTCTTTAAAAATCGACAAATGTTTTCTTTGGAGTGATTCGGGTACTGTGATCAAGTGGATCCGAAGCGAACATCGTAAATACAAGCCGTTCGTGCAGCACCGAATCGCAGAAATCTTAGCGGCTACTCAGGAGTCGGATTGGCGATGGATACCCACCGCGCAAAATGTCGCCCATGAAGCTACTCGCGCCCACCCTAATATTGCGTTCGGGCCTACGACGCGCTGGGTACAAGGCCCACCATTTCTATTGGAGGAGGAGTTTTCTTGGCCTACGGAAGATGCGATCTCGGCTAGAATCGGTTGCTGCGATGAAGAGCTGCGGCCACAGCACTCATTAATTGTCGTATGTCAAAATTTTATAAAGTTCGATCGCTTCTCCTCATATAGCAGGTTGTTGAGGACTACCGCCTGGGTTATAATGTTTGTCAAAACATGCCGCCGAATTCAAAGTAAGAATCCACACGGTCTTGGTGCACATGATCTTGAAGCAGCGAAACTCCTACTATGCCGCCTAGTGCAGAACGAATGCTTTTCCGAAGAAGTCCAGAATATCAAAGATGGACAAAATATCGCAAGCCGGAGTTCCTTGCTGCAGTTGCTGCCATACTTGGATGATAATGGTGTATTACGTGTTCGTGGACGTATAGATGTAGCCAGTTGGCTTCCGATATGCACGCGACGTCCTATAATCTTGCCGCCTAGCCATGCGTATACGAAGTTGATCACAGAGCATCATCATATCAACATGGGCCATCAAAATTCTGAAGCCACCATATGTGCTATTCGTCGGGAGTATTGGGTACCACGCCTAAGATCGGTTCTACGAAATGTCATCGCTAACTGTAATATGTGTCGTCTGCGCAAAGCCGCACCAGTTCCACCATTAATGGGGCCGTTGCCAGTGGATAGACTCACGCCGTACGTGAAGCCTTTTACTTACACAGGCATGGATTACTTCGGGCCACTGAATGTTACAGTTCGACGGAGTAAAGAAAAAGAGTGGGTGGCGTTGTTCACATGTCTCACTACGCGGGCTGTGCATCTGGAGTTGGCCTACGGCTTGAGCACCGACTCTTGCATCATCGTAATTCGAAGTTTTATTAATCGCAGAGGAGTGCCTGCAAGATTGAGGTCGGACAATGGGAAAAATTTTGTGGGAGTAAACAACGAGGCAAAAAGATTCACCGAGGTTTTTGATTGCGAGCGTGTGCAGGGGGAACTATCGCAACGTGGCATAGATTGGGTATTCAACTCGCCGTTCAACCCGGCTGAAGGTGGCGTTTGGGAAAGGATGGTGCAGTGCGCCAAGCGAGTGTTGCGCCAAACGTTAAAGGCAGTTGCGCCACGTGAGCATACACTGTACTGCTTTCTGGTTGAGGCGGAAAACATCGTTAACTCCCGGCCTCTCACGCACTTGCCCATCTCTCCCAACCAAGAACTGCCACTAACGCCGAACGATTTCTTATTGGGGTCAACAAATACTGCGAATACTCCAAGTGTGGCTGACGTACCAACAGTCGCCGTTTGTGTAAGGCAGCAGTGGCGTGTGGCTCGTCAACTTAGAGAACATTTTTGGAAAAGGTGGGTGCTGGAATACCTTCCTACTCAAACGCGTCGGGCGAAGTGGTGTCAGCGCGCGAAACCATTTAAAGAAGGGGAGCTAGTCTTCATATGCTATCCGAATGTGCCAAGAAGAGAGTGGTGTCGTGGCGTGGTGGAGCGGTTATATCCTTCGAAGGATGGCGAGATCCGCCAGGTTGATGTGCGAACGAATTCTGGCGTGAAGAGAAGAGCCGTATCCAAGTTAGCCGTTCTGGACGTGGAGTCTGGTGAATTGAGTGATTCACGGGGGCGGGGATGTGACAGAACGCCCTGTGTCGAATGAAATTTGTACTAAATTTGTTTAATCTGGCAATACTTAAATGTAAACTCTCCCCTGTCTGCCTTTCATCCATTTTGTAATTTCAACAACCGCCATTCGTAGGCAAGCAGTCGGACAAGGCACAGCGGTGAGTAAAAAACTTTGTAATTTGAAATTGTAATACATATTCAACTCAATAATTTGTGTTATTTTATATAGAAATAAACCACCCATATCATTATCCATATTTACGTCGCCATTTTCATGGAAAGTACGGGTGCGTTAAATCCGCAAGTCCGAGCCAACGACACACGATATTGGCAACTGGTACTTCCGTTGATGAGCTGTGCTCCAAAATAAATGGTTATCTCCCCTCTCTAGTCGAGTTCGTCAATGCCCGAATCTTGACATTGTCGCCAACAAAGTCTTCGGCGACCTTATTCACGACGTGGACGGCGCAGGTTGGCATGGAATTAGAAATTTATGTAGGTGATCATAAAATACCTACTGTCGCTCACCCAAAAATTTTAGGAGTGACTTTTGACACCATGCACACTTTCGCTGCCCATTCAGCTGCAATTGTCTCAAAATTACAGAGCCGCAACAAAATCCTCAAGTCACTAGCCGGCAGTACTTGGGGTAAAGACAAAGAAACGTTGTTGGTAACGTACAAGGCAATTGGTCGGCCGAGCCTGAACTATGCGTCGCCGATATGATCGCCGGGGCTTGCAGACGTTCACTGGAATCAGCTTCAGGCCTGTCAAAACACCGCGCTCAGAACCGCTACGGGGTGCGTCCTTATGTCACCTATATCTCATATACATAATGAGGTGGAAATGCTTCCAGTTAGGGAGCATAATGAAATGCTAAACAAGCAGTACCTACTGAATTGCTGTAAACCACAGCATCCCGGTAGACAACTGCTTGAACTCATTCCGCCTCCTAGGACCATAAGGTCGCATCTACGTAAACATTTTGATGAGATCCGTCACTATATAACAACGCCGTTTGATCTAGAGGTGCACAAACAGGCTTTGGGGCATATCCATACAACGTCTGTTGGCCATTACTCTGCGCTCTGTCCGCTAAACAATGTCTTACATGCCGCAACACCTGGCATTTCTGAAGAGGAGCGTCATCTTCCTCGAGAGACAAGGGTCACTCTGGCTCAATTACGCTCTGGATATTGTAGTAGGTTAAACTCCTACATATCTAGAGAGAACCCTGATGTGCCGAATGTATGTCCGGCATGCGGCTCGTCCCCCCACAATACCAATCACTTATTTTCTTGCTCATTTGAGCCTACTCTTCTAACATCCATCTCTCTTTGGTCCAACCCTATTGAAACTGCTAGTTTCCTTGGACTCCCGTTAGAAGATATTGATGACAATTAGGTTAAGGAAAATACGTGTTGGGCAGGACTACACATCGTTACAACAACAACAACAACATATCGGACGATATGACTCCCCAACGTTGGCTGGCTTTCCAGGCTTTAGTAGTGGGATCATAGTTGCCTGCTTCCATTTATCGGGTATTACAGCTGTGGTCAAGGACAGATTGAGGGCCGTTTTCTTATATCGACCCGGCCAAGAGCAATACACTCGGGGTGACCCTGTCTGACATTTAGGCAGGGCGACACCTCGCTACAACAACAACAACAGATTGAGGACGGCAGTGAAGTAGTTAACTCCCACAGCGCCGATGTGTTTAAGGTGCACCATGGCTATGCCATCGGGACCGTTGGCTTTGGAGTTTTTGGCTTTCCTGATAGCCTCTTGAACCTCTGTAGCGGTGTTGTTGTTGTTGTTGTTGTTAACAATGCATTGCCCTGTCTAGAGTGTATGATCATTCCGAAGATCTTCATCAAGCTCTTCTAAAGGGAGTCCAAGGAAACGTGCAGTTTCAACAGGGTTTGTCCAGTGGGACAGAGGGGTTAGAAGAGTAGGTTCAGATGAACAATTGAAGAGATGTAGAGTATCATGGGGGGGTCCTACCACATGCAGGACATGTGTTTGAGATTGTATCATTAAGTCTGGATAAGTAGGAGTTTACCCTTACACTATATCCAGACCTAAGCTGTGCCAAGGTGACTCTTGTCTCCCTTGGTAAGTTGCGTTCTTCTTCAGCAATATCCGGTGGAGGACTGTTCAGAACGGGATTCACAGGTAGAGATCCGACAAAAGTGTCTACCGACTCGGTGTGGATGTCGGTTAGAGTCCGCTTATGATTTTGCAGATCAAATGGCAAGGTAATATGATGCCGGATCTCATCATAATGCTTACGGAGATGTTTCCTTATGTCTCTCGGGGGCGGATCTATGTCCAAAAGATGACGGTTTAGATGTGCTGGATTGTGGCAGTTCAGAAGGAATTGCCTGCTCAGCATTTCCGCATGCTCTTTTACATTGAGCAGTTTTGCTTCCTGATGGAGGTGAGACTCGGAAGACATGAGGAGACATCCCGTAGCAGTTCTGATGGCAGTATTTTGGCAGACTAGTAACTTCGTCCAGTTGGTGTTATGTACATTAGGCGACCATATGGGTGCAGCATAGTCAAAGACTGGTCGGCCAATGGCCTTATATGTAGTCAGCAACGTTTCTTTGTCTTTTCCCCAAGTACTGCCGGCAAGTGACTTGAGGATCTTGTTGCGACCACGTACCTTTGAGAATATTGCAGACACATGACCAGCAGATGAGAAAGTATTATCCAGTGTCACCCCTAATAACTTTGGGTGGCTGACAGTTGGTAGCTTAGTGCCATCAACGAAAATGTCTAATTCATTTTTCACCTGGTGCGTCCATGTCGTGAAACGCGTCGCCGTTGATTTAGTCGGAGATATCGTCAGATCTCGCTCAGTGAAAAACCTGGAAAGGTCGCAGAGGTATCCGTTGATTTTCGCACAGAGTTCATCAGTATAGGGGACCTTCCCCGTCGCCATTATTGTACAGTCGTCGGCATATGTAACGACGGTGACGCCCTCTGGTGGAGGGGGCATCTTCGATAGATAGAACAGTGTCGGGGATAGGACACCATCCTGTGGCACCCCCTGTCTAATACGTTTAGGTTTTGATGTTGCGTTTCTAAAGTTAACCGACGTCTGCCGTCCATTCAAATAATTTGCGGTCCATCTCTTTAACACATCAGGTATCTGTGTTTCGAAGAGATCTTGAGTGAGAGTGGCATGGTTGACCGTGTCAAAAGCTTTCGACAGGTCAAGTGCCACTAACACAGTCCTGTGATTTGGTTGGTTTTGATTTAGGCCGCTAATTATTTGCGTTGTAATGGCATTGAGTGCGGTGGTGGTGCTGTGCAGCTTACGGAAGCCATGTTGATGACTAGCCAAGTGCAGATTTGCAGTATAATACGGGAGCAAAATGGACTAGCGTCTTCACTACCGGCGACAAAAGTGATATAGGGCGATATGAATCGCCTATGTTTGCCGGCTTTCTAGGTTTTAGTAGTGGAACCACTCTCGCCTTTTTCCATATTTCAGGAATGACGAAAGTGTTCAGTGAAAGACTGAATAGAACCGCTAAGTATTTGTGTCCCTCCTGGCCTAGATGTTTCAGCATCTTCATGGCAATGCCGTCGGGGCCGATGGATTTTGAGGGCTTAGCCTGTCTGATGGCTTCCTTGACCTCTGAGGCAGTGATGACAATGGGCGTGTTTTGGTTTTTGTATTTACGCGCCTGTCGCATGGTTCTACGTTTAGCTCTATCGGGCGGGGAATGTAGTACAAATTGTCTACAGAAGGAGTTCGCACATCCCCTAGGGTCCTTCTTCACCCTGTCACCGAAAGTAATATCTACTTTATCCTTGTGTTGCGTTGGATTAGATAGAGCTTTGACCGTAGTCCATAATTTGCCAACACCATCAGAGCAGTTGCATTGCTCTAGGCGTTGTTTCCATTTGGCCAGTTTATGTTTATCGACCAACCTACGAATTTCCGCGTTGAGATCCCTTATGCGGGGGATTGAGACTTCGCACTTCATCTCTTTCTCTAGGCATGGCCGCTGCCTCCAAGGGGAAATTTGGTCTTATTTGGGTTATTCGACCCGCAGGAATGAAGCGTTTAGAGGCCAAGTCTCGTTCGGAAGTCTCGTTCGCCTTTGAGTACGTCCGTAGGAATGTATAGGGCAGCCAAGGATTCGTCCGTATATGTCTGAAAACTGTCCCAGTCCGCCTTGGTAAAGTTAATGTATGTACCATGCTCAGGTGTAATAAAGTCCGTCGGTCGTTCGATGGTAATGACTATTGGGAGATGGTCAGACGCCAACGTGAGTATGGGTCGCCAATTGGTGTTGTTCAATAGTCCTGCACTTACGATAGAAATATCTGGCGAACTATAGCAATTACCCGATACTCTCGTTGGGGCGTCTCCGTTCAATGTACAGAAAGCCGTATCATCTATTTGTTCTGCAAGTGCATGCCCTCTATTGTCTGCTGGCAGGTTAGAGTGCCACATGTCGTGGTGCGCATTGAAGTCGCCCAGGATCACGCGGTTATCTCCTCGTAGTAGCAAGCTAATGTCGGGGTGATAACCGGTGGGGAAACTTGAGACAGGGGGTATGTAGATGTTAATGATTTGCAGATCGACATCTCCTGTACGGATGGTAATACCTTGGCTTTCTAAGATATCATCCATTCCTTCGATGTCGGTATCAAATAGATGATACTGTACAGAGTTGTGCGTTATGAACGCTAGACCACCTCCCAGACCTCCTGTTACTCTATGACGATCTTTCCGGTGGATGTTATATCCGCCATAGGTAATGAGGTCCGACCTAGGACTGAGCTTGGTTTCTTGGACTGCGGCAAGTTGTATGTCATATTGCGTCATCAAATTAGTTTTCTCTGCGATCTTACCAGTTAATCCGTTACAGTTGTGCTGTAAGATTTGGAAGTGCGCCGGTGGGGTCGATGTCGAGTTAACCATAGGCGTGAGAGACGGATGTGTTCGCCCAGGTGTTGGTAGGCTAAGACCAAGGCTGTGCCTCAGCCTAGTTAGCTGTGGACCTGGTGTAACCGGGTTGGCTGGCGTCGTAGGTTGAGGCGTGTTACAGCATGGTGCGATGAACGCATCCGTCCAAAGGTTCCTGTTAGCGAGCCCAGAGCATAGATGTACGTGGCATTGGCTTAAGCAGTTATTGCATTTGACCGATGACGCGAGCGTGTATAATCTTTGCCGACAAACAGTACACGTAGAGACAGGTGCGAGAAGATGTTGATCCTGACTCACGTGAGAATTTAAACGGGAGGGGGGGTGTGATGTAGAAACAGAGAGAGACTGGTGCTCGGAGTTGCTCATGTCTAAACTGCTCCGGTGGGAGCGGGAGTATTGAGCTGCCGCGCGTGATGTTGACGCCATAAGGCACGAGCAACAGTCTGGGGTGTAAAAGTAGGTCGCCTCCCAGTTGGTGCACCCTGGGTAACGTTAAAGGACCTACATAGCCTACACGGCTAGTTTCTTGTATTGCCGGTTCTACGAGAACGGTACCAGTACTTGTGCTGTACCCATCGTGCCGAAACGACCCGGGCCGTTTTCTTATATCGACCTGGCCAAGAGCAATACACTCGGGGTGACCCTGTCTTACACCCAGTGGCAGTTAATTGCAGTAGCTCCCCGGACCTAACTATTGTTAGTCCGGGCTTAATTAACAGCATTAACTGGCATCCGATGGTGGCCTTGTCATTCGACCACCTGCCCATCATCCTGTCCATCGACAGTGCCTCGGATTTCATTACCTCGGAGAAAAGGTCATACGTGAATTTCAAACGGGCTAACTGGGTCGGCTTTTTTGAATTCACGGAGAGCTCCTTTGGTGATCTTCCCATCCTGACTGATGTACACGTTGGTGAGCGAAATATTCGCCCAGGATCACGCGGTTATCTCCTCGTAGTAGCAAGCTAATGTCGGGGTGATAACCGGTGGGGCAACTTGATGTGATGTAGAAACAGAGAGAGACTGGTGCTCGGAGTTGCTCATGTCTAAACTGCTCCGGTGGGAGCAAGAGTGTTGGGCTGCTGCGCGTGATGTTGACGCCATAAGGCACGAGCAACAGTCTGGGGTGTAAAAGTAGGTCGCCTCCCAGTTGGTGCACCCTGGGTAACGCTAAATGACCTACATAGCCTACACGGCTAGTTTCAGGTATTGCCGGTTCTACGAGAACGGTACCAGTACTTGTGCTGTACCCATCGTGCCGAAACGACCCGGGCCGTTTTCTTATATCGACCCGGCCAAGAGCAATACACTCGGGGTGACCCTGTCTGACTTTAGGCAGGGCTACACCTCGCTACAACAACAGCAACAGTCTGAAATTTGTGTGGCGGGTATAGCAGAAGTGCTGCTAGTCGTCAAGACATTATTATTATTAGTATTAGTATTGCTACTAGAAAGCGGCGGTAGGGGTGCGCTTGAACGGCGCTTACCGCGGGACGCCCGAGGGCGCAAACAACAAGGGACCACGAAAGTACTAAAGAAAGCACGGGGTCTGTGGGTGTTAAGGTTAAGCCCTGATCATCCAGATTTATGGAGCCATCTCTTACACGAGAAGCATTGCACAGAATGCGACCGTTTAATATATATCTTTTTGCAACAGACACTGCATATCCATTCTTTTGGTCCGGGGTTCGGCTCAACGCCCGCCCGTAACAATAGAATATCTTGCAGCCCTGCTGCAAGGGGGGAGGATGATAGTTTCGGAATGGGACAAAACATACTAAACAGGGTTACATTGAAAGTGACAGTCCTTGGCCGAGAAAAAACCCCGGGTGGTTCCACTGCGCAGAGATCCATGGCGATGTCCTGGGTTTTCAGCTCTGAGAAGTGACTGTACATAGGGAACCCCTCTGTAGCGGTGATGGGAACGGGCTGTAGTCTTTTTTATGACCACGCGAATATTACGCTCACCAACGTGTACATCAGTCGGAATGGGAAGATCACCAAAGGAGCTCTCCGTGAATTCCATTAAGCCAACCCAGTTAGCCTTTTTGAAGTCCACGTATGATCTTTTCTCCGAGGTTATAAAATCCGAGGCACGGTCGACGGACAGGAGGTCAGATGCCAAAGCCACCATCGAGTGCCAGTTAATGCTGTTAATTAAGCCAGGGTTAACAATAGTTAGGTCCGGGGAGTTACTGCAATTAACTGCCATCCTTGTAGGGGCGTCTCCGTTCACAGTGCAGAAAGTGGAAGAAACGCACTAAGGTCAGGGGGATAACTTCTGGGGCAGCAGGTGACGGAAGGATGTATATGTTAATTAGCTCGAGATCAACACTTCCAGCCTGTACAACTATACCCTGACACTCTAAGGGTAAGTCTCTTTGGTCGGTGTTGATAACAAATTCCCTATACTGCACTGTTTGGTGGACAAGGAACGCGATACCGCCCCCACCGTCCATGCGGTCGTGCCGGAAAACGTGGTAGTCCCCACTCGCTCGGGGATCCGAGTGAGAGTTAAGTTTCGTGAGCGTTTCACGTATTGCCGGTTCTGCGAGAACGGTACATGTACATTACCTTTCGTACAGAAACGACCAGCGTCACGATTCCACCACCTAAATTTGTCATCCCTGGAACAGCGCCTAGCAGCAGGGCTGCTCCCCATTCTCTTGATTCGGGCTGGCATTGAGGCAAATCCTGGTCCAAGTGAGTGGTTCTGCTGCATGTGCCGGAAGAAAATCTACACCAGACGCTCACATTCAGTCCAGTGTGCGTCCTGCAAAGGTTGGCTACATAAATCTAGTTGCTCCGGACTAGATCCTAAAACACACCGACCCACTAGTTTCTATAAAAGGTTTGTGGCGCCCTGCTGTTCACGTCCCAGCACGTCCCGAGGCAAGCGACGCTACAGCGTGGCACTGTCGCCATCTACAAATTCAATCTCCACGACTCGCAATACATATATTGCTCAGTAAAACAATACCACAAGCATCAACTCACAGCTACTTCTTACGTAGTACTTCGGTCGATGCTATGAGCACTGCCGTGCTTCAGCCCCTGCCTTCAAACTCTCAACTAACTTCTTCCGGTACTAGCACGAATTTGAATCAAGTCCATCAGCTCCTGGTCCCTCACACTTCGTGCACTGTATGTCGGCACAGGATATATGCGTCGGTGGTATCGGTTAAGTGGAACTCCTGCCTTGGTCAATGACACCTACGCATGTGTTCTAGGCTCGCAAACAGAAATCTCAGGACTGAAGCGTTCGTCGCGCCATGCTGTCGAGCTGTGCAGCTCACAACGCCGACCGATTCACGATCGTCTCCCAACAATCCAGGGGACGAAAATTGGCCCTCACTCGGATCTCCGATGGGGGCTACCACGTTCTCCGGCACGACCGCACGGACAGTGGGGGCGGTATCGCGTTCCTTGTCCACCAAACAGTGCAGTAAAGGTAATTTGTTGTCAACACCGACCAAAAAGACTTACCCTTAGAGTGTCAGGGTATAGTTGTACAGGCTGGAGTTTTTGATCTCGAGCTAATTAACATATACATCCCTCCTTCACCTGCTGCCCCAGAAGTTATCGCCCTGACCTTAGTGCGTTTCTTTGTGGCGATAACCGTATCATCATGGGCGATTTTAATGCCCACCATTATATGTGGCATTCACGCCTTTCTGTGGTTAACAGAGGGCGGGAATTAGCCGAGCAAATTGACGCTTCCCCTTTCTGCACTATAAACGGAGACGTTCCTACAAGGATGGCAGTTGTTGTTGTTGTAACGAGGTGTAGCCCTGCCTAAATGTCAGACAGGGTCACCCCGAGTGTATTGCTCTTGGCCTGGTCGATATAAGAAACCGGCCCGGGTCGTTTCGGCACGATGGGTACAGCACAAGTACTGGTACCGTTCTCGAAGAACCGGCAATACAAGATACTAGCCGTGTAGGCCATGTAGGTCATTTAGCGTTACCCAGGGTGCACCAACGAGGAGGCGACCTACTCTTAACCCAGTGGCAGTTAATTGCAGTAGCTCCCCGGACCTAACTATTGTTAGTCCGGGCTTAACTAACAACATTAACTGGCATCCGATGGTGGCCTTGTCATCCGACCACCTGCCCATCATCCTGTCCATCGACAGTGCCTCGGATTTCATTACCTCGGAGAAAAGGTCATACGTGAATTTCAAACGGGCTAACTGGGTCGGCTTTTTTGAATTCACGGAGAGCTCCTTTGGTGATCTTCCCATCCTGACTGATGTACACGTTGGTGAGCGAAATATTCGTGAGGTCATAAAAAAGGCTACAGCCCTACATATAATAAAATTGTAACAGGTCGATGTCTGTACATGGCAGATATCAACAAAAAATTGATTGGGGGAAGCATTATTAAGCGAGTAGAATCCAAATCAACCATTTTAAAAATTTGTGTGTGTCTGTCTGTATGTTTGTGGCCGTATCACTCTGAAAGTAATGGATGGAATTGAATGAAACTTTTTTCGTTGGATTGCTCGACGCTCAACTTAAAATTTAAGATATTACTTTTTTTTCGATATCTGAACCGATTTTGGAGTTATCGCCCAATATGTGGACCATGTCTGTCTGTATATTTGTGGTCGTAACACTCTAAAACTACTGAATGGAATTGAATCATTGGATTGCTAGACGCTCAACTTAAAGTTTAAGATATTATTTTTTGCGATATCTCAACGGGTTTTGGGGTTATCGCCCAATATGTGGACCAGGGGTGACCAAAAATGTCTCAGTACAATATGGGTGTCAAACGAAAGGTCAATGAGTGCTATAATATGCGATGTGATTCATTGAAATATCTGAAATGGTTTGGGAGATATCTTGAAATTTGATAGCTCGACCGCTTTCGGAGGAATCGACGAATATTTCCACAAAAATGTGTTAATACATTATGGGTATCAAACAAAAGGTGTTTATGAATGCTGCCAAAAACCATTTGATTAATTTCAATACCTAAGCTACCCCGGAGATATCTCATAAAAGGTGAACCTTCTTAATACCAAAACGCTTAATATGGCTATTAAGGTTGCTCGCGAGTAACTTGCTCGGAAAATTTGTTTTGTAACTTGGGTAGAACTTCAAATATTGTGTACAAAGAAATTCTATAATTTATGTTCTTTATATTGGAAAAAAATAAATGGCTTCAAGGTCGTTTTTTATTAAACTTTAAGCTTTATCAGTCCGATGAAAACATTTTTTGTGACCGAAATTTGGGTTTAACCAGTCTTTCTGTTGGATTTTATTCTTTGCTAACCCAGCTGAAAAAAAAAACTGAAATTATAGGCATACGAAGTCGCGGGCACCAGCTAGTAAAAAATATAAGGCCAAACTTCCCAGCTGAGGCCGCAGTCTTGGCCAATGAACGTGACCTCATACGCAACATCGATCCCTCAGACCCACAGATCGGTGATATCAACGTGGAAATCAGACGGCTTGTCAACGAACACAAACCAGCAAAATGGGCGGAGCACCCTAGGTCTTGTAACCTCTCTACCGGTTTTGGGAAATTATGGTCCACAGTCAAGTCCTTGTCCAATCCTACGGGTCCGCCAAAGAATGTCGACATCACCTTTGGTGACAAGACATTCAACGACCCAAAGAATTGTGCACAGGCTTTTTGTAGACAGTATGTCCCCCATCCTGCACAGGACAGGACAAGACGTCGAACCTTCAGGCGTGCGCACGAACACAAAAACTATGCCCCCGTTCCTATCACCGCTACAGAGGTTCAAGAGGCCATCCGGAAGGCCAAAAACTCCAAAGCCATCGGTCCAGATGGCATAGCCATGGTGCACCTTAAACACATCGGCAGTAGGAGTTAAGTGCCATGAGAAGCTTCTCAGCAAAAAATTCATTTGCTTTGCAAGTGCCGTTCGGAGTCGGCAAAAAACTGTAGGTCCCGCCAACTTGTAGGAAAAACTCAAAAGCAACACACCACAAGTTGGAAAGAGAAGCTCGGCTAAAAAATCTCGTTAGAGGTTATGATGGCCTGTTGGTATATCGCCGCCATTAGTAGGAGTTAAGTACCTCACTGTCGTCTTCAATCTGTCCTTGACCGCAGTTGTCATATCCGATAAATGGAAGCAGGCAACTGTGATCCCACTACTAAAGCCTGGCAAGCCAGCCAACGCTGGGGAGTCATATCGTCCGATATCACTCCTCTCGCCAGTAGTAAAGCACTTGAGGCGGTCCTACTCCCGCTCTACACATTAAACTTGAGGTTAGCCGAGCACCAACATGGCAGGAAAGCTAGGAGCACAACATCTGCTTTAAATGTCATAAAGACTTAGATTACTGACGGACTAAATCAAAATAGACCGAATGACAGGACGGTTCTAGTTGCACTTGAGTCAAGCTTTTGACAATCATGGGCAGCTGGTGTCGGATCTGGAAGACTCGTCACTCCCCCCTGTCCTAAGCGCTGGACCGCCAATTATCTCAGTGGTCGTCGGTCGTCTGTTGTGTTCAGAAACAAAAAATCTAAAGCCAGGAAGATCAAACAAGGGGTACCAAAGGGTGGTGTCCTTTCCCCGTTATTGTTTAACTTCTATATTTCGAAGCTTCCTCCTCCACGATTTGATTTACGATTGTTTCTTACGCAGATGACTGCACGAAGTTTGCAAGTTTGTATGTCGTGTTTCCAGTGTATGTCATCGAGGTCGAAATCTTGTGAGTCGGTCAATTCTTATCGTTAGGTCCAGGTAGTTCAGTTCTCCATCTTTCTCCGTTTCCATAGTGAACTTTATGTTTTCGTGTTGTTTGTTTAGGAATTCTAGTATTCGTTCTCCATTGTTAGTATTCAATACGCAGAAGATGTCGTCGACGTACCTTGCGTAAAAAGTAGCTCCTAGATTTGTTTTAAGTTCTTGCATGTATTTTGTTTCCAAGTCATTGCTATGTATACATCCTTTCCCATGAGCGCTGTCGTGTTTTCTTTGTCGGCCTTTGTTGTTATGACGTTGTTCCTTTTAAGCTTTCACTTAAGCCTCTTCATTATTATTTCTTCCTTATTCATGTTCCGTTGATCTTGCCTTTTTATGTCTTTGCTGATGAGCTCCCTGCTCATGTGTCTGGCGTGTTCTTGTTCCTCATAGGGGAGAAGCAATATTGCAATATTTTTCTTGCCTTGTTGCTGTCTACTATGTTGTGTTTTAGTCCCTTCTCGAAATTTATGTGTTTGTTGGTCCTTGTGTTCGCGTCCGCCCAATAGCTTGTCCAATTTCCTGTTCAAAGTTTTATATTTTTGTTGTTGCTCGCTCTTGATTTCATCCTTCATCCTGTCGAAGAAGTCCATCAATATTACTGTAGGTATAAATTCTGCTAGTTGTAAGTGGAATGCCAATATCTCCGCGTTTGTCTTGTCCTTCTTAGTATGCAGGCTATGTAGCTCGTTCCGTAAAAAGTCCTTTTCTGCTCTCTCAGCCGTTCTCCTGCTCGCTGGTGTGTTCGCTTTGATGAGGATCCGGGCGTATACACATACTAATTTTACCACACATGCTAACATTACCTGATACAGCGTCCAGACTATAAATACGTGACAAGAGATGGACACAAATCAGAACGAAATCAAACACTGAAGATGGCGAATCGCCGAAACCGGTTTGTTACAAAACCAAAATTGACAAGGGATGACAAAAACTCGTTCCAATATACATCTAGTATCCACCCTGTTGGAAAAACACAAAACGAAATTAACCTGTAGCTCGATTTTCTATTTAACGCCAGTTTTATCGCTTTTCCCTATTCTCTAAGTGTTAACCACACTAAAAGTTTGTAAACACGATCAGCTGTTTTCGCTAACACTTTTATTGTTGCTAGTTATCGCGAATTAATTTGGTGGCGTTTAGAAGTGTTTAATAGAAAAAAATAAACTTAAATTAAAAAAAAATGTCTTTTGAGTTTGTGGCGCTTAATTTAGTGAGAAATATGGAACTAAGGGAAGTTCCCATAATAAATAGACGTTTGCTGAGGGAAAGTGATGACCCCTTTGGGCTGCCGACGTCCCAGTTCCGTAAACTTTATCGTCTGCGTCCCGATACAGTATCCTCACTCGTGGAGCGTTTGGTAGGTTTTTTAAAGGGTCAGAGAATCACTTGTATATCACCAAAAAAACAGGTAAAACTAGAAAACAAGCATTCAATACGCATATGTGTATGAAAAGTGGGTAATTGTTTAGTTTAGCTGTCAACTGCTAATAAATTAGCTAAAAACATGAGAGGGGGCTCAAAAGACGGGGTTTGGCCTCAGGATCACAAATTTTTTGTTTCAGTGAAAAGTTATGGTCAGAAAACCATAAATTGACTCGGGTGGGATACCAAAATTGGGGCGGAATCCATGGTATTTATGTACAGACACCTTTCGGCCGCGCTCATAAAAAATAACCCTGGGCTACGCCATTCCAAGTTCGGGTGGTTGCCTGAAAAGTGGCAACATGCCACTTTTCGCATTCTCTCGCACGTTCTTAGGAGCAGCCCAATGTAATTACAAGAACCACATGGAACTTGCAACTTTGATTGCAAATATCTCTTCAGAGAAGCAAAATATTGAAAAATCGCTTCCGGATTTGCGATCCTGAGGCCAAACCCCGTCTTTTGAGCCCCCTCCCATCTAAGTTATTAACAGTTGGCAGCTAAACTAGACAATTACCGAAAAGTTATTTCATTGTTCTCTCCGGCAGGTTTTGTGTACATTGCGATTTTATGCAACAGGGTGTTATCAACGGCCTGTAGGGGAGCAGTGGGGCATATCCATGAGCCAAACATCGATAAGCCGCTGCGTACATAGGGTTACTGATGCTATCAACCGGAATATTATTTTTGAGGAAATAAAGTTCCCTATGACGCAGATGGAGCGCCAAGTTGCAAAGGAAGTGTTTTCTTCGGCAGCTGCGCCTTTTGTGGGAGGTACTATAGGTGCTATTGATTGCACACATGTTGCCATTTTGGCCCCTAAAATCCACGAAGAGGCATATGTAAATCACCACTCGTATCATTCCTTAAATGTTCAAATGGTAAGACAAGTATCCTAACAAAAAGAGTGGTGTCAATACTTATGCATATATGTATATGTGTATCCTTATAGATATGCGACCCAAATTTGAGAATTTTAAATGTGAATGCCAAGTTTCCGGGAGCACGACATGATTCCTATATTTGGAGTTCTTGTTCTATGCGGCGAGTTATGGAGAGGGCATATGAGAATGGAAACCGAAATATGTTCTTGATCGGTATATTATTTTTATACCCAGCGTACTAGTACTAGGATAAGGGTATTTACATTTTGTCCACATAACGTTACTACGTAACGGCGCAGAATAATTGAGAACGAAAGTTCTAAAGGTTGAAAAGAGAAGTTGATTAAGGCATATCCGTCCGAAACCGGATGATAACCACGATATCGAAAATTTCGAAAATCACATAAATTGACATATCTCGGTTTCATGGTGGTACAAGAAATATTGCTAATGCAACTGGTTGTTGTTGTTGTTGTTAACAACTGGTAGAAACCGCTGGGTATTTAATGTTCGGCTTACCCAAACTTATACTTTCTTACTTGTTTTTAATTAATTATTCAATGTACATACATTACTAAAAACTAAAAAATCATTTTAGGGGACTCTGGTTATCCGTTGGAACCGTGGCTTATGACACCCTTGCCAAATCAACCGGAGGGCACAGCGAAATATAGGTACAACGAGGCACTTTGTAAAGCCAGAAACCCCGTTGAGCGACTTTTTGGTGTGTTGAAGGCAACTTGGCGGTGTTTGTCCCAACAGCGGGTTTTAATGTACGATCCCGCGTTTGCTGGAAAGGTTGTGAACGCGTACTCAGCTTTACACAATATTAGCTTGAGCGACCAATCACTTGAAGTTGAAGAACAAGTAGCAGAAACGCAACCACCAGAAACACAACAAACCGAAGAAGAAAATTTTAATGATTTGAGCTCTGCCTCTTCCATTGCAAGACGTATCCAAGATAGACTAATAGCTAATTACTTTGCTTAAGTCCAATCAGGCAAGAAGCTGAACAAATAAAATATACATGTACATAATTTAAGTTTAAAATAATATTTTATTCCAACCTCTTTTACCAGATTTTTTTTTATTGACTAATTAATAATTACATTTTTTTTTTGTATATATAGTCGAGCTCTAGGTCATTATTATAACTTCTTTTTTTAATAATTCCATTTGCACAGCAACTGGCAGTTAATTACTAAAAAATGTTCACAAAAATGAAGTGTTGCACTTTCAATTAAATGTACTCTTCCCGAGTTGAAGAGCAAACTTCAATAAAAAGAAACTTCTTGATTTCATTTTAAATTCAGATTTTATTAAGATTAGCCTATTAACTAATTTAACAAAAATAAAAATTAATATAAAACTGAAAACAATTCAGGTACTAAAAAATTTAATAAAACTTAACATGTTAAAACTTTCATGTTAAATCGACAAATAGTTCGAATTGACCCCTTAATATTTGTATGAATTTTGGTGAGAAATTTTTTTTATTAAAATAAAACAAAGTTTTGCCAAAGAAGAAAAACTAAACAAATGTTTTCAATGATATGCAAATTTAAAATTTCACTTTCCTCCTTTTTTTTGATATTTCGGAAAGTACTGTTCAAAAATATGGTACTTTCAAAAGAGGTGCTTAGAAGTATAAAAAACCCTAAAAATTCCCACTAAAAAATTTTAGATTTAACAAAATTGTAAATATAAAACTTATCATTAATTTGTAAAATAAAACTTTTGTATATTAGTACTGCGTTTCTGTAACTCAATTCGATCGATCGTCTCGACTGAAATAGTCAATTTGGCGTCATATTGACATAATGACGACATGCAATCTAATTTGTGGATAACTATATGTCAGAGATTTGGTATTCGAAAATTTTATTTTTCAAATTAATGATAAGTTTTATTCTTAGAATTTTGTTAAATCTAAAATTTTCTTTTGGGAATTTTTATAGTTTTTTTTTATACTTCTAAGAATCTCATTTGAAAGTACCATATTTTCGAACAGAAGTTTCCGAAATATTAAAAAAAAAGGAAAAGGTGAAATTTTAAATTTGCATATTATTGAAAAAATTTTTTTTGTTTTTCTTCTTTGGCAGAACTTTGTTTTATGTTAATAAAAAAAACTTTCCACCAAAATTCGTTCAAATGTTAATGGATCGATTGCAACTATTTGACGAGTTGACATGGAACTGCTCTGTTCTTAAATAAAAATAAGTAAGTATAAATCTACAACTAAGATTAAATATAGGATCTATAGATAAGTATAAAATTACACCTTTTCAAGTTTATAATGAGAAAATGTAAGTTTATATTGAGAAAACGAAAGATGATAATGAGAATTGTAACTTGATATTGAGGAAACCCGAGTTGATAATGAGAACATGTAAGTTAATAATAAGAAAATTTCAATATCGAAATAAATTTGAAATAAGTACGCTGACAGTAAAACTTAAAATAAGTACATAAAATATAATATGTACGTTCACAAAATTTTAATTATTTTTTCTCACAAATCACAATTTCTAGAACAGCTGATTACTGTCAAATGAAAACAAGAATAGCAGGTATGAACGCACCTGTTTTATGTGAGATGTTTTACACGAAAACAAGGTGTTTTCGCTTCAGTGTGAACATGATCTTACTCCACTTTTCCAAAAAAAAATCATCCGTAAGTGGATGAACAACTAAAATATCTTTGATATTACTGCATTTAAACTTAAGTGAAAGTGTTAAATACGCTTTGAATTGCTTATTTTACTATCTCACAGTGAATTGTGTGCGAACGCAAAGGGACACAAACCCTTCGCAAGTGAGTGTTGAAATTTGGCAATTACCACGCCAAACTGTGATTTTTTTTTTACATTTTTTGGAGAGTTGAAGTCATTTGACAGATGTGCGTGAACGCACAAAAGAATTGATTTGGAATTCTTTTCATTTGCGTACGCAATAGAAAGTCTCCACTCATTCACGCTCACGTTCACACGGAACTGTATGAGGGTCTTAACTTTTATGGATTCCGCCAACTCCCTATTACTCGCGGCTAGATCCTATTGCATGAAAGAAAAGTAATATGAATAAGTAAACAGAAATAAGTATGTAATGTTAATACTGCCCTACGCTTGAAATATAGCAAATTGCAGCTATTGCTTTTGCTATGATCTTTTG
The DNA here is from genome assembly GCA_964058755.1 of Campiglossa producta. Classification (NCBI taxonomy): domain Eukaryota; kingdom Metazoa; phylum Arthropoda; class Insecta; order Diptera; family Tephritidae; genus Campiglossa; species Campiglossa producta. Next base: position 73,660,788 of record CAXKVI010000004.1, read on the forward strand.
GATGTGACAATGCTCAACAAATTATTTCTAATAAAGAGGCAGAAGTAATTATGTCGTGAACTCGAAAAGGTTTTCGTTTGTTATTCGCATACATAAACCCCTTTCGAGTGACAAATTACTATGTATATTGAACTAAACTAAAACAATTATTAGCGATAACCAACGCTTTTACAGTTATTAGTTCACCTTCAAGGCATCAGCTTGCATTTCCGTCGCTCTATTGCTGTTTTCAGCCACCTTATTGCTGTTTTCTGCAAGTTGAATTACAGCCGCTGCCTGCGCTTTTGCCACCTCCATAAACTCACGAGCTAAGTCGTCGTTTCCACTTTTTCTTTTCGGAGCTCGTGGTGTTACGGCAGGAGTTCTGGGGGTTCTAGCCTGCGGCAAACTTGGGGCCCCGTTTTCTGAGGTGGGCGTCACCACAAGGCGTGGAAACTCCGGTCCTTCCTCCATCATTACTTGATGTTGCTGAAAATGGAAAATAAAGAAAAAATGGTTTACCATTTTTATTAAAAGAACATTTCACTTAACGTTTTATAAACATGTTTTTATGCATAACTTTTAAAGAAACTCACCTCCTCGAATGGCATGGTATCAGGGACGCCTTCGTTTCCCTCGACATACTGCACGCCAATTAAATCTAAGACCCGCATCTCTAACTGGGTCAGGGGGGCTTCTTCTATTGGAGCGTTACCCGTTCGTGCCTGCTGCTTGTTTCGCTCACGGCAGCGAACGCTGATGCGGCTTTTCAAGTCTTTCCAAGCCTTTTTAGAAAATAATAACATTGAGATTATAAAAATAATGGCGGTAATTGTCTAGTTTAGCTGTCAACTGCTAATAAATTAGCTTTTGAGTGCCCTCCCATAGTTTCAGCTAATTTATTAGCTGTTGACAACTAAACTAGACTATAATCATAATGGCAAGCAGTGATGATAGTGGCTTAAAAATTAAAAAAAAACTGTTAAGTTCATGTCTGCAACTCAATCTCATTCACTCCATAAAGTATTTAACATGATTTGGAGTGAACGATTGAGGTACAGATCATCGATTAGCCTGATTGTCTATTTGATAACGAACGCTAATTGTTTGAATCTAACACTTAAAGTTTAAGTACTTGGATCACACTAAATACATACCGTTTGCCATTGCTCCGCTGTTTTTACAGCTCCTCCCATGTTTGTTTTCGATTATGTTTCATGCCAACAACACTTTAACTCTACCTAAAAAACCAAAACTGTCATTACAGCAATAACCACTTATGCGGTAATCGCTTGTTTCAGCAGATATTTTCGTTATTTTTCTACATGAACGCGAGCAGGTAGTTAGCATAGCTGCTTGACCTGCTCCAACCATCAATGACAGTTTCACAGGGTTATGTCCATTTTAGCTGTTGTTGCATATTGTTATATTCCCACACAAAGAATGTATGTATATATCAGTGAACTAAACAAGCTGCTTTGTTTTTTAAAGAAACCCTTTGTGAAAAAGCTCACTAATCTTATATTTTTAATATATTACTATTAAGAATGTGTGAGAATAATGATTTAGTGCACTGTGTCCAATTATAGTAACTTTTTTATGTTTGAGTTATGGGACTCACTTATTTTCTTTATTTATTTATTTAAATAAACAATGATTTTTTATACAAATATGTCTGTTTATTCATTATTTAATGGAAAATTTGGTGATAAATCTCAACATTAACAGCGAGGGTGCAATACGTCGTCTATGTTGTCGCTTTTCCTCGAGTTTAATGCAAGGTAATAATAATAATTATTTAATTGCTATGATTATTCATAACAAAGCTACGCGATCTATCACGCCCGAGGAGGAACACGCATCAGAAATAGTTGACAATTATTCCAAACCCAAAGGATGCTTTGTATGTTTGGTGGAAACGCCATATAAGCAACTTTGTAGCAGCATGTGAACACTCCCTTATATGCACGCTACGCACACACAAAGTACAAAAAGAAAATAAGCACAGGCATCTATGAAAAAACACATTTAAATGGTGGGGCACTTTACTAATATATGCTGTAAGTAAGAAAAATGCTTGTTTATTAAAAATATTCACAGAAATTTATACAATTAGCAAGTTGCGTTTTATGTAAACAAAGAAGAACAAGAGAGTTGTCATGGAAATATGAACCACAGGATTGCTTTTCTGCGTAGTGCTAAAAGTTTTAGAAAATATGAAAAAATTTTCGCTAAACAAGTAAAATCTTTGTACAAACATTTCCAGATCAAATTAGTTGCTATAATAAATAATTTTCGGCAAATAGTTTCTATTATTTATGAAGTTATTAAACATTTGTCACAAGCTACTACTACTTTTATTTCGGTCCTAACGAATGACACCCTTCGTTGAGTGGCTTCCAATAAGGGGAACCCGATCAGGTGAGCACAGCTGTAAGTCGAACAGCTGATTCATATCTTACTTGTACAGTTGTACTATGGTTAAAACCATGGATCAATTGATAATCGACTCTTTCACTCTCAGAGCGAGCTGTCAAAATGCACATTTTTTATAACTTTAACCCGTGATGCCATATCCGAAAAAACTAAAATTGGGTATTTTTAAGAGAATAGTTGGAATTTGCAGTTTCCACACCACCATGAGGTATGCAAACGGCGCGTTACCGAAGTTTTTTTTGGGTGCTCGGTTCCCCGGTAGGCCTATATCACCCATTTGTGCTTTAATATCCAAAATTATAGCAAAATGAAAAATAAAATTTTAATTTATGCAACTTAAAAATAATTTCATAACATAAAATGATAAGAATTAAAAATAAACCGTATAAAAATAAAACATAATTCAACAAAACTTAGAAAAACTGAACATGTAATCAAATAAATAAGAACTAAAAAATATAATGAAAAAAAAAATGTGAATAAAAAATTAAATTATAGTTCAAAAACTTAGGTAACTTATAAATATATAAAACCAAGATAAGGAAAGAATTAAATCTAATTTTGTACATCTTAGAAATAATAAAATGTTGTAAAATATCACAAATAAAAGAGATCGGGACTAAATTTTTGGCACGGTTTTAAACGATATTACACAAGACCCAGTCTTCAATAGGAATAATTACTAGAGGAATTGACTTTGGTTTAAAACTGAAGCTGAAGAGGAAATTCGAAAGTTTGGAAATATTATTTTATAAATGCGACACGCACAAAATCTTTGTTTTGAAGTTTGGGGTACTCAACTTTCTATTATAAAACTTCAAATTGAAAAATATTCGAATCCTTACGTATAATGCTAACAGAAAATCCCTGTCGCAGTTGCTACAACATAAAAAGGGTGTGACATCTTTCATTTTATCGAACAAAATCTGACCAACGCCTATCCTATGGCAAGCCGAATCAAATTCTGCTTTAAAAATGATCTCCAGCTGTTTGATATAATCTAGAAAACCTTGGGGTGGCTTTATTAAATTACACCTTCCATCCTGCCTCTGCTGAGTAAAATAAAATTCAGGTGTAATGTCTTCATCTCCGAGATATGGTAAAGGTTGGGTACACGCGTGGGCCTTAAATAATTTTAAGTAAAAATATCCCGAAATATATGCATGTGCATTTTCCCCTAAAAGATCTACCTCTACGTCTTCTATATTAGATGTTTCCCTTGTTCTCTGCCTGTTAAACGTGTGTTCTGGTCGCGGTAGACCCTGAAATTCTTGCCAGGAGAGATCCTGCACGACATGGTCATTGCACACGCTCTCTAATACCTGATGGGATCTTTCAATAGAGAAGGTTTCATTTTGCTTGGCGGGTTCGGAATTACCGCGAACTACAATATTGGTGTATCGCAATCCCCACGACTTTTTAAATAAATTTCCAAACATAGATGGAGTTATTCTAGCACTCCTGCCACCCCCTCTTCTTATTTGGCCGAAATAATGTTCTAAATTGTCCTGGCAAAGACGTCTAGTTTGCAAACTAGGAAAACTTTCGTGCGATAAAAAGCGCCATAAACGGCGTAAACTGTTAATGTTTAAAATCCAACCTTTAATGTAGTAAAACGAAGAAGTTATGTCATCCCCATCATCATTTCTTATTCTGATGGTTTTCAAAATTGCAATAGCCTCTTCTAAAAATTGCACTTGATCTGGTGTTGACGAAAAAACTTTTTTTGTTGGAAGAATAGCAGCTACACTAGAACTATTAAAAATGTCAAACAGCTTATTTATAAACATTATGTATTCCGCAGTATTGAGAAATGTTGAAGACGGACAGGACAAGGTACCAGATGTATATAGGGTTAGCATTCCAGAAGCAACTGTATCGCTCATCACCTGTGATGCTAGCTTAACGTTCATTTTTTGAAAATTATTCGGACTCATATGGGCGTCGGTAAGCTTTGGGGCGCATCGAATCGAATTCTTCGAATCTTTGTCATAAAAATGAACAATGTCCCTCCAATTGATAGGTCGGGAACTGAAGCTGACGTTGTTTTTGGAATTTACAAAGCAGTTCCTAGTGCTCTTCAGAAGGTGAGGGGGGTCGAAAAAAAAGAAGACCTCTTTACCATTTACTTGAAAAAAGGGCGCTCTTCTGATACTCCTAAAATTGTTGCTAAATTTCGAAAATTAGAGCCCTGATCACAAACGAAATAGCAAGGGATGAGACCAATACTTTGAAGCTGGGTAATAGCCTCAAAAATATATTTTTCCGCAACACTTCCTTCACAGGAGCCGTGAACAATAAAATAAGCTAATGGATGTGTCCAAGATTCTCCACCTAAACCTTGGACCATTAGCGTCATAGCACTATTACCCAATCTGCAGGTTCGGTTTTCGTCACCATAGTCCTCAACGCAGATAATTTTGTCATACTTGGGGACATACTGCATATGACTTTCCAAAGACATTTCATCACATAAAATTGATACGAACTGACGTTGTTTTTGGAATTTACTAAGCAGTTCCTAGTGCTCTTCAGAAGGTGAGGGGGGTCGAAAAAAAAGAAGACCTCTTTACCATTTAATTGAAAAAAGGGCGCTCTTCTGATACTCCTAAGATTGTTGCTAAATTTCGAAAATTAGAGCCCTGATCACAAACGAAATAGCAAGGGATGAGACCAATACTTTGAAGCTGGGTAATAGCCTCAAAAATATATTTTTTCGCAACACTTCCTTCACAGGAGCCGTGAACAATAAAATAAGCTAATGGATGTGTCCAAGATTCTCCACCTAAACCTTGGACCATTAGCGTCATAGCACTATTACCCAATCTGCAGGTTCGGTTTTCGTCACCATAGTCCTCAACGCCGATAATTTTGTCATACTTGGGGACATACTGCATATGACTTTCCAAAGACATTTCATCACATAAAATTGATACGAACTTTTGGTCTTTAGTGAAGCCCCGACTTTTTAGCTCTAAAGACCTTATGGAGCTATTATTACATCCTGGATTCCGTGGCCACTCCGAAACGAATTGGTCGAGAGTTCGTTGACCTGCAAACTGGGTTTCCTTTCAGTTTAAAACGGTTGAAACAATTTAGGCATGTTCATAATCGATATAAAGTAGGTACTTAAGTTAGCGTCAACCCTTTGAGACCCTTTCCAAGGGTCTATCTGACGCTAAATTTAGTACCTACTTTATTTCGTTCAGATTGATGGACAGAGACAGATAAATATACAAGACTAAATGGGCTTGCTCAAGAACATCCTACAAATTATGACGGATAACACATAATAATCAAAAAACTAAATTTATAATAGAACTATTTTTTCTACACCTTTTTCACTCGTACTTCAAAAACCGTAAAAATACTTTAGATAAGGTTAAATGCATTTAAGAATAGTGAATGGTAGTCCAAGACCCATACAATTATTTTCAGAATAGTCAATTGTATCTTAAAAACTGTAAAATATGCTTTAGAATAATCAACTGTACTCCAAAAACTATAAATTGTACTTCATAAACTGTAATTTGTACTCGAGACCGTAAATTAGACTTCAGAAGCTTAAAAATGTACTCCAAAATAATCAGTTCTACTTCAGAAACAACAAATTCCAATCCAGAAGATGTTTCTGAAGTACATTTGATTTTTCTGGAATACATTTTACAGTTTCTCGAATACAATGGCCTTCTTCGTAGCAAATTTTGCGAATATTAACAACCATTTACGTTTTTTAAAGTACATTTTACACTCTAAAGCGGGCTACTCACCTGCCAAGAAATACCTCAAGAAAAAAGCGAGCATATATTTCTTGTGCCTGGTCAAGAAATTTTGACGTTTACCAAATTTTCCATTTTTTTGCAAATTACTCCTATAAAAATGTACAAAATATGTTTAGGGAATTATGTACTCACCTTTGCCGTGGATCTGCACGTTTACCTCAAGAAATATATACGAGCATATTTATTTCTTGAGGTAAACCTGCATTGCCAACCATCGAAAATTGTAGTATTTTTTCTTATGAGCTGAGTATTGGCTCAAGAAAATCTGACGTGTGAAAACGTTTCTTGACCATTTCTTGAGCGTTTTTTTATATGGACTTTGACATTTCTTGGCAGCTGAGTAGCCCGCTTAACCCACAATAAAATATACAGGCAGATTCTAAATAATTTCTTACTTTGCGGATTTTCTCCCTCTCATATAATTTGTGAGCGAAAATGTATGAAAAAGGTTCACTAGTGAAATTTATTTAGATTGGCACGATAGGCTTTTTGTCGAAAAATTCTCAAATTTCGAAATTTGTTTTGCGTAAAATTTTGCAAAAATCATTGAATCATGTGTTTCAATTTTGTGATATTGGAGTACTTCAATTGTAATACTTTCTAATACCTCAGCGGACCACCTTCAGCTTATTGAAAGCCGATCATTGCTCATGCTTCATTGACCAAAATCACGACGAAATCACGAAAAAACGCTGTGCATTGGTTCTTGGTTGAGTTGTAAAATAGCAATTTCTTTTTTTTTAGAAATATAACCTAATATATACATATTTACATAGATGGATTTACTTAAAACGCAAAATCCTAAATTTGACTATTTCTCCTCTTTTAAAGTAATTTATTACCTCATAAAATTTGCAACACAACACCCTGAAATAGTTGACTGCAACCCGAAGTTCTCCATGGAGGTGAATATAAGTACGTTTGTGTTAGTGAGTGCAATTACTGTCTATACTGTGCTAACAACCAAACACCTAATATGTATATTAGACTGGGCCAAAAATAAAAATTTTCGTTTTTTTTTCAAAAGTTATATTGATTTTCTTTTTAAGAAAGGTGAAAAAATTACTGTAATTTTTTCAGATTTTTAAATAAAAGTCTAGAGGTCTATCATCGCTAGTTTAGATTTTACAGACTTAACCTCCAATTTGGTATAAAAACGACAAATCATTGTTGAAAACCACCATTTACCTGAACATATTTTTGTAGGAAATTGAATTCCCTACAAAAGCTGCCTAGACCGAAATTTTCCAAAATAGCCGTTTTCTAGTATTCTAGCCTCAAACATTGGCATGTTTTTTGGATTTCCCGATTTTGGTTTGAAAATTTGCGAAGCATGAAAAGATCAACATCGAATAAAGCTAAATACATATTCTTAAGGGAAATTTGCTGTTGAATCCGAATTTGATATCAGAATTTAACAACGGGCCCGAGGTTCGGCCCTAACCTAGCCAAATAGTCCAATATTATTTTGTGGTGGGTTTGTTAGGTTAGAGAAGAACTGCGACCTGTTAGGCTAATTCTGATCACGGATTTGGATTTAGCTCGCCAAAATACATGAAAATTAATGTATTGAGTTCACAGATCCGTCAATTTTTTTTTTTTTTTCTTGGCTGCGCTATTTGAAGACTGTAAAACTACACCTTCGCACAGAAAGCATATATTGGGCGAAAATATGTTTGAACGTATGTTAGAAATGTAAATTTTTGGTTATAATATTCATCACATAATGATAATTAATCATGCAGAGTATCAATAAACAAAATTTTGTAAAAAAATTGGATTAAAAATACCAAAAACAAAGACGGAAATATGATTTTTTTTTAATTTAACACTAAGGCCGTGTGCCAAACGGTTTAAAAAAGCAAATTTTGACAGAGCGATGTTAAATTCTGACAGTTATCGTGGTGAATATGAACGTCAGAATTTGCCCTAGCCCTGGGGTCCAGATCAAATTTTGACAATCAATAACATACGATAAATGTCACTGTGAGCAGACGTGTTTTGTAGTGCTGCGGAAATTCGTGCTTTTAATAGTAATTGCCGACATTCAAGTATCATAGCAAATCCTCAACAATAACTTGTGCAAACGCCCTCAATTTCGCTTAACCTGTGCTTTGTTCATCAGACATTAATATTTAATATTTGTAAAACGAAAACAAAACAAAAAAAATTAAAACCTAAATATGACACCACAAAGGAAAAGTGCGCGCAATATTACACCCGCGCAACAAAAATCAGCACAAAAAGCAGTACAAAAACCAAAATTAGTGTTTGAAGTTAGCAGCCCGACAGCGATGGGTGTGCTAAAAAGCATTGAAAAACAGGTGGATGATGCCATGAACAGCATTCTCGCGAAGATGAAGGAGAGCGAAGAGCGCCTTATGAAAAGTATTTCAGATGTTTCTGCCGAATTGAAAAATATGAAGGCAGATATAAAGAAGTTGGATGAACGAGTCGGCGAACTCGAGAAATTTAATGGTGAAAATGGTAAGGCAAGCGAAATCGCGGAAGCTCTTTGTAAACAAGTTGATGAGCTTGAAAATGCATTGGTGTCGACAGATGTGATTGTGTTTGGCGTACCACAACAAAGTGACGAGAACTTGACGGCGATGTTCTCACAGCTGTGCACGAGTATAAATTTGCCTCCACTTTCCATTCGCTCAGCTTTTCGCGCGCGCAAAAGCGAAGCTAGCAACAACCATTCTCCTATTATTTACAAATTAAATTCTGCCTATGACCGCTCATTGTTATTTAAAGCAATCAGCACAGTGTTTAAAACTGGGAGAAAAGAGCTTGCTCTCCGCGATATTGGTGTCATGGGTGATGGGAAGTTCTTTGTGCATGAATGCATGACTAAAAAGAATAGAGATCTTATGCACCACGCATCAAAGCTAAAAAAACAAAAGCGACTGGTGAGCGCATTTTCTATACATGGGCACGTTTATGTGAGAAAACGTCCAGATGCTGAAGCTGTTAGAGTTTATGATACAACAACGATTGATTGCATTGCAGCTGCTACATGACTACACATTTAGTGTTGTTTATTATTTTATGTATATGTGTCTTTTTAAGAGGAAAAATTTGTACACCCTGCCTTCTTCTACTATTCTTTTAGTCTCTTTACTTAGTATACAGCTTCTTCTAAAAACTGCCAACTTACAAGCATCTCTTTTTTGCTCTCGGTTTGGACAATGACAGTGGCGTACACACTAGCAAGGAAAATCTTAGGGTGGCACTTAAATTGGTATGTGACTATCACCGGGGTTTTAATATTTGCCATTTTAATGCTCGGAGTTTGACAGTGACCAAACTTGACTATTTAAGTCATATATTTAATAAAACGGAAATTGATGTGGTTTGTGTAACTGAGTCCTGGTTTAAAGCAGATATGCCGAACTCAGGGTATGCTCTTTGCGATTTCTCCCTATTGAGAAATGATAGGTCTACTGGATGCAGAGGTGGTGGTATAGCTATTTATTTTAATCCCAAGCTAAAGTGTAAAGTTTTACATAAGTCGATTTGTACTGATGTTGTTGAATGCATGTTCGTGGAATTCAGCGATAATACTTATAAATGTGTAGTTGCTTGTGTATACAATCCGCATAAATCGAATGACTTAACATCGGTCTTTGCAAAAATTAATGAAGTGTGTGTTGATTATGTTCACTTCATTGTATGTGGAGATTTTAACATTGATCTGTTAACTGAGGATAGTAGATCTAGATGTCTGCAAAATAGCCTAAATAGTGTAGGGATTACGATTGTGAATGAATACGCGACCCGTTTTGCATATCAAAATAAACCATCCATGTTAGATATTTTTGGTGTAGGTGATGTTGATAAAGTTAACCACGTCGATCAATTTCCATTAGCAGGTGTGTCAGATCATGAATTGATATTTTTGTGTTACAATTTAATGTTTAATACGGCACGTCAAACGTCAAACTTGACCTTCCGTGACTTTAAGAATATAAATATGCCTGACTTGGTAAGTGAAGCAAGTTCAATTGATTGGAATTTCTGTTGGTCTTTCCCAAGTGTCGATGAAAAAATAAGTTTTTTCACAACAATGGTTACGAGCTTATTCGAAAAATATGTTCCTACTCGGTGTATAAAAATCACCGATAGCAGAAAGCCGTGGTTCACCAAGCCCATTCTTAATCTCATTAAGGATCGAGAAAAGGCGTATAAGTACTGGAAGCGTGATCCTACTCGGGAACGGTGGAGCGCATATAAGAGCTTACGAAATAAGACAACGATGAAAATCCGTCAAGCAAAATCTTTATATTTTAAAAATAAATTCTCTGATAGTATTTCCACTGAAAAGCTGTGGAAAAACCTTAAGTCACTTGGAGTTGGCGTAAAAGAAAAAGTAACATGTACGATTGACGCGAATGATATGAACTGCTACTTTATCGGGCTGAATGCGCCGCAAGTACACGGGTCGTTGTATGAAATAAACGAAGATCTCGTATGCGATCGTTCTGTAAAATTTACTTTCAACTCAGCAACCGAAAATGATGTGGTCAGGTGCCTGTACGCCATAAAATCAAACGCTGTTGGTGTGGATGGTGTAAACCTACGCTTTTTAAAACTGATTCTGCCCTGTGTGCTATCCTCGCTGACGCATATTTTTAATTTTATTATAGCATCATCTACTTTTCCTACGCAGTGGAAAGTGTCAAATGTCATTCCGACCGCAAAGGGAAATGCGTATGACTCCCCGGAAAATTACAGGCCTATTAGTATCTTATCATCACTGTCGAAAGTCTTTGAAAAGTTTATCTCGTATCAAGTAGTGTTGCACCTAAAGAAATATAAACTTTTATCTGAGTACCAATCTGGCTTTAGATCTGGGCATAGTTGCTCCACAGCAATACTTAAAGTGACAGAAGATATCCGCCCTGCCTTTGAAAATAAAATGCTAACAGTCTTAGCTCTCTTAGACTTTTCGAAAGCTTTCGACACTGTCAACCATACTATTTTGTTACTTAAACTGCAACACTATTTTGGATTCGACACAACGTCCATAAAACTAATTAGGTGTTATCTCTCAGATAGGCTACAGCAGACTGTGTGTGGCAACAGCATCTCGCAACCGAGCATCATATCTTCTGGTGTGCCTCAGGGTTCTATCCTTGGCCCAATTTTATTTACTATTTTTATAAATGACATTGTGAGATGTTGCCAAAATACATCTATTCACTTGTATGCCGACGATACTCAGATCTACCTTTCGCGTCCTATTGGTCTATGCGAAGACTTAGTGTGCAGAATGAATGAGGATTTAAAAGCTATATCGAATTGGGCTAAGGTGAATGGTCTTAGCCTAAATGCAGCAAAAACGCAGGTCCTGCCAATATCCTTCAACTCGTATGACATTAACGAATTGCCCCCTATAGTACTGAATGAAACCAAAATACCATTTCTTTCGGCTGTGACTAACCTTGGGTTTAAAATGAACTCCCGGCTTACTTACATAAACCACATTAATTTCGCTATCTCGAAAATATATTATATTCTTAGGAGTTTGTGGCTTGGCTCTTCGTATCTACCAATTAACACAAAACTGAAACTAGTAAAGGCCCTCGTTGTTCCGCAAATCACCTATTTCGAACTAGTATATGGAGATCTCGACTCAGAATCCAAAAGAAAATTAAATCTAGCTCTGAACAATGCTGCGAGGTTCATATACTGTAAAAGAAAGTTTGATCACATCTCAATCTTCACCAAAAATATTCTTGGAACGAGCTTGGAAAATTACCTTCACATCAGGAACGTAATTTTTCTATTTAAAATAATTAAATATCAGAAACCTGGCTATCTTTATGAAAAGCTTAGCTTTGTAACATCCTCTCGCACTAATAATATTGTAGTACCAAGATTTGTATCCTTACCTGGTTCTAGATTATTCTTTGTTAGTGCTGTGCGACTGTGGAATTCATTGCCAATGTCAATTAAACATATTAAATCGGATAGATGCTTTAAGGTGGCAGTTGAAAATCATTTTTCTTAGGGACTTTTCTTACATCTGCCTCATCCTGGGCGTTTTCTTCTTTTCTCCATTGCAATATTTTTATTATTTCCTGCTTTTTCCGTTTCTTTCCCACCTTTTACAATAGTTTAAGCTATTTTAGAGTCTAATATCCATAAACTCTGTTTAGAATTAAATATCAATCTGTATCATCAATCAATATCAATCTGTAATTTATATGTAAAATGTACAAAAAAAGACTCAACGTCTTAATGTGCTATGGCAGTAAATAAATAAATAAATAAAAAATAATGTGAGCACAGGGATGCATGTGCTGTTAACATTCATATTATTTCACATAAATTTATGTTCACAGGCGTTATTCAACACTAAAATATAATATAATGCGAATAATACGCAATATAAATGCATGAAAAACACGTAAAATGAAAATTGATTCACAAAGCATCTGCTTTTGCACGTGCTTTTTCATACGTCAAAATTTACTACTGTCATAATTTAACTTTTCGTTTGGCACAGCAAAATGGAAAATTTTTGTACACCATAGGAAATTTGTTCAACTCATTTTACTCTGACCAAAAATGTTTTCAATTAGCACACAGCCTAAATAACTTTTGAAAGATTAACTTTACAAAAAAAACCTGTTTTGTAGCCCACTCAATTTCCTTTAAGAATCTGTATCTATCTTTTTTGTACATGGATATTTGCATTTTTGAAAATTTTTAAAGAAAAAATGGGAAATCTAAAAACAATGCTAACTTTTGAGGATAGAATACTAGAAAACGGCTAGTCTGAGAAAATTTTGGTCAAAGAAACTTTTGTAGGGAATTGGATTTCCTTCAAAAAAATGTTCAAGTAAATGGTGTTTTACAACAATGGTTTGTCGGTTTTATACCAAATATGAGGTAAAGTCTGTAAAATCTAAACTAGCGATGATAGACCTCTAGACTTTAATTTAAAAATCTGAAAAAATTACAGTAATTTTTTTCAACTTTATTAAAAAGAAAATCAATATAATTTTTGAAAAAAACGAAATTTTTTATTTTTGGTCCAGTCTAATGTATATACATATGTATGCATACATACATATGCATGCACGTATTTATAAATTTCCCCGCTTTTCAAACTGTTAAATATTTATACATAACAATTGTTCAGTAAATATGTATGTATGTATGTTTACTAATGAAAAAAAAAGACAATATGGTGAAAAAATAAAGTTAAAGGTCTGCGAATTTTATGTGTTTTAATATTTTATTAATGAAGATTTCACTATAAAAAACAACCCTGCAGCGAAAGCAACCATGTAGTTTAAAACGACTTTACAATTAGTTTGTGCACCATGCCCAACTAGTCAGTCCTTTGCCTTTTTCCATATAAAGCGGGCTACTCACCTGCCAAGAAATGTCAAACTCCATATAAAAAACGCTCAAGAAATGGTCAAGAAACGTTTTCACACGTCAAATTTTCTTGAGCCAATACTCAGTTCATAAGAAAAAATACAGCACATTTCGATAGTTGGCAACGCCGGTTTACCTCAAGAAATAAATAAGCTCGTATATATTTCTCGAGGTAAACCCCTGCAAAAATCGTTGGATTATGTGTTCCAATTTTTTGACATTGGAGTACTCCAATAGTAATCCTTTGTATACCTCATCGGCCCTCGTGAAGGGTGGACACCTTGCCGCGGTACGAGGGATTAAGTCGATAGCCACAGGGCTACGCTGCCCTTGTGATCATAGCGCCGCCGGTACTACATCACGAGAGAAGCCAAGCCTCTCTGGCGCGACGACTAAGATCTTCCCCCTCCCAATCCAGGGTGTCATGCGACCACGTGCCCATTGGACGTTTGCAGCCGGGAGGCAAATCGTGGCTGTAATCGAACAGAGCCTCTCTGATACCGGGCCGCCTCGGAGAGTAACTATGGCCTTACCGCGGTATGGGGCTCTGCCGCGGTGGACGATACATTCCCCTTACCCTTCCTTTGACCCTAAACAGGCCTTGCCCGGCGAGGGGTCGTACGAACAAGATGAAAGATAGTAACAAAAACCCTAAAACTAAAGATACAACAATGTATACTGCACAGCAGAGGAGGAAAATGCTGGAGCAAGCAAGAACGCAACGTCGGAGGACAAACTCCATTTCTTTATCAGCCGAGAGATCGACAGCGATGGCAACTACAAGTCGATTAGCTCTGGATAACAAGGGGTCAATCCCCAAAGTAAGTACCGGTACAAACACGGTGAAGCCAACAACGGCTGATGCTAAAGCCCCAGTAAGTGCCGGTACCGAAACCAAGTCTTTAACGTCTGTGGCAGTGGTCTCAGGACCTGGCCCCAGAGATCCAAATAAGGGTATGACCGCGATGGCAACTACGGGTCGAAATTTACCCCAAAAGACATCTCCCAGTCGCTCTGAGTACTTGGACAAAAGAGCGGCCGCAAGGATTTTGAAGAAATACGAGGGTATTTCACAAGAGACGCTATCGCCGAATGCTAGAAAGACGGTGGAGATGGCTGAAGCTATCTTACCGAACTTCCAAAGCGATTACGCGCCAAAGAAGGTTAATGGAAACCCCTTCAAACGCCAGAAATCGGACGTGGATTTAAAACCTCACCCGAAGCGGCAGCAACACGCCCCCGTAATGATAAACTCAGCTTTGCTGAAGTGACTAAGGATAGGATCCTCATAGGCGTCATTGACCGAGGTAATGAAAGCTGGGCCATCCCTAGGGACCAGTGGCGGTACGTCCGGAATGCTATCGGTAATGCCCTTCTCGACATTATGGATGAGTCTCCGGGTGCCACTCCGATGGGTTCTGATGCGGGATGGCACCAGGGCCGAATCAAGGTATTCGCTTGCGAGGATGCAAAAACTGTTGCTCTGTATGAGGCAGCAGCTGCAAGACTAGGTGAGATCTACCAAGGGGCAAGAATTGAGGTTGTCGACTGGAAGGACATCCCGGCTCGGCCAAGGGCAAGAGCGTGGATTCTTGCTATCCCTGCTGAACCTGAGAGAATTCTCAGGATGCTGAGGATCATGAACCCGTCTCTCCCGACGAAGGACTGGGGTGTCAATCTGGTCGAGGATGCGGTAGGGCCTGATAGGCAAGTGATCTTCACCTTGAATAAGGAGGCACTCGAGCCCCTTAAACGGTGCAACGGACGAGTGCACTACGGTATGGGTCAGATCGTGATTCACGTATACCGCGGCGATGCACAGCGCGCTGCTATTTCGGTTGCACCGGAGGACTCGGACATCGGAGTGCCGGAAGGGGAGTCGGAGATGTCCGATTCGGAAAGTATGGTATCTGCCACGTCAAATGGCGAAGGAGCAGTGGACAGCTCGGAGATGGGAGACAGCCTGCTGGACGGGGAAGACCTCAACGTCACAGTGATAGCAGCTAGTCCTGAGCGCACCAAGGTTGA
Source organism: Campiglossa producta (assembly GCA_964058755.1). Classification (NCBI taxonomy): domain Eukaryota; kingdom Metazoa; phylum Arthropoda; class Insecta; order Diptera; family Tephritidae; genus Campiglossa; species Campiglossa producta. Next base: position 73,676,408 of record CAXKVI010000004.1, read on the forward strand.
CACTGCCACAGTTAGTAGGATCTCTGCCACGCCAAACCGTGGTCTGAACAAATCGTCGTTGAAAGATAAGCCTCCAGACGAGGCGGAACTCGACGATACGGCGGTGGCAGGGAAGTCTGAGCGCTCTCATGTTGGTGGTGATTCAGATAAACCTGCACAGATCTAAAGCAGCCTCGGCTGCTTTAATCAGTCGTCTCTCTAAAGGCGACGTAGATGTGGTCCTCATCCAAAAACCCTGGGTCAACAGCTCAAGGATTTGCGGTTTGGGGACTAAGGGTTTTAAGCTTATTCGAGCCAGCGAGGGGGGCAGGGTTAGAGCCTGTATTTTGGTTAAGTCTGAGCTGAATGCCTTTCTCTTGCCCAACTATACCAATGGTGACGTTACAGCTGCCAGTTTAACAGTCGACAGTACCAGTCTGACGATGGCGTCGGTCTATATGCCCTAAGACGCCGAAGAACCTCCACCACAGAGGGAGGTAAAAGACCTGGTGGCAAATTTTTCCATGGGTCATCTTATTATCGGAACTGACGCCAATGCTCATCACGTCCAGTGGGGAAGCTCCGATATCAATGCTAGAGGAGAGTCGTTGTTTGACTATTTGTTAACAACTAACCTGGTAGTTTGCAACGTGGGTAACTTACCTACGTTTATTACTAAAACCCGTAGGGAGGTCATAGATCTCACTATTTGCAGCGAAGGCGCTTATGAGTGGGTAAGAAAATGGCGCGTTCTCGATGAGCACTCATTCTCCGACCACCGGTACGTAGAAATAGTTCTAGACTTTTCTGTTGAGCAGCCGGTTATGAAACGCAACCCACGTAACACTAACTGGCAGCTACACAATGAAATACTATCTAGGTACTTACCAGCACTGCCCCCACAAGTCCCCTCATCAGTAGGGGAGTTGGAGGATCTGGTAAAACCTTTACAACGGCGCTCTCGAATGCCTTAGAGCAGGCTTGCCCAGTGCCAAAACCACGCGGTAAACATAGGCCGAATTGGTGGTCCTACGACCTGGACTCGCTCCGAAAATCATGTAGGACACAATTTAATAAGGCCAAGAGCCTTGGCACGGAGACTCAATGGCTCGAATATAAAGTTAAACTCAGGGCCTACAAAAAAGCTCTGAGGCAGGCGAAGAGAGTATCGTGGAGAAATTTCTGCACTGGGGTCGAAAATATCGACGATACAGCGAGACTTAGACGAGTGCTCTCAAAAACTCAAACAGCCACAAGCTATTTGCGCAAACCTGGCGGATCCTGGACCAGCACGGAGAGGGAAACCCTAGAGCTGCTCTTGAATACGCACTTCCCAGGGAACTTGCATGAGGAACCCCTAGCACCTACAACAAACCTGGCATGTGTACAGCCCATCACGGAGGAAAAGGTTAGGTGGGCGGTTAAAAGCTTCGAACCGTTCAAAGCTGCCGGGCCAGACGGGATTATTCCCGCACAACTCATAAACACGCTGGAGACATCAGCCAAATGGCTGGTATTTCTCTATACAGCCTGCCTGGCTCTTAGCTACATTCCGTGCTCCTGGAGAAGTGCCACGGTAGTGTTTATTCCTAAGGCGGGGAAGGCGTCTCATTACGAGCCCAAGGACTATAGGCCGATCAATCTCTCATCCTTTGTGCTCAAGACCTTCGAGAGGATAATAAATGACTACCTCTCCTCTACTATTGATAGCAACCTGATCTGTAGCTATCAGCATGCATACACCAAAGGGAAATCTACAGAAACTGCGCTTCACAGCCTAGTTTCTGTTATTGAAAAATCGCTGTATGAGAAGGAGTACTGTCTTGCGGCCTTTTTAGATATTGAAGGAGCCTTCAACAACATAAGCCCTGATGCTATAAACACCGCTTTAACAAGTCTGGGCATAAGCAGTTCTCTTATTGGACTTATTGATCAACTACTAAAGAGTAGACGAATAGTTTCATCACTGGGCTCGGTTGACTTATCACACTATGTCACAAGGGGAACGCCTCAGGGTGGTGTTCTCTCCCCGCTTCTATGGAACCTCACTGTCAACTCGATGCTGCGAGACACAAGCTGGGGCGGGAAGGTAGTGGCATATGCAGGCGACTTAGCTATGGTATATAGGGGCAAATTCCCACAAACCCTGTGCGACTTGATGCAAGTAGCACTGCGAGAGGTTTCCTCATGGTGCTTGCGCTGCGGACTGAGCATCAACCCGGGAAAAGTAGAACTGGTTCTCTTTACCAACCTCTATAAGATACCACCGCTAATACTACCAAAACTGAATGACGTGCCCCTGAACTTGGCTGACAAAGCCAAGCTCTTGGGCACAGTTCTGGATAGGAAACTAACCTGGAAGGACAATGTTCTTCAGCGCCAGAAGAAAGCGTGTATTGCACTCTACACGTGCAAAAGAGCCATTGGAAAGAAATGGGGGCTCAGCCCCAAAATATGCAAATGGATCTACACTGCAATCATTGGACCAATCATGCTCTATGGAGTTGTGGTATAGTGGCCTGCGCTGAGCAAGGCAACAAACCTTAATCTGCTAGGTAAAGTACACAGATCTTGCATGATCTGTATAAGCGGTGCGTTAAGAACAACGCCCAATGAAGCACTCCAGGCCATTCTTGGCATTTTGCCACTCGATCTGGAAGGGCACCGGGTGGCAGCAGCATCGGCTCTGCGTCTAAGGGAAACGTCCGGCTGGGGCGCAAGCACTACTGGCCACGCCTGTATTTTGGGATCCTATAGCTTTCTTCCGCTGAGCACAGATCGTTGTGCGACCACAACAGTCGGAGATAGCGGTTTTAAAATCGACATTCCCAGCAGGGAAGAATGGGAGAGCACGGATCGGAGTCCCGCCACTCATGGCGGCACTTCCATTTATACTGATGGCTCGAAGCTAGACGGCAGAGTTGGAGGAGGGGTTTATTCAAAGGATCTGAACCTTGAGCTCTCCTTCAGACTACCTGATGACTGCAGTGTTTTCCATGCTGAAGTTTCAGCAATCATGGACGCCGCGGCTTAGATAGGACAACACACTATTGGACAGGACATTTTTATATTCAGCGACAGCCAGGCGGCCATCAAATCCCTTGGCTCTTATTCGTTCAACTCTGAACTGACGCTCAGCTGTTGTTGTTGTTAACAGCAAAACCCTCCCCGAAGGTTTTGTTGTTGTTGTTGTTAACAATGCATTGCCCTGTCTAGAGTGTATGATCATTCCGAAGATCTTCATCAAGCTCTTCTAAGGGGAGTCCAAGGAAACGTGCAGTTTCAACAGGGTTTGTCCAGAGGGACAGAGGGGTTAGAAGAGTAGGTTTAGATGAACAATTGAAGAGATGTAGAGTATCATGGGGGGTCCTACCACATGCAGGGCATGTATTTAAGATTGTATCATTAAGTCTGGATAAGTAGGAGTTTAACCTTACACTATATCCAGACCTAAGCTGCGTCAAGGTGACTCTTGTCTCCCTGGGTAAGGTGCGTTCTTCTTCAGCAATATCCAGTGGAGGACTGTTCAGAACGGGATTCACAGGTAGAGATCCGACAAAAGTGTCTACCGACTCGGTGTGGATGTCGGTTAGAGCCCGCTTATGATTCTGCAGATCAAACGGCAAGGTAATATGATGCCGGATCTCATCATAATGCTTACGGAGATGTCTCCTTATGTCTCTCGGGGGCGAATCTATATCCAAAAGATGACGGTTTGGATGTGCTGGCTTGTGGCAGTTCAGAAGGAACTGCCTGCTCAGCATTTCCGCATGCTCTTTTACATTGAGCAGTTTTGCCTCCTGATGGAGGTGAAACTCGGAAGACATGAGGAGACATCCCGTAGCAGTTCTGATGGCAGTATTTTGGCAGACTTGTAACTTCGTCCAGTTGGTGTTATGTACATTAGGCGACCATATGGGTGCAGCATAGTCAAAGACTGGTCGGCCAATGGCCTTATATGTAGTCAGCAACGTTTCTTTGTCTTTTCCCCAAGTACTGCCGGCAAGTGACTTGAGGATCTTATTGCGACCACGTACCTTTGAGACCATTGCAGACACATGACCAGAAATGAGAAAGTATTATCCAGTGTCATCCCTAATAACTTTGGGTGGCTGACAGTTGGTAGCTTAGTGCCATCAACGAAAATGTCTAATTCATTTCTCACCTGGTGCGTCCATGTCGTAAAAAGCGTCGCCGTTGATTTTGTCGGAGATATTGTCAGATTTCGCTCAGTGAAAAACCTGGAAAGGTCGCAGAGGTAACCATTGATTCTCGTACAGAGTTCATCAGTATAGGGGCCCTTCCCCGTCGCCATTATTGTACAGTCGTCGGCATATGAAACGACGGAGAAGCCCTCTGGTGGTGGGGGCATCTTCGATAGATAGAAATTAAACAGTGTCGGGGATAGGACACCACCCTGTGGCACCCCCTGTCTAATACGTCTAGGTTTTGATGTAGCGTTTCTAAAGTTAACCGACGCCTGCCGTCCATTCAAATAATTAGCGGTCCATCTCTTTAAACCATCAGGTATCTGTGTCTCAAACAGATCTTGTATGAGAGTGGCATGGTTGACTGTGTCAAAAGCTTTCGACAGGTCAAGTGCCACTAACACAGTCCTGTGATTTGGTTGGTTTTGATTTAGGCCGCTATTTATTTGAGTTGTAATGGCATTGAGTGCGGTGGTGGTGCTGTGCAGCTTACGGAAGCCATGTTGATGACTAGCCAGGTGCAGATTTGCAGTATAATACGGGAGCAAAATGGACTCTAGCGTCTTCACTACCGGCGACAAAAGTGATATAGGGCGATATGAATCGCCTATGTTTGCCGGTTTTCTAGGTTTTAGTAATGGAACCACTCTCGCCTTTTTCCATATTTCAGGAATGACGAAAGTGTTCAGTGAAAGACTGAATAGAGCCGCTAAGTATTTGTGTCCCTCCTGGCCTAGATGTTTCAGCATCTTCATGGCAATGCCGTCGGGGCCGATGGATTTTGAGGGCTTAGCCTGTCTGATGGCTTCCTTGACCTCTGAGGCAGTGATGACAATAGGCGCGTTTTGGTTTTTGTATTTACGCGCCTGTCGCATGGTTCTACGTTTAGCTCTATCGGGCGGGGAATGTAGTACAAATTGTCTACAGAAGGAGTTCGCACATCCCCTAGGGTCCTTCTTCACCCTGTCACCGAAAGTAATATCTACTTTATCCTTGTGTTGCGTTGGATTAGATAGAGCTTTGACCGTAGTCCATAATTTGCCAACACCAGCAGAGAGGTTGCATTGCTCTAGGTGTTGTTTCCATTTGGCCAGTTTATGTTTATCGACCAACCTACGAATTTCCGCGTTGAGATCCTTTATACGGGGGTCTGCGGGATTGAGACTTCGCACTTCATCTCTTTCTCTAGCCATGGCCGCTGCCTCCGCGGGGAAATTTGGTCTTATTTGAGATATTCGACCCGCAGGAATGAAGCGTTTAGAGGCCGAGTCAATGATGTTGCGAAAGTCTCGTTCGCCTTTGCGTACGTCCGTAGGAATGGATAGAGCAGCCAAGGATTCGTCCGTATATGTCTGAAAACTGTCCCAGTCCGCCTTGGTAAAGTTAATATATGTACCATGCTCAGGTGTAATAAAGTCCGTCGGTCGTTCGATGGTAATGACTATTGGGAGATGGTCAGACGCCAACGTGAGTATGGGTCGCCAATTGGTGTTGTTCAATAGTCCTGCACTTACGATAGAAATATCTGGCGAACTATAGCAGTTACCCGATACTCTCGTTGGGGCGTCTCCGTTCAATGTACAGAAAGCCGTATCATCTATTTGTTCTGCAAGTACATGCCCCCTATTGTCTGCTGGCAAGTTTGAGTGCCACATGTCGTGGTGCGCATTGAAGTCGCCCAGGATCACGCGGTTATCTCCTCGTAATAGCAAGCTAATGTCGGGGTGATAACCGGTGGGGCAACTTGAGACAGGGGGTATGTAGATATTAATGATTTGCAGATCGACATCTCCTGTACGGATGGTAATACCTTGGCTTTCTAAGATATCATCCGTTCCTTCGATGTCGGTATCAAATAGATGATACTGTACAGAGTTGTGCGTTATGAACGCTAGACCACCTCCCAGACCTCCTGTTACTCTATGATGGTCTTTCCGGTGGATTTTATATCCGCCATAGGTAATGAGGTCCGACCTAGGACTGAGCTTGGTTTCTTGGACTGCGGCAAGTTTTATGTCATATTGCGTCATCAAATTAGTTATCTCTGCGATCTTACCAATTAATCCGTTACAGTTGTGCTGTAAGATTTGGAAGTGCGCCGGTGGGGTCGATGTCGAGTTAGCCATAGGCGTGAGAGACGGATGTGTTCGCCCAGGTGTTGGTAGGCTAAGACCAAGGCTGTGCCTCAGCCTAGTTAGCTGTGGACCCGGTGTAACCGGGTTGGCTGGCGTCGTAGGTTGAGGTGTGTTACAGCATGGTGCGATGAACGCATCCGTCCAGAGGTTCCTGTTAGCGAGCCCAGAGCATAGATGTACGTGGCATTGGCCTAAGCAGTTATTGCATTTGACCGATGACGCGAGCGTGTATAATCTTTGCCGACAAACAGTACACGTAGAGACAGGTGCGAGAAGATGTTGATCCTGACTCACGTGAGAATTTAAACGGGAGGGGGGTGTGATATAGAAACAGAGAGAGACTGGTGCTCGGAGTTGCTCATGTAAAAACTGCTCCTGTGGGAGCGAGAGTGTTGAGCTGCTGCGCGTGATGTTGACGCCATAAGACACGAGCAACAGTCTGGAGTTTGTGTGGCGGGTATAGCAGAAATGCTGCTAGTCGTTAAGACATTATTATTATTACTATTAGTATTGCTACTAGAAAGTGGTGGTAGGGGTGCGCTTGAACGGCGCTTACCGCGGGACGCCCGAGGGCGCAAACAACAAGGGGCCACGAAAGTACTAAAGAAAGTACGGGGTCTGTGGATGTTAAGGTTAAGCCCTGAACATCCAGATTTATGGAGCCATCTCTTACACGAGAAGCATTGCAGAGAATGCGACCGTTTAATATATATCTTTTTGCAACAGACACTGCATATCCATTCTCTTGGTCCGGGGTTCGGCTCAACGCCCGCCCGTAACAATAGAATATCTTGCAGCCCTGCTGCAAGGGGGGAGGATGATAGTTTCGGAATGGGACAAAACATACTAAACAGGGTTACATTGAAAGTGACAGTCCTTGGCCGAGGTAAAACCCCGGGTGGTTCCACTGCGCAGAGATCCATGGCGATGTCCTGGGTTTTCTGCTCTGAGAAGTGACTGTACATAGGGAACCCCGAAGGTTTTGGGGAGTGATGCCGAAGTTGACAGTCCTTGTCCGGATATGACCCCGGTACGCTGCGGTACTCCCTTGCGGTACTGCCCGACTGTCGTGGTAGCGATTTGGTATGACCAGTGGAACCTTCTAGGTCATGTCATCCCTCCATCCGTGAGGAAGAAGAAGATGGGTAATGAGAGGTGAGAGGAATCATATCCGTAGATCAACCATCGAGTAGCACGTCATTACCTATGTGCATATTAGTCGCCTCTTACGACCGGTATGCCTACCTCAGGCATATTCTAAACCCCTAACCCGCAGGGTAAGACGCTCAGCTGTCGTCGATCTCTACAAGAGATGGCCCAACAGAATCGCGTGAACCTCACATGGGTCCCGGGACATAGGGACATTGAGGGAAATTGTAGGGCAGACGAACTTGCGAGGCAGGGCACGACCAAGCAGGTTCTTCGGGATAAAAAGCGCTTAGGTATGCCGTTTGCCACATGCAAGCTTATGCTGGAGGAGTACACACTCCGCCAAGCCAACGAAAGATGGCTGCAATCTCCAGGATGCCGGATATCCAAAGAAACCTGGCCGAAATGGGATCATAAAAGATCAAGACAAATTTATGCCCTAAGGAGAAGAGAAATCTCCATATTAATAGGCGTATTGACTGGGCACTGCCTCATTGGTAGGCACGCAGAAAGACTAGGTACCGACGATGCTGTAGGAGTTGTTAGGATGATGAGGAGGAGGAAACGGTGGGGCACCTCATCTGCAACTGCCCGGCTTTAAGTGGCGCGAAAATGCGCTTTTTGGGAGTTCCCTTCCTGGTTAGCCTACGCCAGGTCACGGAGCTGGACATAAAGGACCTGATGGCCTTCATCAAGTCATCTAAATGGTTCGAGGAGGAGTAACGGTGTCGGTATAGGAACGTCAGTTCCGGGATTCTGCTATGTGGAGAATTCCGTTAATACCGGGATTTTCCATATGGCAGGGTCCCGGAACTGATTTTCCTAGTGTTGGTGGTATCACAACGGGCCTTTTAATACTGGCCTAGGTGTGCCTCAGCGGCAGCCACTTGAACCTAACCTATACCTCATCGGACCACCTTCAGCTTTTTGAAAGCCGATCATTGCTCGTGCCTTAAGCGGGCTACTCACCTGCCAAGAAACGTCAAACTCCATATAAAAAAACGCTCAAGAAATGGTCAAGAACTGTTTTCGCACGTCAGGTTTTCTTGAGCCAATACTCAGCTCATAAGAAAAAATACTACAATTTTCTATGGTTGGCAATGCCGCTTTACCTCAAGAAATAAATATGCTCGTATATATTTCTTGAGGTAAACGTGCAGATTCGCGGCAAAGGTGAGTAAATATTTCACTAAACATGTTTTATACATTTTTATAAGAGTAATTTGCAAAAAAATGGAAAATTTGATAAACGTCAAAATTTCTTGACCAGGCACAAGAAATATATGCTCGTTTTTTTCTTGAGCCATTTCTTGGACGTTTACTGAATTTTCCATTTTATTGCAGATTACTATTATAAAAATGTGTAAAACATGTGTAGCGAAGTATACGCTCATCTTTGCCCTGAATCTGCACGTTTACCTCAAGAAATATATACGAGCATATTTATTTGTTGAGGTAAACCGGCATTGCCAACCATCGAAAATTGTAGTATTTTTTCTTATGAGCTGAGTATTGGCTCAAGAAAATTTGACGTGTGAAAACAGTTCTTGACCATTTCTTGAGCGTTTTTTTATATGGAGTTTGACATTTTTTGGCAGGTGAGTAGCCCTCTTTATTCTTTTCGAAATATCTGGTAACATCAAATGAAATGTCAATGTTATTTGACATTCTTAGGCTTGGTGACGAAAAGGTGTAAATGAAACTATACTGCCAACAAGAGCGAAAAAAAACAAGAGCCAACGTATAAATATTGTCCTTTATCTTCAAGTTATTTCCTAGTTGTAAGTAAATAAAAAGTGGTTGCGGTAGTTATATTTCATCAATTTATTGCGGGCGAGGGGAAATGGCCAAAATCACATCGTCAATAGAAACAGAATACATAGTATGTATCTATAAATTGTCGGTTGTGAAATGGTACAATGCCGTTCAAATTAGAGGAATCATATTCAATTAATGTTTCTGGTGTAACTGTGCGGGGTTTTGCTATTTCATAGTCCCGTTTCTTTATTGTTCTAAAAATAGCATTTGCAAACTAAACAATGCCAAAACGTCAACAATATTATGTAAAAAAAGAACGCCAAAACACGGATGCTTACGTTTACAAATAACAAAAAAAGGTATTAGTTTCCTTTAGGGGACAACTCCTAATAAATTAGCTAAAAATATGGGAGATACCTCAAAAGACGCATTTTGGCCTCAGGATCAAGAATCCGGAAGCGCTTTTTTAATATTTTGCTTCTCTGCAGAGATATTTGCAATCAAAGTTTCAAGTTTTCATGTGGTTGTTGTAATATTATTAGACTGTCCCTAAAAACTTGCAAAAAAGGTCGCGCCGTGGCGGTAGTCACGGTTATGTCACACGTCCGGACTTGGGATAGCGTAGCCCAGGTTTATTTTTTATAAGCGCGGCCGAAGGCCGCCAACTCAAAAAGGTGTTTCGCACATAAATACCATGGATTCCGCCCCAATTTTGGTATCGGACATGGGTCATTTTTCGGTTTTTTGACCATAACTTTTCACTAAAACAAAAAATTAAAAAAGCGCTTCCGGATTCGTGATCCTGAGGCCAAAACGCGTCTTTTGAGGTATCTCCCATATTTTTAGCTAATTTATTAGGAGTTGTCCCCTAAAGGAAACTAATACCCAAATGAAAAATTAACTATTTTTGAAAAATCAATAAACCTATGCGTATTTTTCAAACCTCCGGAAGCTCTTCTTCCTACGGGTTAGGGGTTTAGAAAATGCACGATCAACCACCGAGTTAGCACGTCATTACCTATGTGCATATTAGTCGCCTCTTACGACCGGTATGCCTACCTCGGGCATATTCTAAACCCCTAACCCGCAGGTGCCTACGTAGTACATCGGTCGATGCTATGACCACTGTGCAATGCTTCTCGTGTAAGAGATGGCTCCATAAATCTGGATGTTCAGGGCTTAACCTTAACATCCACAGACCCCGTACTTTCTTTAGTACTTTCGTGGCGCCTTGTTGTTTACGCCCTCGGGCGTCCCGCGGTAAGCGCCGTTCAAGCGCACCCCTACCGCC